>CM062504.1:5926332-6016332 GCA_031479575.1 Coregonus ussuriensis | reverse complement strand
GTCAGTGCTCCTGTCGGACCGGATTCATCGGACACAGCTGTGAACTCAGTGAGTCCATCCCAACACTAACTGTGTGTGTGTGTGTGTGTGTGTGTGTGTGTGTGTGTGTGTGTGTGTGTGTGTGTGTGTGTGTGTGTGTGTGTGTATATATGCATGCGCGCGCGCGTGTATGTGTTTGTGTGTGTGCACCGCGCGTGACTGACTGACTGTGTGTGTGTGTGTGTGTGTGTGTGTGTGTGTGTGTGTGTGTGTGTGTGTGTGTGTGTGTGTGTGTGTGTGTGTGTGTGTGTGTGTGTGTGTGTGTGTGTGTGTAGTGTGTGTGTGTGTGCGCGTGTGTGTGTGTGTATATTGTCTACTAACTCTTCCGCTCCCTCTCAGAGTGTCCTCCTGGTACGTTTGGCTACGGCTGTCAGCAGCTGTGTGAGTGTATGAACAACGCCACCTGTGACTATGTCACTGGGACCTGCTACTGCAGCATCGGCTACAAGGGCATACGCTGTGACCACGGTAAGTCTGTGTGTCTGTGTCTGTGTGTGTGTGTCTGTCTGTCTGTGTGTATGTGTCTGTGTGTGTGTGTCTGTGTGTCTGTCTGTGTGTATGTGTCTGTGTGTGTCATGTGTCTGTGTGTCTGTGTGTGTCTATGTGTCTGTCTGTGTGTATGTGTCTGTGTGTCTGTGTCTGTGTGTCTGTGTGTGTGTGTCTGTGTGTGTGTCAATGTGTCTGTGTGTGTGTCAATGTGTCTGTGTGTCTGTGTGTGTCTATGTGTCTGTCTGTGTGTCTGTGTGTGTGTGTCTGTGTGTCTGTGTGTGTGTGTCTGTGTGTGTGTCAATGTGTCTGTGTGTGTGTCAATGTGTCTGTGTGTCTGTGTGTGTCTATGTGTCTGTCTGTGTGTATGTGTCTGTGTGTCTGTGTCTGTGTGTCTGTGTGTGTGTGTCTGTGTGTCTGTGTGTGTGTGTCTGTGTGTGTGTCAATGTGTCTGTGTGTGTGACAATGTGTCTGTGTGTCTGTGTGTGTCTATGTGTCTGTCTGTGTGTATGTGTCTGTGTGTCTGTGTCTGTGTGTCTGTGTGTGTGTGTCTGTGTGTGTGTCAATGTGTCTGTGTGTGTGTCAATGTGTCTGTGTGTCTGTGTGTGTCTATGTGTCTGTCTGTGTGTATGTGTCTGTGTGTCTGTGTCTGTCTGTGTCTGTGTGTGTCTGTGTGTGTCTGTGTGTGTGTCTGTGTCTGTGTGTGTGTCAATGTGTCTGTGTGTGTGTCAATGTGTCTGTGTGTCTGTCTGTGTGTATGTGTCTGTGTGTGTGTCAATGTGTCTGTGTGTGTGTCAATGTGTCTGTGTGTGTGTCAATGTGTCTGTGTGTGTGTGTGTGTGTTTGTGCATGTTTGTGACTGCTGACCGATGTGCAAGGTGGACAGAGTTTACACTTTTGGGACTATTCTATTCGTTCCATTTTATTCGGCAAGCTTTATCCTGCACACCTCATGTTTTTTGAGAATGTGTGATCATATCACAGCATGTATTCCATCCAGGTCTGGTGTTTATCTGTGTATTAATGGCGATGCTGTGGTAGTGTTGACGTTTTGCGTTTCATATAAATATGTCTCTTTTCCAGCTGCCCTGATGATGGACGAGCTGAACCCCTACACTAAGATCAGCCCAGCCTTGGCATCAGAGCGCCAGTCGGCGGGCGCTGTCATGGGCATCATCTTCCTCCTCCTCTTCATCGTGACCATGTTGGGGGTGGTGGTGTGGTGGCGCCGGCATCAGCAGAGAGAGAAAGGAGGGCAGCACATGGCCAGTGTGTCCTACAGCCCCGCCCTGAGGATCAGCAGCCAGGGATACTCCCTCTCTGGTGAGACGTTCCGTCAGTCAGGGGTTTACAAATGTTTACTATGGTGTTGTTAAGTCTTTATCCACAGGACTGGACTCCCTCCACAGCACTGTCTCTTTACAGTGTGGACTCCCTCCACAGCACTGTCTCTTTACAGTGTGGACTCCCTCCACAGCACTGTACCCCCCCTCCACAGCACTGTACCCCCCCTCCACAGCACTGTACCCCCCCCTCCACAGCACTGTACCCCCTCTCCACAGCACTGTACCCCCCCTCCACAGCACTGTACCCCCCTCTCCACAGCACTGTACCCCCTCTCCACAGCACTGTACCCCCCTCCACAGCACTGTACCCCCCCCTCCACAGCACTGTACCCCCCTCCACAGCACTGTACCCCCCCCTCCACAGCACTGTACCCCCCCCTCCACAGCACTGTACCCCCCTCTCCACAGCACTGTACCCCCCCCTCCACAGCACTGTACTCCCCCTCCACAGCACTGTACCCCCCCTCCACAGCACTGTACCCCCCTCCACAGCACTGTACCCCCCCCTCCACAGCACTGTACTCCCCCTCCACAGCACTGTAACCCCCCTCCACAGCACTGTACCCCCCTCCACAGCACTGTACCCCCCCCTCCACAGCACTGTACCCCCCCTCCACAGCACTGTACCCCCCCCTCCACAGCACTGTACTCCCCCTCCACAGCACTGTACCCCCCTCCACAGCACTGTACCCCCCCCTCCACAGCACTGTACCCCCCCTCCACAGCACTGTACCCCCCTCCACAGCACTGTACCCCCCCCTCCACAGCACTGTACCGCCCTCCACAGCACTGTACCCCCCCTCCACAGCACTGTACCCCCCTCCACAGCACTGTACTCCCCCTCCACAGCACTGTACCCCCCCTCCACAGCACTGTACCCCCCTCCACAGCACTGTACCCCCCCTCCACAGCACTGTACTCCCCCTCCACAGCACTGTAACCCCCCTCCACAGCACTGTACCCCCCCTCCACAGCACTGTACCCCCCCTCCACAGCACTGTACCCCCCCTCCACAGCACTGTACCCCCCCTCCACAGCACTGTACTCCCCCTCCACAGCACTGTACCCCCCCTCCACAGCACTGTACCCCCCTCCACAGCACTGTACTCCCCCTCCACAGCACTGTACCCCCTCTCCACAGCACTGTACCCCTCTCAACAGCACTGTACTCTCCCTCCACAGCACTGTACCCCCCTCCACAGCACTGTACCCCCCTCCACAGCACTGTACCCCCCCCTCCACAGCACTGTCTCTTTACAGTGTGGACCCCCTCCACAGCACTGTCTCTTTACAGTGTGGACTCCCTCCACAGCACTGTACCCCCCTCCACAGCACTGTACCCCCCTCCACAGCACTGTACCCCCCCTCCACAGCACTGTCTCTTTACAGTGTGGACTCCCTCCACAGCACTGTACCCCCCCTCCACAGCACTGTCTCTTTACAGTGTGGACTCCCTCCACAGCACTGTACCCCCTCTCCACAGCACTGTACCCCCCCCTCCACAGCACTGTACCCCCCTCCACAGCACTGTACCCCCCCTCCACAGCACTGTACCCCCCCTCCACAGCACTGTACCCCTCTCCACAGCACTGTACCCCCCCCTCCACAGCACTGTACCCCCCCTCCACAGCACTGTACCCTACCTCCACAGCACTGTACCCCCTCCACAGCACTGTACCCCCCCTCCACAGCACTGTCTCTTTAAATTCGGGGGTGATATAACTGAACTCTCTTTTCAGCTAGATCCTCCTCTCTCTTGCTGTTTGTGTTCTCAGCAAACTTAGCTACCTGATGAAACCACTTTTTTTTTTTTTTTTCTTCCAGCCATGTATTGAAAATATCCCGATGGAGCTGTGTGTTTTTTGCGTTTGCTTGCGTGCTCGCACATGTGAGTGTGTGTGTGTGTGTGTATCTAGAGTCCTGTGCTGTTATCTCGTGTTTCCGTGGTGAGCAGGGCTTCAGGGTTCAGTCTTGCTCTCCTGTCTAGATTCATCTCCTACCAACAGCAACGCCAGTCGTTGTTTCACTAACCCCTCCTACCACACTATGGGACCATGCACCTACGCTGGCCACTATGCCAAGCCTGACGAGAAGACAAGGAGGGCCAAGGTGGGTGGCAACGAACCTTAACTTGATTTATGCTTAGAGTACATGCATGTAACTGCCAAAATAAAGGAAACACCGACATAAAGTGTCTTAATAGGGCGTTGTGCCACCGCGAGGCAGAACGGCTTCAGTGCACCTTGGCATAGATTCTACAAGTGTCTGGAACTCTATCGGAGGGATGCGACACCATTCTTCCGCGAGAAATTCAATCGTTTGGTGTTTTGTTGATGGTGGTGGAAATCTCTGTCTCAGGCGCCGCTCCAGAATCTCCCAGAAGTGTTCAATTGGGTTGAGATCTGTTTGACTGAGACGGCCATGGCATACGGTTTACATCGTTTTCATGCTCATCAAACCATTCAGTGACCACTCGTGCCCTGTGGATGGGGGCATTGTCATCCTATGGGGGTATAGCCTTGGTGGCCAAAAGCTACTTTTGCTATGTTAATTGCTTAACTAGCTCAGGAACCACACCTGTGTGGAAGCACCTGCTTTCAATATACTTGATATCCCTCATTTACTCTAGTGTTTCCTTTATTTTGGCAGTTACCTGTACATTCTCCAAAAAACATGGGTCTTTTATTTGTCTGTTCTTTGTGTGCTTTTTCTCTGGAGAATAACTGGAAATGGAATTAGTTTAGTTTATTAAGATCTCCATTAGCTGTTCCACATGCAGCAGCTACTCTTTATTAAGATCTCCATTAGCTGTTCCACATGCAGCAGCTACTCTTCCTGGGGTCCACAGTCTGTCTGTCTGTCTGTCTGTCTGTGTTTCCTTCCCAGGTGAAGGACAAGAGGTTGAACAGGAATAGTGCTCCTGAGTGGGCGACCTACTATAACCTCAATGAACTGGGTATGTCTGATGACTTCCTTATAAACCCATTGTAAATACAAGTAGAATTTGGGATTGTTGAACAAAACATTAGGAACACCTACTGTATAGATGGCCATATACACTGACTGTACAAAACATTAGGAACACCTGCTGTATAGCTGGCCATATACACTGACTGTACAAAACATTAGGAACACCTGCTGTATAGCTGGCCATATACACTGACTGTACAAAACATTAGGAACACCTGCTGTATAGCTGGCTATATACACTGACTGTACAAAACATTAGGAACACCTGCTGTATAGATGGCCATATACACTGAGTGGACAAAACATTAGGAACACCTGCTGTATAGCTGGCCATATACACTGAGTGGACAAAACATTAGGAACACCTGCTGTATAGCTGGCCATATACACTGACTGTACAAAACATTAGGAACACCTGCTATATAATGGCCATATACAAGTTTCCTCTAAACACAGTCTGATTAATCTGTCCCTTTAACATCTCTGTAGGTGTGTACTGTGTAGACAGGCTCTTAACCTGTCCCTTTAACATCTCTGTAGGTGTGTACTGTGTAGACAGGCTCTTAATCTGTCCCTTTAACATCTCTGTAGATGTGTACTGTGTAGACAGGCTCTTAATCTGTCCCTTTAACATCTCTGTAGATGTGTACTGTGTAGACAGGCTCTTAATCTGTCCCTTTAACATCTCTGTAGATGTGTACTGTGTAGACAGGCTCTTAACCTGTCCCTTTAACATCTCTGTAGATGTGTACTGTGTAGACAGGCTCTTAATCTGTCCCTTTAACATCTCTGTAGGTGTGTACTGTGTAGACAGGCTCTTAATCTGTCCCTTTAACATCTCTGTAGATGTGTACTGTGTAGACAGGCTCTTAATCTGTCCCTTTAACATCTCTGTAGGTGTGTACTGTGTAGACAGGCTCTTAATCTGTCCCTTTAACATCTCTGTAGGTGTGTACTGTGTAGACAGGCGCTACAGCTCCTACCATGAGCAGTATTACAGAGGTAGAGTATGAGACTCAACTATGTCCATTATAACAAGGTCCTTATGAAGAGGACCTGTCCCATATAACATAGTAGTTGTCTGTGTTACCCAAAGACTTTCCTGCACTGAAGTGTGTGAGTGCATGTGTGCTGTGCGTATGTTTGTGTCAGAGTATGTCAGCGGAGCAGAGCTGGAGTGGCGCGAGGAGCGGAGCGTGCCCAGTTTGACTGGAGCGCGGAGCAAGTTTCCCAAAGGCTGGAGCGCCGGCGTTCTCGCCCGCTCCAATTTCGCTCCAGTACCGCTCCAGTAGCGCTCGCTTCATGAGCTCAGGGCGTGCCCGGCCCAGCATGCATTTGTAGTCTACTTGTGCGCTGCTATAGCCCCTTGCTTTAGCTACCGTCTTGGAGTTCACTAAATATTGTCATAAAGAAACTGATAAAACACACAGGTGCTGAATCACTTACAAAGATGAGGAGCAAGAGCAAGAGAGGGAGTGCGGTAGATAACTAAGTGTGTCATTGTAGCAAAGTATTCATAAACAAGAAATCAGATGTCTTAAAAGTTTCGTTCATTTTCGTTCTATTATCTATACAATAGGCTGTCATTGATTTGAGGACAGCTTTGCACACTCTTGGCATTTTCTCAACCAGCTTCATGAGGAATGCTTTTCCAACAGTCTTGAAGGAGTTCCCACATATGCTGAGCACTTGTTGGCTGCTTTTCCTTCACTCTGCAGTCCAACTCATCCCAAACCATCTAAATTGGGTTGAGGTCAGGTGATCTGGTCATCTGATGCAGCACTCCATCACTCTCCTTGGTCAAATAGCCCTTACACAGCCAGGAGGTGTGTTTTGGGTCATTGTCCTGTTGAAAAACAAATGATAGTCCCACTAAGTGCAAACCAGATGGGATGGCGTATCACTGCAGAATGCTGTGGTAGCCATGCTGGTTATGTGTGCCTTGAATTCTAAACAAATCACCGACAGTGTCACCAGCAAAGCACCCCCACACCATCACACCTCTTCCTCCATGCTTCACGGTGGGAACCACACATGCGAAGATCATCCATTCACCTATTCTGCGTCTCACAAAGACACGGCGGTTGGAACCAACAATCTCAAATTTGGACTCATCAGACCAAAGGACAGATTTCCACCGGTCTAATGTCCATTGCTCGTGTTTCTTGGCCCAAGCAAGTCTCTTCTTCTTATTGGTGTCCTTTAGTAGTGGTTTCATTGCAATAATTCGACCATGAAGGCCTGATTCACGCAGTCTCCTCTGAACAGTTGATGTTGAGATGTGTCTGTTACTTGAACTCTGTGAAGCATTTATTTGGGCTGCAATCTGAGGTGCCAGTTTCATCATAGCGCTTGATGGTTTTTGCGACTGCACTTGAAGAAACGTTCAACGTTTTTGAAATGTTCCAGATTGACTGACCTTCATGTCTTAAAGTAATGATGGACTGTCGTTTCTCTTTGCTTATTTGAGCTGTTCTTGCCATAATATGGACTTGGTCTTTTACCAAACAGGGATATCTTCTGTATACCCTCCCTACCTTGTCACAACACAACTGATTGGCTCAAACGCATTAAGAAGGAAATACATTCCACAAATTAACTTTTAAGAAGGCACGCCTGTTAATTGAAATGCATTCCAGGTGACTACCTCATGAAGCTGGTTGAGAGAATTCCAAGAGTGTGCAAAGCTGTCATCAAGGCAAAGGGTGGCTACTTTAAAGAATCTCAAATATAAAATATATTTTGATTGAGCGGGATTTCCGACCGCTCCTCTCCGCTCACATACTCTGGTTTGTATATAAACCGATGTGTATGAGCTGATGTGTGTGCATAAACCTCTGTGTGTTTTGACCTCTGTGTGTCTCTCTCTCCACAGGGCACGCTTTTGATCTCCTCCTCCTCTGTATGTGTTCCTTCCTCCTGATGGTTTCACACTCTCCTCTCTCCTCCTCTCCTCCAGTCTCTAACTAACACACTCTCCTCTCTCCTCTCTCCTCCTCCCTCCTCTCCTCCAGTCTCTAACTAACACACTCCTCTCTCCTCCTCCTCTCCTCCTCTCTCAGTCTCTAACTAACACACTCTCCTCTCTCCTCTCTCTCCTCTCCTCTCCTCCTCTCCTCCAGTCTCTAACTAACACACTCTCCTCTCTCCTCCTCTCCTCTCTCCTCCTCTCCTCCTCTCTCCTCTCCTCCTCTCCTCCTCTCTCCTCTCCTCCTCTCCTCCTCTCCTCTCTCCTCCTCTCCTCCAGTCTCTAACTAACACACAACCTCATAAGTAAACCCACTTATTTTGTATTGAAATGCATTATACAGTGAAATGCTACTAATACTGTGAATGCTGTGTCCTGTGTCATTTATCCTGTACTCTGTGGGTTTTCAAATATGTATTTTACACAGGTTGTCAGTGGATAATAGTTTTTACTTGTCTTACCTCCTGGGCTAGAATGGTAATGTTATGTTGTATTGGTCTCCCAATGTTGATATGATGAATGCGTTGAAAGGCTGACAGTGTCATCGCTGATGTCAGAATCCTTAACTAACAGATAACAGAATAACAAGCCCCTTTGTAATTGTTCTTTCTTCCTGCTTCTCTGTTTGTTCTTTCTCTTTGTCAGACTACATGAAGGGTTCGCTGTCCAGCACCTGCTCTCTGAACAGCGAGAACCCCTACTCCACCATCAATGACCCACTGGCCGTGGCCTGTAAACACTCAGAGAGCAGCTACGTAGAGATGAAGAGTCCTGCCCACCAGGAGACGTCCTACTGCCCCTCTGCTGTAGTCACCACCGCCACACACACCGCCAGTAAGAACGTCTATGACGTGGGTGAGTTATAGGGGGATGTAGGGTCATCGACGTCCCCTTAGCTCTGGACGAGTTGAGATCATGAGGAAGATGAATTTGTTTTTCTTGTTTAACTGACTGGCTATCTGTCTGTTGTCTCGGTCTGTTGTCTCTGTCTGTTGTCTCTGTCTTTGTCTCTCTGTCTGAGGGGGTTATTGTGGAGGGCACTTGTATGAAGTGTTTGAATGATCACTTTTGGATTTGTCAGAAAAGTTAAAACCTCTCTATCCCTCCGTTCCCCTATCTCTATCCCTCCATTCCCCTATCTCTATCCCCCCATTCCCCTATCTCTATCTCTCCATTCCCCTATCTCTATCCCTCCGTTCCCCTATCTCTATCCCTCCATTCCCCTATCTCTATCCCTCCATTCCCCTATCTCTATCTCTCCATTCCCCTATCTCTATCCCTCCATTCCTCTATCTCTATCCCTCCATTCCCCTATCTCTATCTCTCCATTCCCCTATCTCTATCTCTCCATTCCCCTATCTCTATCTCTCCATTCCCCTATCTCTATCTCTCCGTTCCCCTATCTCTATCTCTCCGTTCCCCTATCTCTATCCCTCCGTTCCCCTATCTCTATCCATCCTCCCTTTAGAACCCATGGTGAGTGTTCTCCAGGATTCTAAAGGTGTGGTGGTTCCCACGTACCCTCAGAACCCTTACGACCTCCCCAGGAACAGCCACATCCCCAGCCACTACGACCTGCTGCCCCTGAGACACAGCCAGAGCTACAGCCCCACACACAGCCAGGGCCACTGCCACCACAGCCCACCCCTGCCCGGCAGCCCCACCAGCTCCCTGCTATAGACTGACCACTCCCTAACGCTGGGCCACGACCTTTGACCTATGACTTACTTATGGGTCATGGGCTGCTCCACCTGGGGTTGCGGATAAAGACTGTATTGTGACTATAGAGACAAAGTACCAGTGCAACATCAGTGTTGTGGACATACTAGAAGATATACCAACAGAACCTCTGTGTGGACTCCCTGCTGTGTGATACTGGATAATGCATAATGTAATATAGTAGAGCCGTTTGAACTGTCTGAGGAAGACACTGGGGAGTCTAATAACTACTGGAGAGGTGTGGCACCCTCTCTGTTTACACTCTGGCTCAGTGGAGGACACACACGCACACACACACACACACACACACACACACACACACACCCTATGAAACAGACCAGTGGAGTCATGAACACAAAAGATCATGGATCACATCTATATAGTCATTTCTGGCTCAATGATTCTATTCCATGCTGGGATTCCATGCTGGTATTCCATGACTGGGTGACCAGAGAAGCAACCAGGCTGCCCATAGAGGAGGACAAACCACCAGGAAGCAACCAGGCTGCCCATAGAGGAGGACAAACCACCAGGAAGCAACCAGGCTGCCCATAGAGGACAAACCCACCAGGAAGCAACCAGGCTGCCCATAGAGGAGGACAAACCACCAGGAAGCAACCAGGCTGCCCCATAGAGGAGGACAAACCACCAGGAAGCAACCAGGCTGCCCATAGAGGAGGACAAACCACCAGGAAGCAACCAGGCTGCCCCATAGAGGAGGACAAACCACCAGGAAGCAACCAGGCTGCCCATAGAGGAGGACAAACCACCAGGAAGCAACCAGGCTGCCCCATAGAGGAGGACAAACCACCAGGAAGCAACCAGGCTGCCCATAGAGGAGGACAAACCACCAGGAAGCAACCAGGCTGCCCCATAGAGGAGGACAAACCAACAGGAAGCAACCAGGCTGCCCCATAGAGGAGGACAAACCACCAGGAAGCAACCAGGCTGCCCCATAGAGGAGGACAAACCACCAGGAAGCAACCAGGCTGCCCATAGAGGAGGACAAACCACCAGGAAGCAACCAGGCTGCCCATAGAGGAGGACAAACCACCAGGAAGCAACCAGGCTGCCCATAGAGGAGGACAAACCACCAGGAAGCAACCAGGCTGCCCATAGAGGAGGACAAACCACCAGGAAGCAACCAGGCTGCCCATAGAGGAGGACAAACCACCAGGAAGCAACCAGGCTGCCCCATAGAGGAGGACAAACCACCAGGAAGCAACCAGGCTGCCCCATAGAGGAGGACAAACCACCAGGAAGCAACCAGGCTGCCCATAGAGGAGGACAAACCACCAGGAAGCAACCAGGCTGCCCCATAGAGGAGGACAAACCACCAGGAAGCAACCAGGCTGCCCATAGAGGAGGACAAACCACCAGGAAGCAACCAGGCTGCCCATAGAGGAGGACAAACCACCAGGAAGCAACCAGGCTGCCCATAGAGGAGGACAAACCACCAGGAAGCAACCAGGCTGCCCCATAGAGGAGGACAAACCACCAGGAAGCAACCAGGCTGCCCCATAGAGGAGGACAAACCACCAGGAAGCAACCAGGCTGCCCATAGAGGAGGACAAACCACCAGGAAGCAACCAGGCTGCCCCATAGAGGAGGACAAACCACCAGGAAGCAACCAGGCTGCCCATAGAGGAGGACAAACCACCAGGAAGCAACCAGGCTGCCCAAAGAGGAGGACAAACCACCAGGAAGCAACCAGGCTGCCCGTAGAGGAGGACAAACCAACAACTGTCTCAGATGAGACCAGCTTGGAGCATCACCAAAAGGGCATTAGATCTGCCTATCTAGTCATTATGGGACCTGAATGGGGACTGACTGGGCTTGGATTCACTATTCTATTGTATACTGATATGGCCAGCAACACAGCTACCACTCATATAACTGCAGATGAAGGAGAGGAGACAACGAGAGTTCCTAGACAAACCAGGATTGGATTAATTAGGCACCAAAGTCTTTGAAAGAAGACAACGGGTTGAAACAGGGAGGGACTACCTTTCCGTTTTTCCGTTGCAAAAATGTTTTGCTACGGTGTGCACTAATGAACACGACCCATGGTTATATACTGTAAAAAACAAACAAACAAAAAAAAAAACTACGCTTAACTTCTACAACTCGCTGGACGTGTATATGTGTGGTATTTTTACACATCTTTGCTTATTTTCATGTTTACATTTTTAAGATCCTTAACGGGTCCATATTTTCTCTCGGAAAAGTTATCTTTTTGTATTTATTGTGTATAAAGTTAAGGAGTTCAATGTTGGCGTTACAGTAGTGGTAGTGACTTTATGTTGTGTAAAGCTAGTAAATGTGCATGCCAAATGATGACTCTTAAGTATAGTAGTTTACAGAGAATAGCCTAATGTCATTGTTGAACCATTTGGTACAAACTAACTGTTATTTCATAGACTTTACCCATATTTACCCACTGCCCTCTTTGAACATGGGAATGAATCTTAGTTGAACTGTCTTTACAAGAATATGCAATGACATTAAGGAAAAGAGAACTGTTTAGAAGTATTGATGCTGCCAAAATGATGGTACGTGGAAAATATACTGGAAATTATGACGTTCCATTTCCAAATGTAGAACAATTGTAGAGAAACCGGTTAATATTTGTGAACAATGCACATCACCATTTTAAGTTATAATAACCCTGTAATAACTAGATACATACTCACACCCTGTACACAATCCAACATGATAACGACAGAACTATTACATTGATCTCTATCTCTACATGGATATTTCGCCACCTCAGCCAATAGCAATAACATGACATGTTCATAACAGGCCCGATTCAGTCTTGAGATAAGTCAACGTGTCCATGTTAAGTCTACTTATCTCAAGTCTGAATCAGGCCCAACATGAGCAACAGGACAATCATACACAGACAGTAATGACTCGTTTTTTTTTTTTCCTCATGGATTTGTTAGTTGATATTTCTCCTCATAAGGAGACGGGTACGTCCCAACTTGCACCCTATTCCCTTTATAGTGCAACCAGAGCCCTGGTCAAAAGTGGTGCACTATAGAAGGACAAGGGTGCCATTTGGGATACAGTCTAGAATTCCCATAGTCTGTTGTAACCTAGTAGTATCCAAAGCTGCTTGACTGTTTCTCTGTTAAAGTGTTAACTTCAATAAAGATGCCATAGCTCAGGGCTACAGGGAGTGTTGTCTTGTCTGGGGGAGGCAGGTAGCATAGCAGTTAAGATTGTTGGACCAGTAACCGAAAGGTCGCTGGTTCGAATCCCGAGCCGGTTAGGTGAAAAATATTGAGCAGGGCACATAACCCTAGTTGCTCTGGATAAAAATGTTGTCTCTACCGTGACTTACTGCTCACCAGGGTTGGGGTCAACCAAAATAGGGGTTGGCTGTGAAACCTATTGTTCTTCTCTGTATTCTCTGTACTCTGTATTCATGTTCAAATAACTCAAGCATAGATCGGCAACTTTTTTTTCCTTCTAATTTGGCACACAGACACTAGATCCCATGAGTAACTTGGTCAAAAAGAATGGCACCGACTGGCCTATAGGTGGCACTGTTATAAGCAGTCTCACTTAAACCCTCATATGCGTCGCCCCGTTTAACCTAGAGACTTAAAAAAATATATATATGCACAAATTTGTAAGTCGCTCTGGATAAGAGCGTCTGCTAAATGATGTAAATGTTAAAACTTTGTATGTAGGTGTTTTGACTCATGCTGAACAAATTTGCCTCAAGGACCCATAAGGTCCGCCAGCATAGATTTTTCTCCATCTTGGACATTTTCGAGAATGTTCGGGGAAAAAAACGTATTCTAAGTCCAAATAACACAAAATTGGGTGTGTATGGTATATTATCTTAACTTAGTTTGACTAAGGGGTTGGTTATGAGATGGCTGAGGTATTGATAAATCAGGAAAAATGTTAGGGTCATCAAAGCCATTAACATGATGAACCATGTTAAGTTTGATATCTTGAAAAAAATAAGGAAACTTTTTTGACCATATAACACTAATGCTTAAAATAATAATAAAACATCTACTTCTCATGGACTAAAAGTCAGATTTACTCCAAATGTGGTCTTTGGACTCACCACAATAGTCCCTAAAGAGTTTGAGAAAATAACGTTGATGCATTCAAAGATGGCCACACTATACCAGTAGATGCATATTAGCACATATGCTAATATGCAAAAATATGCAAAAAAGATACAAAAAATCTTCTTCTCATGAACCATAGGTTCAAATGACACCAAATTCGAAATGTAGGCCCATGGTACATATCTTAGTATGGGAAAAGCTGAGGGATTGGTGGAAAGATGGCTGAGCTATTGACAAATCAAAAATCTGATTTTAAACAGTTTCCATTTAAACTACTGTAAATCCACTCCACAGTGGCCTATCAACTTGAAACTCATCGCTATCATGGAGGTCGCTAAGATGAACTGAATTTGATATTGATATAAATAAAAGGAATCTATTAACAACTAATTATTTGCATACGTAACGCTAATGCTCAAAATCATCTGCAATCATCTCCTCATGAACCATATGTCAGATTCACTCCAGATTTTGTATTTAGACTCATTGCATCAGTCTTTAATGGTATTGAGAGAAAAATTGTTGCTGCATTCAAATATGGCCACACTGTACCTATATATGTACGTTAGCACGTATGCTAATGCTAAAATACTTGAAACATTTTAGTCATTTAGCAGACGCTCTTATCCAGAGCGACTTACAGGAGCAATTAGGGTTAAGTGCCTTGCTTAAGGGCACATCGACAGATTTTTCACCTAGTCGGCTCGGGGATTAGAACCAGCAACCTTTCGGTTACTGGCACAACGCTCTTACCCACTAAGCTACCTGCCGCCCCATCTTCTCATTAACCATTTGTCAGACTGACTCCAGATTTGGTATATAGACTCAATTAGCTTCTAATGAATTTGAGAATGATTACTTGCTGCATTCAAAGTCAGACACGCTACACCACTAGATGGAACCATATTACACCAGGGCTACAATGAGGGAAACAAGTTTTTTATCCCCTGCTGATTTTGTACGTTTGCCCACTGACAAAGACATGATCAGTTTATAATTTTAATGGTAGGTTTATTTGAACAGTGAGAGACAGAATAACAACAAAAAAATCCAGAAAAACGCATGTCAAAAATTTTATAAATTGATTTGCATTGTAATGAGGGAAATAAGTATTTGACCCCTCTGCAAAACATGACTTAGTACTTGGTGGCAAAACCCTTGTTGGCAATCACAGAGGTCAGATGTTTCTTGTAGTTGGCCACCAGGTTTGCACACATCTCAGGAGGGATTTTGTCCCACTCCTCTTTGCAGATCTTCTCCAAGTCATTAAGGTTTCGAGGCTGACGTTTGGCAACTCGAACCTTCAGCTCCTTCCACAGATTTTCTATGGGATTAAGGTCTGGAGACTGGCTAGGCCACTCCAGGACCTTAATGTGCTTCTTCTTGAGCCACTCCTTTGTTGCCTTGGCCGTGTGTTTTGGGTCATTGTCATGCTGGAATACCCATCCACGACCCATTTTCAATGCCCTGGCTGAGGGAAGGAGGTTCTCACCCAAGATTTGACGGTACATGGCCCCGTCCATCGTCCCTTTGATGCGGTGAAGTTCTCCTGTCCCCTTAGCAGAAAAACACCCCCAAAGCATAATGTTTCCACCTCCATGTTTGACGGTGGGGATGGTGTTCTTGGGGTCATAGGCAGCATTCCTCCTCCTCCAAACACGGCGAGTTGAGTTGATGCCAAAGAGCTCGATTTTGGTCTCATCTGACCACAACACTTTCACCCAGTTCTCCTCTGAATCATTCAGATGTTCATTGGCAAACTTCAGACGGGCATGTATATGTGCTTTCTTGAGCAGGGGGACCTTGCGGGCGCTGCAGGATTTCAGTCCTTCACGGCATAGTGTGGTACCAATTGTTTTCTTGGTGACTATGGTCCAGCTGCCTTGAGATCATTGACAAGATCCTCCCGTGTAGTTCTGGGCTGATTCCTCACCGTTCTCATGATCATTGCAACTCCACGAGGTGAGATCTTGCATGGAGCCCCAGGCCGAGGCAGATTGACAGTTATTTTGTGTTTCTTCCATTTGCGAAGAATCGCACCAACTGTTGTCACCTTCTCACCAAGCTGCTTGGCGATGGTCTTGTAGCCCATTCCAGCCTTGTGTACATCTTGTCCCTGACATCCTTGGAGAGCTCTTTGGTCTTGGCCATGGTGGAGAGTTTGGAATCTGATTGATTGATTGCTTCTGTGGACAGGTGTCTTTTATACAGGTAACAAGCTGAGATTAGGAGCACTCCCTTTAAGAGTGTGCTCCTAATCTCAGCTCGTTACCTGTATAAAAGACACCTGGGAGCCAGAAATCTTTCTGATTGAGAGGGGTTCAAATACTTATTTCCCTAATTAAAATGCAAATCAATTTATAACATTTTTGACATGCGTTTTTCTGGATTTTGTTGTTGTTATTCTGCCTCTCACTGTTCAAATAAACCTACCATTAGAATTATAGACTGATCATTTCTTTGTCAGTGGGCAAACGTACAAAATCAGCAGGGGATCAAATACTTATTTCCCTCACTGTATAATAATTGGACCAATGGACATGGGGCCATGATATTTGGTATGTAAACCTTATGTGTATGTCCTTAGAAGCTGTGTGAATATAAAGTCACTGCAACCTTAGATGACTTCACCAGACCAGTTGGTGGCACTATAGATGTCATATACAGTGGGGAAAAAAAGTATTTAGTCAGCCACCAATTGTGCAAGTTCTCCCACTTAAAAAGATGAGAGAGGCCTGTAATTTTCATCATAGGTACACGTCAACTATGACAGACAAATTGAGAAGAAAAAATCCAGAAAATCACATTGTAGGATTTTTTATGAATTTATTTGCAAATTATGGTGGAAAATAAGTATTTGGTCACCTACAAACAAGCAAGATTTCTGGCTCTCACAGACCTGTAACTTCTTCTTTAAACGTCCTCTGTCCTCCCCTCATTACCTGTATTAATGGCACCTGTTTGAACTTGTTATCAGTATAAAAGACACCTGTCCACAACCTCAAACAGTCACACTCCAAACTCCACTATGGCCAAGACCAAAGAGCTGTCAAAGGGCACCAGAAACAAAATTGTAGACCTGCACCAGGCTGGGAAGACTGAATCTGCAATAGGTAAGCAGCTTGGTTTGAAGAAATCAACTGTGGGGGCAATTATTAGGAAATGGAAGACATACAAGACCACTGATAATCTCCCTCGATCTGGGGCTCCACGCAAGATCTCACCCCGTGGGGTCAAAATGATCACAAGAACGGTGAGCAAAAATCCCAGAACCACACGGGGGGACCTAGTGAATGACCTGCAGAGAGCTGGGACCAAAGTAACAAAGCCTACCATCAGTAACACACTACGCCGCCAGGGACTCAAATCCTGCAGTGCCAGACGTGTCCCCCTGCTTAAGCCAGTACATGTCCAGGCCAGTCTGAAGTTTGCTAGAGTGCATTTGGATGATCCAGAAGAGGATTGGGAGAATATCGTATGGTCAGATGAAACCAAAATATAACTTTTTGGTAAAAACTCAACTCGTCGTGTTTGGAGGACAAAGAATGCTGAGTTGCATCCAAAGAACACCATACCTACTGTGAAGCATGGGGGTGGAAACATCATGCTTTGGGGCTGTTTTTCTGCAAAGGGACCAGGACGACTGATCCGTGTAAAGGAAAGAATGAATGGGGCCATGTATCGTGAGATTTTGAGTGAAAACCTCCTTCCATCAGCAAGGGCATTGAAGATGAAACGTGGCTGGGTCTTTCAGCATGACAATGATCCCAAACACACCGCCCGGGCAACGAAGGAGTGGCTTCGTAAGAAGCATTTCAAGGTCCTGGAGTGGCCTAGCCAGTCTCCAGATCTCAACCCCATAGAAAATCTTTGGAGGGAGTTGAAAGTCCGTGTTGCCCAGCGACAGCCCCAAAACATCACTGCTCTAGAGGAGATCTGCTTGGAGGAATGGGCCAAAATACCAGCAACAGTGTGTGAAAACCTTGTGAAGACTTACAGAAAACTTTTGACCTGTGTCATTGCCAACAAAGGGTATATAACAAAGTATTGAGAAACTTTTGTTATTGACCAAATACTTATTTTCCACCATAATTTGCAAATAAATTCATAAAAAATCCTACAATGTGATTTTCTGGAGAAAAAAAATCTCATTTTGTCTGTCATAGTTGACGTGTACCTATGATGAAAATTACAGGCCTCTCTCATCTTTTTAAGTGGGAGAACTTGCACAATTGGTGGCTGACTAAATACTTTTTTTCCCCACTGTATATATATATATATATATATATATATATATATATATATATATATAAACTCAATACATGTAGTAATGGCTTTAAGAATGATTACCTGCTGCATTCAAAATAACCTACAGCACTAGACTAGACTAAACTTTAATTGTGTCATCCTTGTGGTATTGAGCGATAAACAGGGTAATGATTTCACTGATTGCACATAAAGGAAGATAGTTCCTACATGATAGACCGCTTGCTTTGTTATCCAACTGATCTTGTGTTCTTTCTGTCATCCTGTGAACCCCGTTCATGGCTGCTCGCAGCTATTTTTCCAATTCCACATTTTCCTCATTGAAAAGCATTGAATATAGTTGGGTTTTCAGTGTACTTCCTGAATCATCTCGAATTTAAATGGAATTGACCCCAACCCTTCTGCTCACCATGTATTCCTTGTCAGAAAATGCTGTCAGATAATTAAATGTCAGATAATTGTTACCAAATTAAAGGTCAGATAATTGTTCCCAAATTAAATGTTCTTCTGTATTTCTATGCAAATACCAACTAAGAGAGTTGAAAGGTTTATGACTGGTGCGCTTTATTAAGATTAATTGATAACTTAAGATATAAACACAATTGTACAATTTATCAATCTGTACAAAACAGAAAACCGTCTGTCCCCCCTAACCCCCCCCCCACACATAATCCTCCAAATGCATTGAAATTACATAGTTTGACTTTCAGACGTTTTACAATGGAATTACAATCAGTTATAGTGACAGCATTTCATTATAGTTCAAAAACAATCATGAACCAAAAACACAGTTCATTAAAAAAAATAAACTACAGTAAAACAATGGAGGTATATGAGAAGGCTTTAACTAATTTTTCAAAGGACAAAAACAATAACTTCTCAACACTTCCGTAGACTGATAGTCCGAAATGGTATCCTATACCCTATCTAGTGCACTACTTTTGACCAGATCCCTATGGATCCTGGTCAAAAGTAGTGCACTATATAGGGAATATGGTGCCCTAGTTGTGTGTTGACAGGCTGACAGTACCGTCTGTTAGATAACGCCATTGGTACTGTGGGACAGACTCGCACACACCATAGCGACTTACCTACCTACCTTTGCTTCTACACACACACACACACACACACACACACACACACACACACACACACACACACACACACACACACACACACACACACACACACACACACACACACACACACACACTGGGCTTAAACACTATATTTCCATTGTTACAATACCACCATCAGATACAGCTACAGCCTAGGAGTTCAACAGAACACACTGAATTAGCCTGGAATCCCAACTGATTTAGCTACATTTCACTGTTGTTTAAAAAATGGTGAGCGCAGCACTTAACCGGGTTAACTCTTGAAATGTTAGTCATTTGATTTAGCAGGAACCTCCATCCTAGATCGGGTGATAGATCAGAGGAACTATAGACGGGTTGTCTGACAATGTTACAACAATGATGCAAATCGATTTTATGTTTTCAATGAACATTTGGAGACTAAATCTAGTTTAGATGTTGTCGATAATCCTATGATTGACGCCAACCCTGTCGGTTTCCTGCCTCTCGGATGCGCTCGCCAGGGTTGGCTTCAATTCCATTTCAATTCAGAAAATAAAACACAATTCACAAAATGTTCTCATTGAAAAGCATCGAAAGAGAATTGGAATCGGAGATGGAATTTCAACGAACTTCCTGAATTGACGGGAACTGACCCCAACCCTGGCACGGGCATCGGTTTTGTAGGTAAACATCCCACCCATATAGAGGAGAGAGGCTATGTAGGGACATTAGGGCCACCAGGAACATCATTTGAATTCAGAAATGTAATTTTAGTTCTATTTCTGGTGGTAGTAATATTAGCCTGGGAGCCAGTCTGTTTCTGCACTCTTCACAACTCCATATGGAACTGTCTTGCAAAACATGGTTTGGCTTGACAATGGAGTAGGCAAAAACAAAAACAGATCTGGGACCAGGCTATAGTAATATTACTCCATAAGAGGCAGATCTGGGACCAGGCTATAGTAATATTCCTCCATAAGAGGCAGATCTGGGACCAGGCTTTAGTAATATTACTCCATAAGAGGCAGATCTGGGACCAGGCTTTAGTAATATTACTCCATAAGAGGCAGATCTGGGACCAGGCTTTAGTAATATTACTCCATAAGAGGCAGATCTGGGACCAGGCTTTAGTAATATTACTCCATAAGAGGCAGATCTGGGACCAGGCTTTAGTAATATTACTCCATAAGAGGCAGATCTGGGACCAGGCTTTAGTAATATTATGGACTTGTTAAGCATGGCATCTAGCTGCAGCATCCACGTGGGGATTGTCGGGTTACATTACACCTCCCATGGTTGGGTTTCAATTCCATTTTAATGCAGTCAATAAATCCAGGAAATACATTTCAGTTTACTTCCTGGATTGACTGGACCGAAATGGAATGGACCCCAACCCTGACATCTAACGGTTCTAGCCTTTGTTAGCCTCAACATTTACACACATCACTGTTCCTCTGCCTAAAGCAGGTGGTGTATCTCATAGAGACAGAGGATATACATGAAGGGGTTAATATGGAACAAGCAGACCTCAGCAGAACAGACATATACTACTACTGATAATAATGACGTAGCTACATACGTAAGGCATAGTAATCATTTTGGTTGGGACTATATTAAATGAAGTAGTAAGCCATGCATTGTGTTGAAGTAAGAGGCAGCTTGGTGTATACAGGCTTTAATGTGACGGACTGTGACAACACTGGACAACGTGATAAGAGCCAGACCAGACCTGGGAAAAGTACATCTCTGTGTCTAAAATACTTTAAAAAACTTCATATTTTGAGAAAAGTTTTTTTATTATTTTTTTAGAAGTATTTCGAAGTATTTTGAGTTGCGCATGATTTAGTCTTGGTTGGTTTGCACTTTTGGGACTATTCTGTTGGTCCCATTGTACAAGGCAAACCGAATCAGCTCAAGTATTTAGAAGTATTTGACCCAGGTCTGTCTGGTGATAGCTGGAGCTATATAGAGGGTGGTTGGCCGGTAAGTAGGTACGTTCTATGGTAGATGGGCGTAGCGGTGGTTAATTGGCCAGTGGGTACGTTCTATGGTAGATGGGCGTAGCGGTGGTTAATTGGCCAGTGGGTACGTTCTATGGTAGATGGGCGTAGCGGTGGTTAATTGGCCAGTGGGTACGTTCTATGGTAGATGGCCGTAGCGGTGGTTAATTGGCCAGTGGGTACGTTCTATGGTAGACGGGCGTAGCGGTGATTAACTGGCCAGTGGGTACGTTTTATGGTAGATGGGCGTAGCGGTGGTTAATTGGCCAGTGGGTACGTTCTATGGGTGTAGCGGTGGTTAATTGGCCAGTGGGTACGTGCTATGGTAGATGGGCGTAGCGGTGGTTAATTGGCCAGTGGGTACGTTCTATGGTAGATGGGCGTAGCGGTGGTTAATTGGCCAGTGGGTACGTTCTATGGTAGACGGGCGTAGCGGTGGTTAACTGGCCAGTGGGTACGTTCTATGGGTGTAGCGGTGGTTAGTAGAGTTATTGGATTATAATGAGTGGTAGAGGGAGGCACTGAGAGTGAAGAGCAGCTAACCTAAATAACGTGACCCAGTATATGGATTTGGCACCCTATTCCCTATATAGTGCACTACTTTTCACAAAAGCCCTATGAGCCCTGGTCAAAAGTAGTGAACTAATAGGGAATAGGGTGCCAATTGGGACAAAGATCCAATCTATGGATTTAAAACACAATGTTTTACTAACAGATGCTTCTCGACATGAGTGCAAACTGATAGACATTCTGATTATGAACACATCTCATTATAACTAGACCAGCAATACAAGGCTAGATTCCCACCTTGTTTCCTATTGAATAGTGTCTGTCAGCAATTCATTTCATGACATATCTTTTTTCACAGTTTGATATTTCGTCAAATAAAATTATTTCGACTAATATTCTCTGGTGTCTGACTGTCGCTGCATAGAATATACTATAGCATCACATTTACACTAGATGTTATACATGCATATTCAAGAGAAGTTATTACTTGAAGAGAAATACCTAGAACGTGTTGGTTAGTCGGTGGGCCAGAACACTACAGATCATTATTCTGTCGTTTGATCATGTTGAAAATAGGAACCTCATTTGTAATTTGACTGACGAATTCTATTTCAATTCCGGTCAATTCACAAAGTAAAACAGAAATACCTATTCTCTCTAACGCTTTTCAATTAGGAAAATGTGCAATTGGGATGAGGTTTACTTCCTGAGTTGACTGGAATTGAAATGGAATTGACCCCAAGCCCTGACTGACTATAACGCTAGTCACTTTCTCCCTGCTACAGAAATCTCAAACTATATTTTGAAAGACATCTCTAACTATGTACTCTCAATGTATCCAAGAGAGTTCAGAAATGTTAAATGGACAAACTTCTATATTATTTTTACCACGGTCATCGTCTAGCCTAATGAATGCTCTGGGCAATGGCAGTGTTCCACATTCAGAGAGCTACGATAACTCAGTCATAAATTCAGTCAGAGTTACGATAACTCAGTCATAAATTCAGTCAGAGAGTTACGATAACTCAGTCATAAATTCAGTCAGAGTTACGATAACTCAGTCATAAATTCAGTCAGAGAGTTATGATAACTCAGTCATAAATTCAGTCAGAGAGTTACGATAACTCAGTCATAAATTCAGTCAGAGTTACGATAACTCAGTCATAAATTCAGTCAGAGAGTTATGATAACTCAGTCATAAATTCAGTCAGAGTTACGATAACTCAGTCATAAATTCAGTCAGAGTTACGATAACTCAGTCATAAATTCAGTCAGAGAGTTATGATAACTCAGTCATAAATTAAGTCAGAGAGTTATGATAACTCAGTCATAAATTCAGTCAGAGTTATGATAACTCAGTCATAAATTCAGTCAGAGAGTTATGATAACTCAGTCATAAATTCAGTCAGAGTTATGATAACTCAGTCATAAATTCAGTCAGAGTTATGATAACTCAGTCATAAATTCAGTCAGAGTTACGATAACTCAGTCATAAATTCAGTCAGAGAGTTATGATAACTCAGTCATAAATTCAGTCAGAGAGTTATGATAACTCAGTCATAAATTCAGTCAGAGTTATGATAACTCAGTCATAAATTCAGTCAGAGTTATGATAACTCAGTCATAAATTCAGTCAGAGAGTTATGATAACTCAGTCATAAATTCAGTCAGAGAGTTATGATAACTCAGTCATAAATTCAGTCAGAGAGTTATGATAACTCAGTCATAAATTCAGTCAGAGTTATGATAACTCAGTCATAAATTCAGTCAGAGTTATGATAACTCAGTCATAAATTCAGTCAGAGAGTTATGATAACTCAGTCATAAATTCAGTCAGAGAGTTATGATAACTCAGTCATAAATTCAGTCAGAGAGTTATGATAACTCAGTCATAAATTCAGTCAGAGTTATGATAACTCAGTTATAAATTCAGTCAGAGAGTTATGATAACTCAGTCATAAATTAAGTCAGAGAGTTATGATAACTCAGTCATAAATTCAGTCCGAGTTATGATAACTCAGTCATAAATTCAGTCAGAGAGTTATGATAACTCAGTCATAAATTCAGTCAGAGTTATGATAACTCAGTCATAAATTCAGTCAGAGTTATGATAACTCAGTCATAAATTCAGTCAGAGTTACGATAACTCAGTCATAAATTCAGTCAGAGAGTTATGATAACTCAGTCATAAATTCAGTCAGAGAGTTATGATAACTCAGTCATAAATTCAGTCAGAGAGTTATGATAACTCAGTCATAAATTAAGTCAGAGAGTTATGATAACTCAGTCATAAATTCAGTCAGAGAGTTATGATAACTCAGTCATAAATTCAGTCAGAGTTATGATAACTCAGTCATAAATTCAGTCAGAGAGTTATGATAACTCAGTCATAAATTCAGTCAGAGAGTTATGATAACTCAGTCATAAATTAAGTCAGAGAGTTATGATAACTCAGTCATAAATTCAGTCAGAGAGTTATGATAACTCAGTCATAAATTCAGTCAGAGAGTTATGATAACTCAGTCATAAATTCAGTCAGAGTTATGATAACTCAGTCATAAATTCAGTCAGAGAGTTATGATAACTCAGTCATAAATTAAGTCAGAGAGTTATGATAACTCAGTCATAAATTCAGTCAGAGTTATGATAACTCAGTCATAAATTCAGTCAGAGAGTTATGATAACTCAGTCATAAATTCAGTCAGAGTTATGATAACTCAGTCATAAATTCAGTCAGAGTTATGATAACTCAGTCATAAATTCAGTCAGAGTTACGATAACTCAGTCATAAATTCAGTCAGAGAGTTATGATAACTCAGTCATAAATTCAGTCAGAGAGTTATGATAACTCAGTCATAAATTCAGTCAGAGAGTTATGATAACTCAGTCATAAATTCAGTCAGAGAGTTATGATAACTCAGTCATAAATTAAGTCAGAGAGTTATGATAACTCAGTCATAAATTAAGTCAGAGAGTTATGATAACTCAGTCATAAATTAAGTCAGAGAGTTATGATAACTCAGTCATCTTTTAAACCAAGATAAAAACATGAAGTGATGTCATCATCATAACATGCAAAGCTGACCTGCCACAGACTGACTGTAAACAAAGTGACAAAAAATTCTGTGTTCCAAATAGCACTCTATTCCTTACATAGTGCACTACATTTGACCATATTCCCTATGGGCCCTGGTACAAAAAGTAGTGCACTATATACCGTAGGGAATAAGGTTCCATTTGGGACACGGTTAAAGTATTTTACAAAGCTGTTGTTCCTCTACATGTCGGGTAGTTTGATGCCTGCCCCCCTGTCTGTCCATGGCATGGGTTGAAGCCATCAGCAAACAGATCTAATGCACAAGTCTTTACTTAGCTATTTACAGCAATCAGATAAATCGTCCAACTCCACGTATAACAAGGGATCAGGGAGCACACGTTCTATCTAGTACACTGCTTAATACATCCACGTGGTTGAAAAACTACCATTACGTTGTACTAGAGAGAGGGGGAGGGAGCTAGGCTAACTGGTGGGAGGGGGGTCGTAGACAGAGACACATCAGAGCATTCTCAGTGTGCTTTAAATACATACACATTAGTAGTAAATATGATACAATATTTGAAATGAAAAAAAAAAAAAACGTTTAAAAAAAGATGGGTAAAAATCAAGGAACACACAAAATGGAAGAAGTCATAAATTGAAGAAAAAAAAAAAAAAAAAATCACAATCATATATTAAGACATTTCTGTGTAAGACATGTCAGCGCATCAACAGTATTACATCTAAGTGATAGATAGAAATGCCTTCCTGTCTGAAAAAGGCTCAGCTGGGGAACACACTACTACAGACACTGACTAGGCTTCTCAGATCATGATCAGTAAGGGAGAGGAGGAGGGAGGGAGAGGGGGAGAGGAGGGAGGGAGAGGGGGAGAGGAGGGAATGGAGGGGGGGGGGGAGAGAATGGAGGGGGGGGGGGGAGAATGGAGGAGGGGACTACTCCTATGAAACTGAGTAAGTTAGTGGGTGCATCCGGTTTACCTCACCTAAAATGTGCACATTTGAGAGACCATTTCATTGGTTCTAAAGTGAAATCTCCACCCAAACGGGGCACCAGGCAAGCTAAAACAAGGTGGGTGTACAGGGTATATGAGGGGATAGAGGTGGGGGTACAGGGTATATGAGGGGGTAGAGGTGGGGGTACAGGGTATATGAGGGGGTAGAGGTGGGGGTACAGGGTATATGAGGGGGTAGAGGTGGGGGTGCAGGGTATATGAGGGGGTAGAGGTGGGGGTGCAGGGTATATGAGGGGTAGAGGTGGGGGTACAGGGTATATGAGGGGGTAGAGGTGGGGGGTACAGGGTATATGAGGGGGTAGAGGTGGGGGTAAAGGGTATATGAGGGGGTAGAGGTGGGGGTAAAGGGTATATGAGGGGGTAGAGGTGTAGTGGTACGGTGGTAACGTGGGCAGGGCTAGATGTTCTGACAGCACTGCATCTTTGGTTTGTTCTCAGTGGGCTGCACCTGGATGTTGACCACATTGTTGCTAGGAGACATGTCGCTCTCCTGACGTTCTGACATCTGCTTCTGAGAGACAATACGATAGATTTCTGATGGAGGAGAGAGGGAGGAAGAGAGGGGAGGAGAGGGAGAGAGGAAGAGAGGGGAGGGGAGGGAGAGGGAGGAAGAAAGAGGGGAAGAGAGGGGAGGAGAGGGAGAGAGGAAGAGAGGGGAGGGAGAGGGAGGAAGAAAGAAGAGAGGGAGGGAGAGAGAGGGAGAGAGGGAAGGAGGGAGAGAGAGAGAGATGGAGAGAGGGAGGGAGAGAGAAGATTAGGTCATATCCAGTCTGTCTTGCCAAGATAGCAGATCAAATCAACAGATGTGACATAAAAAAATGACATTCACACACACACACCTGTCAGAATGGTCTGGAAAGCCGTTTCAACGTTGGTGGAATCCAGGGCTGACGTCTCAAGGAAAGACAAACCGTTTTTCTCTGAGGGGAAAAAAAACAACGTAAGAAAATAACTTAGAGACTGTCCCAGTTATGGAATATTACAGACTGTACCAGGCTGTACCAGTTATGGAATATTACAGACTGTACCAGGCTGTACCAGTTATGGAACATTACAGACTGTACCAGGCTGTACCAGTTATGGAACATTACAGACTGTACCAGTTATGGAACATTACAGACTGTACCAGTTATGGAATATTACAGACTGTACCAGGCTGTACCAGTTATGGAACATTACAGACTGTACCAGGCTGTACCAGTTACAGTATATTACAGACTGTACCAGGCTGTACCAGTTACAGAATATTACAGACTGTACCAGGCTGTACCAGTTATGGAACATTACAGACTGTACCAGGCTGTACCAGTTACGGAATATTAGAGACTGTACCAGTTATGGAACATTCCAGACTGTACCAGTTATGGAATATTAGAGACTGTACCAGTTATGGAATATTAGAGACTGTACCAGTTATGGAACATTACAGACTGTACCAGTTATGGAACATTCCAGACTGTACCAGTTATGGAATATTAGAGACTGTACCAGTTATGGAATATTAGAGACTGTACCAGTTATGGAACATTACAGACTGTACCAGTTATGGAACATTACAGACTGTACCAGTTATGGAATATTAGAGACTGTACCAGTTATGGAACATTCCAGACTGTACCAGTTATGGAATATTAGAGACTGTACCAGTTATGGAATATTAGAGACTGTACCAGTTATGGAATATTAGAGACTGTACCAGTTATGGAACATTACAGACTGTACCAGTTATGGAACATTCCACAGGAATGAATGCAAGCATAAAAAGTGCCATTAAACAGACATTTTTGTGAGTCCGCAGCATCATAAATTAAGGAAAGTATAAAACAGAAATGTATACAGCTTTTTCTGTGTCTGACACTCCTTCAGAATGGCGCAGCATCTCTAACCTGCGAATGCTCGTGCCTCGTCGGTGGGCACTGCCCTGAGGTGGCGCAGGTCACTCTTGTTGCCCACTAGCATGATGACGATGTTGGTGTCTGCATGGTCTCTCAGCTCCTTCAACCACCGCTCCACATTTTCATAGGTCAGGTGCTTGGCGATGTCATAGACCAGCAGGGCCCCCACCGCTCCTCGGTAGTACCTGCACCATGACATCATCAACAGGGGACAAAGAGGCATGGTCAATTTGATCCATAAAAGTCAGCGTACCTATATAGCCCTTTAACAACAGTGCACAAAGAGCTTTACAGTACCCAGGTCTAGACCCTCAGAGCTTTACAGTACCCAGGTCTAGACCCTCAGAGAGCTTTACAGTACCCAGTTCTAGACCCTCAGAGAGCTTTACAGTACCCAGGTCTAGACCCTCAGAGAGCTTTACAGTACCCAGGTCTAGACCCTCAGAGAGCTTTACAGTACCCAGGTCTAGACCCTCAGAGCTTTACAGTACCCAGGTCTAGACCCTCAGAGAGCTTTACAGTACCCAGGTCTAGACCCTCAGAGCTTTACAGTACCCAGGTCTAGACCCTCAGAGCTTTACAGTACCCAGGTCTAGACCCTCAGAGAGCTTTACAGTACCCAGGTCTAGACCCTCAGAGCTTTACAGTACCCAGGTCTAGACCCTCAGAGAGCTTTACAGTACTCAGGTCTAGACCCTCAGAGCTTTACAGTACCCAGGTCTAGACCCTCAGAGAGCTTTACAGTACCCAGGTCTAGACCCTCAGAGAGCTTTACAGTACCCAGGTCTAGACCCTCAGAGCTTTACAGTACCCAGGTCTAGACCCTCAGAGCTTTACAGTACCCAGGTCTAGACCCTCAGAGCTTTATAATACCCAGGTCTAGACCCTCAGAGCTTTACAGTACCCAGGTCTAGACCCTCAGAGCTTTACAGTACCCAGGTCTAGACCCTCAGAGCTTTACAGTACCCAGGTCTAGACCCTCAGAGCTTTACAGTACCCAGGTCTAGACCCTCAGAGCTTTACAGTACCCAGGTCTAGACCCTCAGAGCTTTACAGTACCCAGGTCTAGACCCTCAGAGAGCAAGCAGCAGCACACAGCACAGTGGCTGAACCCCTATCCACTAGGGCATGTTAGTACTGAGTCTTTGGCTGGCCTCCTATCCACTAGGGCATGTTAGTACTGAGTCTTTGGCTGGCCTCCTATCCACTAGGACATGTTAGTACTGAGTCTTTGGCTGGCCTCCTATCCACTAGGACATGTTAGTACTGAGTCTTTGGCTGGCCTCCTATCCACTAGGACATGTTAGTACAGAGTCTTTGGCTGGCCTCCTATCCACTAGGACATGTTAGTACTGAGTCTTTGGCTGGCCTCCTATCCACTAGGACATGTTAGTACAGAGTCTTTGGCTGGCCTCCTATCCACTAGGACATGTTAGTACTGAGTCTTTGGCTGGCCTCCTATCCACTAGGACATGTTAGTACAGAGTCTTTGGCTGGCCTCCTATCCACTAGGGCATGTTAGTACTGAGTCTTTGGCTGGCCTCCTATCCACTAGGGCATGTTAGTACAGAGTCTTTGGCTGGCCTCCTATCCACTAGGGCATGTTAGTACTGAGTCTTTGGCTGAACCCCTATCCACACAGAAAGCGGCACAGGTCCTAATCCAGGCACTTGTCATCTCCCGTCTGGATTACTGCAACTCGCTGTTGGCTGGGCCCTGTGCCATTAAACCCCTACAACTTATCCAGAACGCCGCAGCCCGTCTGGTGTTCGACCTTCCCAAGTTCTCTCATGTCACCCCGCTCCTCCGCACACTCCACTGGCTTCCAGTTGAGGCTCGCATCTACTACAAGACCATGTTGCTTGCCTACAGAGCTGTGAGGGGAACGGCACCTCCTTACCTTCAGGCTCTGATCAGACCCTACACCCAAACGAGGGCACTACGTTCATCCACCTCTGGCCTGCTAGCTCCCCTACCTCTACAGAAGCACAGTTCCCGCTCAGCCCAGTCAAAGCTATTTGCTGCTCTGGCACCCCAATGGTGGAACAAGCTCCCCCACGACGCCAGGACAGCGGAGTCACTGACCACCTTCCGGAGACACTTGAAACCCCACCTCTTTAAGGAATACCTGTGATAGTATAAAGCAATCATTCTACCCCCCCTCCCCCACCCCCCCATTAAAGAAAAGAAGAAAAAAAGTGGTTGTCCCACTTGCTATCATAAGTTGAATGCACCAATTTGTAAGTCGCTCTGGATAACAGCGTCTGCTAAATGATGCAAATGTAAATGTAATGTTAGTACTGAGTCTTTGGCTGAACCACCTTACAGATAATTGTATATGTGGGGTATTGAGATGAGTAGTGTAGTGATTCAAAAATCACGTTAAACTCTATTATTGTACAGACTGAGTCCATGCAACTTATGTGACTTGTTAAGCAAATTTTTACTCCTGAACTTAGGCTTGCCATAACAATTATTCCACATTATGGGGTATTGTGTGTAGGCCAGTGACACATCATCTCAATTTAATCCATTTTAAAATCAGGCTGTAACACAACAAAATGTGGAAAAAGTAAAGGGGTGTGAATACTTTCTGAAGGCAATGTAGAGGTTTTACCCTCTAGTTGCACAGGTGACATGTGATGGCAGAAATTAGGTCAAATGGATTTCAGTTTTCCTGCATTTACATCACCGGCCACTAGGAGCACCGCCTCTGGATGAGCATTTTAGTCATTTTAGTCATTTAGTCACTTATCTAGAGCGACTTACAGGAGCAATTAGGGTTAAGTGCCTTGCTCAAGGGCACATCGACAGATTTTTCACCTAGTTGGCTCGGGGATTAGAACCAGCGACCTTTCGGTTACTGGCACAACGCTCTTACCCACTAAGCTACCTGCCACCCTATGTGCATATGGCTCTATACAGCTCGTTGAGTGCGGTCTTAGTGCCAGCATCAGATTGTGGTGGCAATGCCCTAATGCAATGCCCTGATGCATTTAGCGCTCAAATCTCAGACAACTGAACAGTGAGGTGGACAATTATTGTTTTAGGAAAGTAAAAACCAATAAAACAATAGGCTATAAAGTTTTGCATATGCTACAGATCAAAACACGAGGAATTGTGTTTTTGTAATTAGTTATAGGCCGTTTTTAAGGACATTGGCTCATTTGGCCAATATCCCTCGTTTATTGATGGCGCTGGCTGCGTTGGTGGAAAGCCTAATGGGTTACGCACCCAATCCAAATGGCCCTTTGTAGGTCAGTTGGTAGAGCACGGTGCTTGCAATGCCAGGGTCGTGGGTTCGATTCCCAGGACCACCCATACGTAAAATGAATGCGTGCATGACCAAGTGGCGTCTGCTAAATGGAATATTACATGACTAAGTGGTGTCTGCTAAATGTAATATATTACATATTATATGACTAAGTGGCATCTGCTAAATGGAATATATTACATATGGATGACTGGTAAATTTCTCAAAGGTTCGATAAATTGAAATCTTCCCGGTCACTTGTCCAGCGCCAAAACCCTGGTACATATCTAGGATCAGCTTCCCCCTCCCCAGTCCTAACCATTAGTGGGGGAAATGCTAAACTGACCCCAGATCAGCATCTAGGGGCAACGTTACCCTACAGCATACTTACGCTGAGGTGATAGCCCGGTAGCGCTCCTGTCCTGCCGTGTCCCAGATCTGAGCCTTCACAGTTTTCCCATCCACCTGGATACTGCGGGTGGCAAACTCCACTCCGATGGTGCTCTTACTCTCCAGGTTAAACTCATTCCGGGTGAAACGAGAGAGCAGGTTGCTCTTGCCCACACCCGAGTCTCCTATCAGAACCACTGGAACACGAAATGAATCGCTGATGGATTAGATTCAATTCAATTAAATCTTTATTGACCCCAAAGGTCAGGGCCGGATTACACACACACTTCCATTTTTCTCTGCCTACGGGTTTGGCCCCCAGGGCTTCAGCCCCTGTAAGCCCCTGCATTAATCAGGCCCTGCCAAAAGGTCAACGTGTAGCAATTACATGGGGATATGACATAGTTACATCACGTGTAGCTACATAGACAAGATTCCATCACATAAAATATCTGACCACCACCATTCACTTTTGCAGTGACACAGTCAAAAATCAACAGTGGTGTGTAGCTAATTCTTAGTCTATGCTTTTTTATGTTCAATCAGTTTGAAATAGACAACAACAAAACAGATAGCCACAACACATGACATCTGTGAAATTTAGACTAAACAGCACAGAAAAAAAACAGGAAAGGATGATAATAACTTCACATTATTTATCTACGGATGAATGTAGCTAGATAATAACCAATGTTCGATGCATGTAGCCAAGCTAAGCAGCTGGCTAGCTAAACTAGCCATCTAGCTATCTCGGGAAACACCCCGACCTCACTTAATCATACAAAAGTCAGCTTTGTTTAGAAACAGCTGCAGCTAACGTTAGCTAGCTAGCTAGCAAACGTACTAACGTTGGGCGTTTGGCTAGCTAACGTTGCAATCCAACTGCTTTACAATTTGTGTTTATAATTTATCAATATGTATTTTTTGTTTATAAAACAAATACTGTGTCAATCCAGAGCTATTCACACGCCTGCTATATCATACTTCACAGACACAAATTAAAAGGATTGACACTAGCTAAACAGCTGGCTAGCAAACCTTAGCTAGCTTTGTTAGCGATAGCGAGAATCATGTTGTAATGTTACCTTTAAACAGATAATCGTATTCATCGTCTCTGGTTCCCATTTTCTAAAAGATAATTAGGAGTATTTCGTTTGTATAAGCTGTTTAAAATGCGACGATCTAGCAAATAGATTTTGAAACACTCAGCTAGCTAACGGCGACGGGGTCTGTTTTCAGACTGACACTTCCGGGATTTTGTTGTGACGTTTACTAGCTAAGGGAGGGGGAACAAGCCCCCCCCCCAAAAGCAAACCAAAGGCCAATATTCCTTGCTGCGATATGGATTGCAGACACTTCAAATAAAAAGACACCAGTGAAATAGTACTCCACCACAGAAAATAACCGCTACAGAGCATTGGTACTCTATTAAATATATAACATGTAACCTCTTACATCACAGGGTTCTATGGTGTAATGGTTAGCACTCAGGACTCTGAATCCTGCGATCCGAGTTCAAATCTCGGTAGAACCTATGTTTTTTTTCTCGCTAACACGTCCCAGATACGGCGCAGATCCACAGAGAAGGCATGTTCTGACGAGAGGTGCCATCAGAAAGCCGTTCAAAACACACTACGTGTACAAAACATTAGGAACGCCTGCTCCTTCCATGACTGACCCATGACTGACCAGGTAAATCCAGGTGAAAGCTATGAACCCTCACTGATGTGAACTGTAAAATCCACTTCAATCAGTGTAGATGAAGGGGAGAAGACAGGTTAAATAAGGATTTTAAAGCCTTGAGACAATTGAGAAATTGATTGTGTGCGTGCCATTCAGAGGGTGAATGAGCAAGACAAAATATTTAAGTGCCTTTAAACAGGGTATGGGAGTAGGTTCTAGGCGCACCGGTTTGAGTGTGTCAAGAACTGCAACGCTGCTGGGTTTTTTATGCTCAACAGTTTCCCTTGTGTATCATCAATGATCTACCACCCAAAGGACATCCAGCCAACTTGAATCAAGAATGGTCCACCACCCAAAGAACATCCAGCCAACTTGACACAATTGTGGGAAGCATTGGAGTCAACATCGGCCAGCATCCTTGTGGAACGCTTTCGACACCTTGTAGAGTCCATGGCCAGACGAACTGAGGCTATTCTGAGGGCAAAAAAGGGGGTGCAACTCAATATTAGGACGGTGTTCCTAATGTTTTGTACACTCAGTGTATACCTCCACATAAAAAACCCATGATACAAGCAAATATTGGATTTTAAGAATGATGAGATTTGCCACTAGGTGGCAGAATAGTCCTGATTAGGCTACCTTTCTAGTACTAACCTCAGCGGGGGAATTATAATTATGAGAGGATCTAGGGCTAGGCTAGAACAAAAATATAAATGCAACGTGTAAAATATTGGTCCCATGTTTCATGAGCTGATATAACAGATCCCAGAAATGTTCCATACGCACAAAAAGCTTATTCCTCTCAAATGTTGTGCACTCTATTGTTTAGCTCACTTCATGAACTTAATTTCTTTAAAATACAGCAGATTAACAGACTACGAATGACGTTCTTTCAAACATGAAGTTAAATACTTCTTCACAAAATAAAATCTATGTGCTTGTTTTTAAAAAGGTAAGAAAGATACATCCCTGTTAGTGAGCATTTCTCCTTTGCCAAGATAATCCATCTACCTGACAGGTGTGACATATCAAGAAGCTGATTAAACAGCATGATCATTACACAGGTGCACCTTGTGCTGGGGACAATAAAGACCACTCTAAAATGTGCAATTTTGTCACACAACACAATGCCACCCACAGCTGCCTCAAGTTTTGAGGGTGTGTGCAATTGGAATACTGACTGCAGGAATGTCCACCAGAGCTGTTGCCAGATAATTGAATGTTAATTTCTCTACCATAAGGCACTTCCGCAACATCGTTTTAGAGAATTTGGCAGTACGTCCCACTGGCCTCCCAACTGCAGACCACGTGTAACCACGCCAGCCCAGGACCTCCACATCCAGCTTCTTCACCTGCGGGATCGTCTGAGACCAGCCACCTGGACAGCTGATGAAACTGTGGGTTTGCACAACCAAATAATTTCTTCACAAACTGTCAGAAACCGTCTCAGGGAAGCTGATCTGCGTGCTCATTGTCCTCACCAGGGTCTTGACCTGACTGCAATTTGGCGTCATAACTGACTTCAGTGGGCAAATGCTCACCTTCGATGGCCACTGGCATGCTGGAGAAATGTGCTCTTCGCTGATTGAATCCCAACTGTACCGGGCAAATGGCAGACATGTGTGAGAGCGGTTTGCTGATGTCAACGTTGTGAACAGAGTGCTGCAAGGTGGGCTTATGGTATGGGCAGGCATAAGCTACGGACACGATGGCAATTTGAATGCACAGAGATCCTGTGACGAGATCCTGAGGCCCATTGTCGTGCCATTCATCCGCCGCCATCACATCATGTTTCATCATGATAATGCACGGCCCCATGTCGCAAGGATCTGTACACAATTCCTGGAAGCTGAAAATCTTCCAGTTCTTCCATGGCCTGCATACTCACCAGACATGTCACCCATTGAGCATGTTTGGGATGCTCTGGATCGACGTGTACGACAGCGTGTTCCAGTTTCCGCCAATATCCAGCAACTTCGCACAGCCATTGAAGAGGATTGGGACAACATTCCACAGGCCACAATCAACAGCCTGATCAACTCTATGCGAAGGAGATGTGTCGCCCTGCATGGAGCAAATGGTGGTCACACCAGATACTGACTGTTTTTCTGATCCACCCCTACCTTTTATCTGTGACCAACAGAGCATATGCATATCTGTATTCCCAGTCATGTGAAATCCATGTATGAACTGTAACTCAGTAAAATCTTTGAAATTGTTTCATTTTATTAAATAAAATAAATGAAATTGTTTTATGTTGCGTTTATGTTTTGTATTTGTCTGGGGAATTAACATTTTCAATAACACTCACATTAAGGTATCCTTAAAATTATGTATAAATTGTATTATAGGCATTTTATATATACCCTATGCATTTTTATGTATTTAACCAATACTTGTGTAGGCTTGCAAGTCCGAATTTTACAATCAAAGTTTTATAACTTAGTTTGTAAAAAGATAATTATTAGTTTATATAGTGTAGTTTATACATCTGTTACACGGCTATAACACAATGAAATGTTATTTTGGTGCTTTCCAAAATTGCATAGTGTGACCCGACAGCAGCCAAACAAACCTCTGTGCGTGTTAAAATGCGGTGAGCGACGGATTCCCCATCACAACCAAAATGGCGGAACACAGAGCCGGGTCGGCGCTATGAAGAGAGCACGATAGAAATATTGTTTTCTATTTCGAGATATCAGCGGCCGATTAAAAATATTGACCGTTTTATAATGCCAGTGTGTTTTTGAAGAAATCCTGCCGAAGTTGGACGAGGAGGGATATCGCATTTGCTAGCGGAGTAAGTATGATGCCAGTTAAACCGTTATTTCGTGATGAGTTAAGAAGGGCTTCTTAGCTACGAGTTAGCTAGCTAATGTCGTGTAACCAGCCGTAGCCAGGCTAGCTAGAGCGAACTGTGTTTTATTCCAGGCTGTCACTATCAGTTTAGTGGGGCACCCTTATGTGAATTTGAGCAGAATTCATGCAGTGAATTGACCGGATAACTGTCCAGACAGACAGTACCAGCCCGTGTGGAGCGTTTGCTTGTTGTACCAGCGTCTGTGTCCGGCTTTAAAGCTGCCTTGTCATTGATATAGTAGCTAGTCAGCTTCTTTAATACCTTCACGCGAATGCATATGATATGCCAAAGGTTGCTGTCAGGCTGTCAAGGGGTGGTGGAAAACTGTGTACATAATGAATATAGTTAGCTTCATATTCCGTATCCGTGCTCCAGAGCCTGGAATCACATTATGGGAGCCGTTTATAGAAGCCCACCTGTGGCACCTCAGGTTCTCTGGCGCGGCGCAACATGTTGTGAAGGCAAGCAAGCGGTCAATGACCGACTATGACCCTATGCAGGGACATAAGGATTGACTGAATGGTTATATAGTGCACATTTTAGTGTCACAAATAGATTTTTGCCTTGGACTATAATAATGTAATGTGTGGGTCAGGTCGTCTTAAAATGAAGCTAAATATCATCCTCTGTCAGATAATAATTTAAGCGGGGAGAATTCCATGCGTCACTTCTGCTTGGCAGAGCTATGCAGTTATTTTCAGCAGGCTTGATGGTGTACAAACGGAATACAACATTAGCTACTTCCTCAAGATTGAGCCAAATGTATGTGGTTTTTGACTGAGGAAACAGAGTTGATCCTACTGTTTAGATTGAGCTGAAGTGAGTATAGTGGAAAAGTGATTTAGATTTTGTATTCACTGTGATTTATTAGTACGTGTTTTAGAGCTATATATCTTATATTATGTAAAAATGCACCAATTTGTAAGTCGCTCTGGATAAGAGCGTCAGCTAAATGACTTAAATGTAAATGTAACGTCTTGAAGGTGGCAAAAAAGTATGCTGTTGTGCTGTGGAAACAGCTGTATGGCAAGCAGATGTGGAAAAGTGTGCTGATACATCAGGGAGCCTCAGTTCATCGATGTGTAAAAACTTCTCCAAATTCTTGCATGCTTTGTTGCATACTGGAATGATGAGACATCAGATATGAGTTAACTTTAGGCTATTTAGATGGATTTGATCATGTATGTCCTCATGAGAGATTTAATTGGTCACACAGACCGGACAGACAAGACAAGTCAAATCATACCGTCACACTCTGACAGGAGGATAGACAGAACCTACTCCTGTGATTTGGAAACCTCAGTGGCACACATACTAGAGAGGTGTTTACATACCCTCACTCACTCAGTAAACTGCACAATTCCTCTTCTGGAGCCAGTCAACATTCTAGATTCAATCCAGTCAACATTCTAGATTCAATCCAGTCAACATTCTAGATTCTATCCAGTCAACATTCTAGATTCAATCCAGTCAACATTCTAGATTCTATCCAGTCAACATTCTAGATTCTATCCAGTCAACATTCTAGATTCTATCCAGTCAACATTCTAGATTCTATCCAGTCAACATTCTAGATTCTATCCAGTCAACATTCTAGATTCTATCCAGTCAACATTCTAGATTCTATCCAGTCAACATTCTAGATTCTATCCAGTCAACATTCTAGATTCTACCCAGTCAGCATTCTAGATTCTACCCAGTCAGCATTCTAGATCCTACCCAGTCAGCATTCTAAATTCTATCCAGTCAACATTCTAGATTCTACCCTGTCATATTCTATGTTATTCTATCCTTTGCGTCACTAACTAAGCTAAACCTGACAAACATTGTCAGTGTTGAACACAAACTCAGTGGTCATGGTTTATGGAAAATAGTAAAACAATTGTTGGAGAGAGAAAAAATGTAATCAGTCTGCCATGCCGTGTTTGTTCACGTTTTAACCATGGTGTCCCTGTATCGGAACGTTAAAGAGGAAAAGATGTTGACCACGCAAGGAAAACACTGTAACACGCGAGAGAAATACGTAAAGCAGTCAGTCAAGAGTCAACACAAGTCCTGCCTTTGAACCACACAATATGAAGAGTAGAGTTTCAGAAGCAGGCCTGGGCCCTGGTCAAAGTAGTACACTACATAGGGAATAGGGTGCAATTTGGGATGCAGACCAAGGCTTTGCAAAAGCCCAGGGGTCCTCTCTCACTGTGCAGAGAGGCAGCAGCCGCATCACTGATGGGCTTCAAAGCAAAGGCAAAACCCTAATGATAGAAGTTCAAATGTCAGTGTCCAGGGATAGGACATGTTATAGGAGAACCAGACTTCATACAGGGGAACCCGTAGATAAATGAGAATGTAGCCTAGCCAGAATAGAAGATGATGCAGAATGTAGGTTATGAGAAAGACTAAGTAATGTATGAGATTTCTGTCGGTCTTCTTCAGCAATGCTAATGGATATATACTGGGAGGTTGGAAATAGACAAAGAACATTGCAATTTCATAGGCTTAGGCTTACATTGACTCAGGGATTGCAAAACAGAAACATCAATTAGGCCTAGGTTAAATCTGGGAACAGAGTATTTTGTAATGTAGTAGGCCTACAAATGGGCAGGATGTCTCCTGAATGGCAGTGGGTGGCACAATCTCTCCTGAATGTTAGTGTGTGTGCTGTTTTTACACTCTTGTCAGGCTGGCTGGCTGTGTGTTGGGTGGCTGGCTGGCTGGCTGTGTGTTGGGTGGCTGGCTGGCTGGTTGTGTGTTGGGTGGCTGGCTGGCTGGCTGTGTGTTGGGTGGCTGGCTGGCTGGCTGTGTGTTGGGTGGCTGGCTGGCTGGCTGTGTGTTGGGTGGCTGGCTGGCTGGTTGTGTGTTGGGTGGCTGGCTGGCTGGTTGTGTGTTGGGTGGCTGGCTGGCTGGCTGTCTGTTGGGTGGCTGGCTGGCTGTCTGTTGGGTGGCTGGCTGGCTGGCTGGCTGGCTCTCTGTTGGGTGGCTGGCTGGCTGGCTGTCTGTTGGGTGGCTGGCTGGCTGGCTGTCTGTTGGGTGGCTGGCTGGCTGGCTGGGTGTCTGTTGGGTGGCTGGCTGGCTGTCTGTTGGCTGGCTGGCTGGCTGGCTGGCTGGCTGGCTGGGTGTCTGTTGGGTGGCTGGCTGGCTGGCTGGCTGTCTGTTGGCTGGCTGGCTGGCTGTGTGTTGGGTGGGCTGTGCTCTCAGAGGATTGATGTAACAGCACTAAGCCCTGACCAGCCTTTAAGTAGGGGGTTTAATAGTCCCTTACTGACAGATGCAAACATTGGGCTTACAGGCTGTTTGTCATTACTAACACTTACTGTCTATGTCATCTATAATATCCCATAAACCATTGGGCTTACAGGCTGTCATCTATAATATCCCATAAACCATTGGGCTTACAGGCTGTTTGTCATTACTAACACTTACTGTCTATGTCATCTATAATATCCCATAAACCATTGGGCTAAGCTGTGCAATAGGCCTATACCATTTTTATCCCAGTAACCATTGGTTTAGGCAGGGCTAGGTTACGTGCCATTTATATCACAGTAACCATTGGTTTAGGCAGGGCTAGGTTATGTGCCATTTTTATCACAGTGAATTTGTAAAACATAGGCGAGCAGCACTGATATAGCATTTAGTATGGTTTTGGGTTGCTAGTAGTGCTTTACCTCCTCGGAGGAAGTCGTGACACTCTCACATCGCTGTGGAGGAATTTTGGCCCACTCTTGAATGCAGAACTGCTTTAATTCAGCGACATTTGTGGGTTTTCAATCATGAGCTGCTTGTTTCAAGTCCTGCCACATCTCAATTGGGATTAGGTCTGGACTTTGACTAGGCCATTCCAAAACATACTTTTTTTTTGCTTTTTAACTATTTTCATGTAGACTTGATTGTGTGTTTTGGATCATTGTCTTGCTGCATGACCCAGCTGCACTTCATCTTCAACTCACATACTGATGGCCTGACATTCTCCTGCATAATTATCTGATATAGAGCAGAATTCTTGGTTCCTTCTATTAAGGCAAGTCGTCCAGGTCCTGAGGCAGCAAAGCATTCCCAAACCATTACACCACCACCACCACCATGCTTGACCGTTGGTATGATGTTCTTACTGTGGAATGCAGTGTTTGGTTTTCGCCAGGCATAATGGGACCGAATATTCTTGATGATCATCCAGGTGCTTCCAGGTGCTTTTTGGCAAACTTGAGTCAACTTTTTGGACGACATGGGTCCCATAATGCCTGGCGAAAACCAAACACTGCATTCCACAGTAGGAACCTCATACCAACAGTCAAGCATGGTGGTGGTAGTGTGATGGTTTGGGGATGCTTTGCTGCCTCAGGACCTGGACGACTTGCCTTAATTAACTTTGTTAATTAAACAAATGAAATAGGTATCCATTGTTTTTGTTATTTGTAAACTCAGGTTCCCTTTATCTAATATTAGGTTTTGGTTGAAGATCTGATAACATTCAGTATCAAAAATATGTAAAAATAGAGAATCAGAAAGGGGGCAAATACTTTTTCACGGCACTGTAATTTAGATTTCAGTTCCAGTTCCGCTTATAGAGTAGCCCATCATTTAGCCACACTTTCCTCCTGTGTTGCTCTTGTTTACCATACACATCTTCCTGGTATTGATCTTGGCTCTATTGCATTTGCTCTGGGGAAAGAAGATGAACTTAAACAGATGTTTTAAGACATGCATCTTTACCAGTTACTACTGAGGGGAAAGTCTGTCTTAATGACCTGTATCTTTACCAGCTACTACTGAGGGAAAGTCTGTCTTAATGACCTGCATCTTTACCAGCTACTACTGAGGGGAAAGTCTGTCTTAATGACCTGCATCTTTACCAGCTACTACTAAGGGAAAGTCTGTCTTAATGACCTGTATCTTTACCAGCTACTACTGAGGGGAAAGTCTGTCTTAATGACCTGCATCTTTACCAGCTACTACTGAGGGGAAAGTCTGTCTTAATGACCTGCATCTTTACCAGCTACTACTAAGGGAAAGTCTGTCTTAATGACCTGCATCTTTACCAGCTACTACTGAGGGAAAGTCTGTCTTAATGACCTGCATCTTTACCAGCTACTACTGAGGGAAAGTCTGTCTTAATGACCTGCATCTTTACCAGCTACTACTGAGGGAAAGTCTGTCTTAATGACCTGCATCTTTACCAGCTACTACTGAGGGAAAGTCTGTCTTAATGACCCGCATCTTTACCAGCTACTACTGAGGGGAAAGTCTGTCTTAATGACCTGCATCTTTACCAGTTACTACTGAGGGGAAAGTCTGTCTTAATGACCTGTATCTTTACCAGCTACTACTGAGGGAAAGTCTGTCTTAATGACCTGCATCTTTACCAGCTACTACTGAGGGGAAAGTCTGTCTTAATGACCTGCATCTTTACCAGCTACTACTAAGGGAAAGTCTGTCTTAATGACCTGCATCTTTACCAGCTACTACTGAGGGAAAGTCTGTCTTAATGACCTGCATCTTTACCAGCTACTACTGAGGGAAAGTCTGTCTTAATGACCTGCATCTTTACCAGCTACTACTGAGGGAAAGTCTGTCTTAATGACCTGCATCTTTACCAGCTACTACTGAGGGAAAGTCTGTCTTAATGACCCGCATCTTTACCAGCTACTACTGAGGGAAAGTCTGTCTTAATGACCCACATCTTTACCAGCTACTACTGAGGGGAAAGTCTGTCTTAATGACCCGCATCTTTACCAGCTACTACTGAGGGGAAAGTCTGTCTTAATGACCCGCATCTTTACCAGCTACTACTGAGGGGAAGTCTGTCTTAATGACCCGCATCTTTACCAGCTACTACTGAGGGAAAGTCTGTCTTAATGACCCGCATCTTTACCAGCTACTACTGAGGGAAAGTCTGTCTTAATGACCTGCATCTTTACCAGCTACTACTGAGGGAAAGTCTGTCTTAATGACCTGCATCTTTACCAGCTACTACTGAGGGAAAGTCTGTCTTAATGACCTGCATCTTTACCAGCTACTACTGAGGGAAAGTCTGTCTTAATGACCCACATCTTTACCAGCTACTACTGAGGGGAAAGTCTGTCTTAATGACCCGCATCTTTACCAGCTACTACTGAGGGGAAAGTCTGTCTTAATGACCCGCATCTTTACCAGCTACTACTGAGGGAAAGTCTGTCTTAATGACCCGCATCTTTACCAGCTACTACTGAGGGGAAAGTCTGTCTTAATGACCCGCATCTTTACCAGCTACTACTGAGGGGAAAGTCTGTCTTAATGACCTGCATCTTTACCAGCTACTACTAAGGGAAAGTCTGTCTTAATGACCTGTATCTTTACCAGCTACTACTGAGGGGAAAGTCTGTCTTAATGACCTGCATCTTTACCAGCTACTACTGAGGGGAAAGTCTGTCTTAATGACCTGCATCTTTACCAGCTACTACTGAGGGAAAGTCTGTCTTAATGACCTGCATCTTTACCAGCTACTACTGAGGGAAAGTCTGTCTTAATGACCCGCATCTTTACCAGCTACTACTGAGGGGAAAGTCTGTCTTAATGACCCGCATCTTTACCAGCTACTACTGAGGGGAAAGTCTGTCTTAATGACCTGCATCTTTACCAGCTACTACTGAGGGGAAGTCTGTCTTAATGACCTGCATCTTTACCAGCTACTACTGAGGGAAAGTCTGTCTTAATGACCTGCATCTTTACCAGCTACTACTGAGGGAAAGTCTGTCTTAATGACCTGCATCTTTACCAGCTACTACTGAGGGAAAGTCCATTCCTCACCTGCCTCCATCCCTATGTAATACATTACAAGATCTCTGGACTGAATTAATCTCAATTAGAGCTCCTCTTTAATTGAAATTTCACAGTGATAAAGTTAACAGGAATTCAATTAACTCCAGGAGTCTCAAACTGGAAAAACAGAGAGAAGAAGAAAATGGAGGAAAATGCAAATGATGAAAAAAGGTTAATCTCTCCTCTCCTCCGCTCCCTCCGCCCCCACACCTCTCTGATCCAGAGGGGTTAAATGAGGAAGACATATTTCAATTGAATGCATTCAGTTGTTCAGCTGACGAGGCATTTCTTTGAGTTTCTCTAATAGACAGACCGGGGATGGGGAGCTTATTAAGGTGAAAGCAACTGGCTGTCTTCATCTCCTGATGAGTCACAAAATCAAAGCACCTACTGGCGCTTCCAAAGCAAAGAGCTGCCTGTGAATGAAAAACACGTCAGGACACAAAAAAAAAACAGAAGGATTTCGCAAAACCTGTTGGCTGCCTTGCCTTGAAGCCTTAAGCTCTCTGAATAATGGTTTTCTGCCAGGTAGCGAGGGAATTATAAGATCTAGTGTATGTCCCAAATGGTACCCTATTCCCTATGTAGTGCACCATGGGCCCTGGTCAAAAGTGGTGCAGTGATCGATACCTAGAGTGGGTATGAAGGATAGATTTTTTATTTAACAAGTCAGTTAAGAACAAATTCTTATTTACAATGACGGCCTACCCCGGCAACGCTGGGTTGTGGCCGGATTGTGATACAGCCTGGAATCGAACCAGGGTCTGTAGTGACGCCTCTAGCACTGAGGTGCAGTGCCTTAGACCGCTGCGCCACTCTGGAGCAATAGATACCTAGAGGGAGTATGAAGGATAGATACCTAGAGGTAGTATGAAGGATAGATGCCTACAGTGGGTATGAAGGATAGATACCTAGAGGGAGGATGAAGGATAGATACCTAGAGGGAGTATGAAGGATAGATACCTAGAGGGAGTATGAAGGATAGATACCTAGAGGGAGTATGAAGGATAGATACCTAGAGGGAGTATGAAGGATAGATACCTAGAGGGAGTATGAAGGATAGATACCTAGAGGGAGTATGAAGGATAGATACCTAGAGGGAGTATGAAGGATAGATACCTAGAGGGGGTATGAAGGATAGATACCTAGAGGGAGTATGAAGGATAGATACCTAGAGGGAGTATGAAGGAAGAGGCAATACGTCACAAATAAAGTGATTTCTGGATCATTCTTTCTGACGTACTCTGTCTGTTTCTATAACTCTGTCCTGATGCCGGAGTCATGTGTATAGCTTTAGCCAATCCCAATATGTCAGAGTAGATAAAACGGGTTCTTACTTTAAGTCTTTGTGTTTCTCTAAGGACATAAGAACCTAGCTTAAAGACTTAAAATCCTTCCATCCATATCACGTCAGCTGGGGAAAAGGAAGTAGCCTACCTGTTGAACCACCAACATACTGTGGTAAACCACAGTGTTTTGCTACTTTACTGCAGTGAAAAAAGCCCCCCAATAGCTTCATTTAGCTGTGTCCCTATAGCGGGGAACAGGAAGCTGTGACCAGCATCCCTGAAGGGACAGAGAGTGACTGTAAGGGCAATACATCAGTATAAAACTCATCTTTGTATCATTCTTCCTGATGCACTATGAGTTAGGGTGGGGAATGGCCAGGGACCTCTCAATACAATACTATCATTAAGTTTAGGTTACCGATATGTATTGTGATTCTCACAATTCCATATGTATTATCATTCTATATGTATTGCGATTCAATGCTGTGATTTTTTTATTGCAATTTGATCATCCGAACATATTGCTCACTGCACGTCTGCTGCAGAGAGACTAGAGAGCGTTTAGAAAATGAGTTTTGTGATCAGTCATGGAAATAAAAGTGCTGAAAACACGTCGGCTCACTATTTAAAAAGGTACGGCCGACTAGCGCTAGCTAACGCTACCTACAGAAGCGAAAAAAACACTTGGGAGTCAAATGTCGACATACACCACATGACCAAATGGACGTGGACACCTGCTCTTCAACATCTCATTCCAAAATCATGGGCATTAATATGGAGTTGGTCCCGCCTTCGCTGCTATAACAGCCTCCTCTCTTCTGGGAAGGCTTTCCACTAGATGTTGGAACATTGCTGAGGGGACTTGCTTCCATTCAGCCACAAGAGCATTAGTGAGGTCGGGCACTGATGTTGGGTGATTAGGCCTGACTCGCAGTCGGCGTTCCAATTCATCCCAAAGGTGTTCGATGGGCTTGAGGTCAGGGCTCTGTGCAGGACAGTCAAGTTCTTCCACACCGATCTCGATAAACCATTTCTGTATGGACCTCGCTTTGTGCACGGGGGCATTTTTTTAGGCCTTCCCCAAACGGTTGCCACAAAGTTGGAAGCACAGAATCGTCTAGAATATCATCGTATGCTGTAGCGTTAATATTTCCCTTCACTGGAACTAAGGGGCCTAGCCCGAACCATGAAAAACAGCCCCAGACCATTATTCCTCATCTGCCAAACCCAGATTAGTCCTTTGGACTGCCAGATGGTGAAGCGTGACTCATCACTCCATAGAACGCGTTTCCACTGCTCCAATGGCGGCAAGCTTTACACCCCTCCAGCTGACGCTTGGCCATGGAAACCCATTTCATGAAGCTCCCAACGAACAGTTCTTGTGCTGACGTTGCTTCCAGAGGCAGTTTGGAACTCGGTAGTGAGTGTTGCAACCGAGGACAGACAATTTTTTTGCGCTTCAGCACTCGGCGGTAACGTTCTGTGAGCTTGTGTGGCCTACCACTTCGCGGCTGAGCCGTTGTTGCTCCTAGACGTTTCCACTTCACAATAACAGCACTTACAGTTGACTGGGGCAGCTCTAGCAGGGCAAAAAATTGACGAACTGACTAGTTGGAAAGGTGGCATCCTATGACGGTGCCACGTTGAAAGTCACTGAGCTCTTCTGTAAGGCCATTCTACTGCCAATGTTTGTCTATGGAGATTGCATGGCTGTGTGCTTGATTTTATACACCCCCCATCACTACTACGAGTGACTGTATGCCAATATGCCTCTAAGTCCATAAGAACCTTGATTCAGCTAGTCCATCATCCACATCAGTCACACAGAGATAATGGAAATCAGCCTTACTGTGATTCAATAGGAGCAACATCAGTTGAACCAACTTTTTAATGTGGTATTCCACTATGTTTACACTGCGTTAACTAGGTTTCCTTCGGACTGAAAAAGGCACACAATGGCTTCATTTAGCTGTGAGATCTGTCTGTGTGCCTGTGTGCCTGTCTGTGTGCCTGTGTGCCTGTCTGTGTGCCTGTGTGCCTGTGTGTCTGTGTGCCTGTGTGTCTGTGTGCCTGTGTATAATAATATAATATAATATGCCATTTAGCAGACGCTTTTATCCAAAGTGACTTACAGTCGTGCGTGCATACATATTTGTGTATGCCAAACCCAGATTGTGTGCCTGTGTGCCTGTCTATGTGTCTATGTGCCTGTGTGCCTGTGTGCCTGTGTGCCTGTGTGCCTGTGTGCCTGTGTGCCTGTGTGCCTGTCTGTGTGCCTGTGTGTGTGTCTATGTGTCTGTCTCAAGCTGGTACAGGACATCTGTAGAAGCAGTTATTCATCAAGGTTAGCTGATGTAGTCGTGCTTAATTAACACACCCTTTTACGAGGCACACTCACTAGCACTCTCAGCTAACACCTAAAGATTACATTACAGCATTGGCTGTCAGGAATTAGGAAGAGCAAGCAATTTACCTGATTGATCTGAAAGATAAGCACCCTCTACCTACTCCACAGATCTCTCTCTCGCTCGCTCTCTGTCTCTCTGTCTCTCTGTGTCTCTGTGTCTCTGTGTCTCTGTGTCTCTGTCTCTCTGTCTCTCTGTCTCTCTGTCTCTCTGTGTCTCTGTGTCTCTGTGTCTCTGTCTCTCTGTCTCTCTGTCTCTCTGTCTCTCTGTCTCTCTGTCTCTGTGTCTCTGTGTCTCTGTGTCTCTGTCTGTGGTATAACTAAGGCAACAGATGTTGAATAAATAATGTTCTGTGACATATCTCTGACTTCACTGTATTCACAGCAACTCCCTGCATTAGTTTAAATTTAAAAGTATCTAGCCTAACTAACATGAAGTACCTTCGCAGTCTGTAGTTAATGTAGGATATTCTATAAAAATCAGACAGCAGGTCGAAAAATGGTTCTGAGTAGTTCCAAGTCAAGCCGCTCCTCCTTACGTTGGAACAAACGCTGAGATAGTATTGGACGAGTTTATTAAAGACCCAAAAACACAGATGGAGAAGTGTGAAAACGCCACTTGAGGCTAACAGTCAGGAACACCAAGCGAGCCAGGCCTATCTGAAGTAGAGCGTTAGTTCCATCAGTGCCGACTAAAGCCCCTAATTGAGATAATGTTCAAGGCTCTACGTGGTTCCCTGAATCGTTGAGTGCCGTATTTGTTAGAGGCACTTCAAAAGTCCAGGGCCTCTTTTTATATGTTCATTTCACTTACATAAATCTGTTCTTACTAAATGAGGACCACTGTGTTAGGCTATAGCAGGGCTCTCCAACATTTTCTAGCGTGATGAGAGCTACTTTTAAAAATGAAACATGTCGTGAGCTATATATATATATATTTTTTAAAGCTTTCAAATAGGCATATTGTTCTCTTCTCTACCCTGCATCTCTTCCCCAGGTCCTTGGTGAACAAGTGATGTGTTTTCTGTCAATATACGTGGTAAAATAGTGGTTAATAAACAGTATTTGGCATGACAGGCCACATAAAATGCATATTATTATTATTATATAAAAGTATTTTTTATTTTCCTGAATTCTGTTGTATTTTTCCTGGTTTTAGATGATTTTTTCTTTACTCTCAATATTACAATTATTCATCGACTAACGACGGAAATGGATGTTCTGAGTCCACGTCAATACTTAAATCACATCAGAAGACTATTTTTGAGGTCTGGAAAACAAATTTAGATTTTCAAGTGTAATTCTCCTTTAATTGCGCATCTTGCAAGAGAGGAATGTGTCGGTCTAGCGATGTTTCTGCTGTTGGGCCTGCTGCTCATGACAGAGTTTGCAAAACAATCGCCACCCAATTGATACAAATACTCATGATCTGGAAGGTAAGCCTACTTTGCGGTTAACATTTTAATTGAGAAGGTTTTTGGAGAAAGTTTGTCTACCCACAAGACGGTAATCATTAGCATCGCTAACTGGCTATATACAGTGCGATAGACAAACGTGCGCATCAAACAGACTGACCTTAACGTAGCAGGCGTAAAAACACACCTGAGCGGAGTTCCCACATCTGTTTTTCAACAACAACAACAACAACAACAACAAGTATGTGTTCTCTTCAAACCACATCACATTTTGAAGTCTAGTCACACATTGTTCATGCCTCTGACATGCGGTAATGATAAATAATGGTGTAACAGCCTACAGTTTTCTTGACATTTTGTTTAAATGATTGTGATAGGCTCATGTTTTACCGGTACGATGTACCCCCACTATTTCACCCCTGGATACACCATCCAAAGTATAATTAATAACTTCACCGTGCTCAAAGGGATATTCAATGTCTTTTTTTTTTTTTTTTTTACCAGTAGGTGCCCTTCTTTGCGAGGCGTTGGAAAACCTCCCTGGTCTTTGTGGTTAAATCTGTGTTTTTAAAATTCACTGCTCAAATTAGGGACCTTAAATCAATCAATCAATCAATTTTATTTTATATAGCCCTTCTTACATCAGCTAATATCTCGAAGTGCTGTACAGAAACCCAGCCTAAAACCCCAAACAGCTAGTAATGCAGGTGTAGAAGCACCTACCAGAACCTGTTGGATACCCCTGGGCTATAGCCTACCAGAACCTGTTGGAATTCTGGGCTATAAATATAATTGTATGTGTGGGGTACAAAGATGAGGTAGTCATTCGTGGTCCTCTGTAGCTCAGCTGATAGAGCACGGCACTTGTAACGCCAAGGTAGTGGGTTCGATCCCCGGGACCACCCATACACAAAAATGTATGCACGCATGACTGTAAGTCGCTTTGGATAAAAGCGTCTGCTGAATGGCTTATTTTTATTTTATTTAAAAATCATGTTAAACACTATTATTGCACACAGAATGAGTCCATGCAACTTATTATGTGACTTGTTAAGCACATTTTTACTCCTGAACTTATGTAGGCTTGCCATAACAAAGAGGTGGAATACTTATTGACTCAAGACATTTCAGCTTTTCATTTTTAATAAGAAATAATAATAATACAAATGGGGTATATATTATGTTATATATTATGGGGTATTGTGTGGAAGCCAGTGACACAAACATTTTTATCCATAATAAATTCAGGTTGTAACACAAAATGTGGGAAAAGTCAAGGGGTGTGAATACTTTCTGAAGGCACTGTACCTGTTGGAGACCCCTGGGCTATAGCCTACCAGAACCTGTTGGATACCCCTGGGCTATAGCCTACCAGAACCTGTTGGAATTCTGGGCTATAGCCTACCAGAACCCGTTGGAGACCCCTGGGATATAGCCTACCAGAACCCGTTGGATATCCCTGGGCTATAGCCTACCAGAACCTGTTGGAGACCCCTGGGCTATAGCCTACCAGAACCCGTTGGAGACCCCTGGGCTATAGCCTACCAGAACCTGTTGGATACCCCTGGGCTATAGCCTACCAGAACCCGTTGGAGACCCCTGGGCTATAGCCTACCAGAACCCGTTGGATATCCCTGGGCTATAGCTAAGGCTGAACGATTTTGGAAAATAATCTAATTGCGATTTTTTGCCCCCAATATTGCGATTGCGATTTAATATGCGATTTAATTTATTTATCCTTTTTCCCCTACAAAACATAATGAATGATTTAAATATGACCAACACAATAGTATATACATTTAGTGTGAAATGTTCTTTCCCATAGGCTGGGTCTATTTGTTAGAATTAAATTCAAACATGTATGACTTGAAATAAATGACATTTTTATTGAACTGCTCATTACAGAAACATCTGTGGCTTTGCCACTGTGCATTTAAATAATTTAAACAAAGGCATGAACTTTGTAAACACTGTGTGCAAAAGGTACAGTCTTAAGAAAAAAATAATTTTAAATTGTATGTATCTTACTGCTCCCAAGTCAGTAACATTTCACACAACTGAAACAAGGAATTTGCTTTGAAAATATTTTGTAAAATCAAAGTAAATAAAGTTATAAATAAAAAATGAGAAATGCACTTTTAATTTAGACAAACTATTTTTTATAAACGATTTGAATATTATAATATAAAATAGATGAGCCTCACTTATCTCAAGTACACAACAATAACACACCACACAGACTAAAGTTCACTACGAGTATGGCACTGCCAGCCATACTTATCCAACAGTTCTGTTCTCAGTGGCTCACATGTTTTTTGCTAAGAAAACCAGAATATTGACTTTTTCTGGCTTCAAGGATGAGCGAGTGCAAGTCACAATATTCCCTCCTGTGCTAAAAAGACGCTCTGAGGGAGCGCTTGTAGCAGGTACACAAAGATACTTGCGTGCCATGGTGCACAACTGTGGGTAGCTGATCTTGTGCACCCTCCACCAAGCCAATGGATCATCTTCTCCATCAATGGTAGGAGTCATCAGGTAATTGTTTATCTCTGCCTCTGCGACATCTTCAAGATTTACAGGCAAAGAAGGAGAGGCTGAACTGGTCTTGAAAAAACTGCCAAGAGACCTCTTCGTCTTTTCCCCCAAGGACTGTGCACTTTGAGGCATCTGAACAGTTTCAGTACGAGACCTCTTCTCCTATTAGATGAAAACAACAGCCATTAGTTTTCCAGTTAGATTTTACAGAAAATTTTTGTTTTTGTGAAATACATAATTATTTACCCAATGATATGTACGTTGTGCCAAGTCTACTATCTCTGTCTTCAGACGAGTCTTGATAGCAGGGATGTTGTCTGTACTGATGTACTGTATTTTGAACCTAGGGTCCAGGAAACAGGCAACATCCAAAAGCTCCTGGATGTTTGGGTCTCCATATTTGTTATTGAGGTATGCTAGGACTTTGGTTTTTATTGATTTAGTCAGGTCAGTGTCCTCAGCATCTTCAGCCAGGACTGATGTGGCAAAAAGGTGGAGAACTGGCTTGAGGTAGGAGATGCTTACATACTCCTCTCCAGAAAGAGCATCAGTAAACTCCAGTAGAGGATGCAGTGCCTTGTGAATCGACTCCAACACGTCAATATCCTGCCAGGTTGGGATAAGGGAGCGTGCATATCGATCTCCAGACAATACCTGAGAAATGGCTTTGGCCTGTTCAAGCACTCTGGCAATCATCATTTCTTTAGAACCCCATCTTGTTGGGCACTCCGTTATGAGGTTGTGCTCAGGGAGTTTGAGCTCTCTCTGTGCCTCCGTCAGGGCTGCTTTCTTCTTCCAACTGTGGGAAAAGTGCCCCACCAGCTTCCTGCACAGTGCTGTTGCCCTTGACACTCTGTCATCTTTGAGTGCATTTTCTAAAAGAAATAAAAAGTAGTGTATTACACACAATTTGAGTTTTGATACAAGGCTCTCACTATTACACACTCAAATTAGCTGTAATTCTGAAATACACACATCCACAACACATCCTCTCTCTCTCTCTCAATTCAAAGGGTCTTTATTTGCATGTCAATTCTCTCTCTCTTTCTCTCTCTCTCTCTCTCTCATAAACACTAAAAAAACATGTAAAAAACAAAAACAAGAAAAGAAAAAAAATGCAGGTGGGCATTCCACCACAGACAGACATATGATATAAGCAAGTAAAATGAATTTACATATTAGAAAAGGAGTGGAAGTATGAATTTATTTAATCCCATCCGATTTATATAATATCATTTATATATATTTGTATATTCAGCTTTACTAATCGACGCATCTCTCTCTCTCGCACTCGCGCGCACACACACACACACACACACACACACACACACACACACACACACACACACACACACACACACACACACACACACACACGATAACTTACCAATGGCAAGATGTAATCTGTGGCCAAAACATTGGAGCCTCGTCCATTCATTAAGCCGCGCAGCAAGCACCATATTCGACGCGTTGTCCGTCGTGATGCAGACGTGATTCTCCTCGTGGAGATCCCAGCTGACAAGCCCTTCTCTCAGGCCGGCTGCAATATTTTCCCCTGTGTGATCGTCTGGGAAGTAGGTAGTTTGTAGGCAGCGAGCTCGGAGGTTGAAATCTTCATCAATAAAATGGACTGTAAGACTCTGGTACGGCTCAGCTGTGCGGCTTGACCACATATCAGTAGTGCTAGCAAAAAACTCCACCGTTTTAAGTTCCGCGGCGACTTTCTCTTTGCACTTTTTGTACAGCTCCGGTATGGCAGTCTGACTGAAGTATGTGCGGGAGGGTATACTGTAACGTTTATCAAGCGTATGTATTAATGCCATGAACCCAGGCTTGGTCACCGTGCTGAGAGGCATCATATCTTTGGCTATGAACTCGGTTATTGTCCGAGTGATTTCTCCGTGCCGTTTTGAATTACGTTCATACGGAGTGACACTTTCGAACATTTCTGTCAGTGATCCCTGTCTTGAGGTATTTGGCTTGTCTCGCGCACTGATGCTCGGCATTTTGGTCATACAACTGTCATGCATTGATTTGTGGTATTTTTTTAAGTGCTGAAACAGGTTTGTAGTGTTACCCCGTGAAGTAGCAATCGGAGCACGGCATGCTCTGCACAACACCTGACGCTGCTCAGCATCTTCTTTTTTAAAACCAAAATAGTTCCACACCACCGACGTGCTGTTCCTCTTCGATATTAAAGTATCAGCTGTGTCAGTTTCTGACTGTTCCGTCGAGCAAGAGGCCATTGCGCTGGACAGCATGAAAAGTCGCGTCACGTGACCACCTCAAATCGCGCACGTTGCGATTAGAAAATCGCGTTCAGTCAAATCGCGATATTATCGCGAATGCAATTAATCGTTCAGCCCTAGCTATAGCCTACCAGAACCTGTTGGAGACCCCTGGAATATAGCCTACCAGAACCTGTTGGAGACCCCTGGGCTATAGCCTACCAGAACCTGTTGGATACCCCTGGGCTATAGCCTACCAGAACCTGTTGGAGACCCCTGGAATATAGCCTACCAGAACCTGTTGGAGACCCCTGGGCTATAGCCTACCAGAACCTGTTGGAGACCCCTGGGCTATAGCCTACCAGAACCCGTTGGAGACCCCTGGGCTATAGCCTACCAGAACCCGTTGGATACCCCTGGGCTATAGCCTACCAGAACCCGTTGGATACCCCTGGGCTATAGCCTACCAGAACCCGTTGGAGACCCCTGGGCTATAGCCTACCAGAACCCGTTGGAGACCCCTGGGCTATAGCCTACCAGAACCTGTTGGAGACCCCTGGGCTATAGCCTACCAGAACCTGTTGGAGACCCCTGGGCTATAGCCTACCAGAACCTGTTGGAGACCCCTGGGCTATAGCCTACCAGAACCCGTTGGAGACCCCTGGGCTATAGCCTACCAGAACCCGTTGGAGACCCCTGGGCTATAGCCTACCAGAACCCGTTGGAGACCCCTGGGCTATAGCCTACCAGAACCCGTTGGAGACCCCTGGGCTATAGCCTACCAGAACCCGTTGGATACCCCTGGGCTATAGCCTACCAGAACCCGTTGGATACCCCTGGGCTATAGCCTACCAGAACCCGTTGGATACCTGTTAGATTAATTTGGATTTTAAGAATAATGACTAAAGAATTACACCCCAAACACAGTATAAATGTTAGAATTATCATGTGTCAACCCACTAACAGAAGGGCGTTACTAACCATTCAAGGGGGGAGGCGGGAACTGTTTAAGAAAGGTGGGAGGAGCATAGTGTTTTTGTTTGTCAAGAAGTATAAAGAAAGGAGATTTGTGTTTTGGCCTCAGAGCTCTCACCATGAATAAAAATACAGATAAGACTTGTGAGTTGTGGACCTTGAATCATTGATGATTAAAACTAGAGCCTTACAACCTCTGGTAATGATTCAAGCTTAGGGTGAATTAGAGATAGAAATTCACGTGACAGATTGGTCCTTCGAGCCGGATCTTAATACATCTTTATCGTTATAAAGACACCGAAATCCGTGCACGGGCGGGTGATAGCATCCGTTACAGTCCTGGCCTTCCACGTTAAGGTTAAAAAACAGGCCGGTGATTACTCTTTATGAACGATAAAGACGTTAACAAGTTTGAAAAAGCATTTTAATTCAGACTGCAAGGAAAAGGTCAGTAATTTTTATTCATGGATTTTGGTAAAATGAGTTGAATTTATTTACCAAAGAAGGTAATAATTATTACGACAGGGAGGGTCCGCAATTGATCCTAGAGGTAAATAGCTATTACAAAAAAAAAACTAGTCCGAAATGACATGGTAGTGAATTGCAATCACAAATGTAAACTCAAGTTAATATTGTCATTGTACGAATTGCAATGTTCAGTATAAACAGGGAAATAATTATCATCGTATGAGAGGGATTTGTCGGGAGTTCATATATGCGACTGGGCATTTGTTAGAACTGTGCAAACAAGTTTTGACGGATGATAAAGTCGTATGTGTGTGAGACTTAATCCCTCGGGAGACGTGGTTATTATTTCAGGGGTGGGGAAAAAAAAAAAAAGTCGCGTGAGGAAATTTGGGTAACTTACTCTTTTAATTTTAAAGGGTTAATTACAAAAGCAAGAGGGGCACTAAGAGATTAGCTCCTACGAAAATAATTCGGGAGGGAATTATTTAAAAAACAAAAAGGGGGGGAGGGATTTGTTATTGTTCCACGATGGGAAAGACATCTTCTAAACAAGTCCGAGAATTAACGGGAGATGAAAGAAATATGTTTTAGGGATCCATTTGGGAGAAGAGGTATGAATTTATTGGGCATCTCGAAGTAAAAAAGTTAGTAGGCAGATGCATATAAAATTAGATGAAAAAACAGCAAGCGGAGGGCTAGAGACAGCGAGGGTATGGCTTTTTGAAGCGCGAAGGAGAGAGAAAGGGATATACAGGAAAAATGAAGTTTCAGGACCTCCCCCACAGCAAAGAGGAGAGAGGTTATATCCAGAGTTGGTAGAGCAAGCTTGGAAAGAAAGCCCAGATGACACCGTTGTCATGTGTAAAAGAAGATTAGGGGTGATCCCCGTCCTTCCCCCACCATATGACGGCCAAGCCGGAATGTTGGAAGGGCGGGAAGACGGGGGGCAGAGAACAAAGAGGGGGAAGTTTTACAACAGGAGGTAGTCAGGTGTCAATTAAGAATTGGCTAAAAACACCACAAAGCGATTATTTGAGAGGTACCTATATAAGTCCAACGAGTGGTCCTCTGTAGCTCAATTGGTAGAGCACGGCGCTTGTAACGCCAAGGTAGTGGGTTCGATCCCCGGGACCACTAATAAAAAAATCAAAAATAATTTTAAAAAATGTATGCACGCATGACTAAGTCGCTTTGGATGGAAGCGTCTGCTAAATGACATGTTATTATGCGTGTGTATGAGCTTTTGCACTCAAGCGTAGACGTACGTTATGAGTGGGAAAATAGAGAATATTTGCGTTTTTGGTCAGTTGGCAGACGCTCGAATCCGGAGCGACTTGAAGAGAAAATAGTGGTTTGCATGGAACTATTCTGTCGTGTTGGGCATTTGAATGGCAGAAGGTGAAATATGTGTGTAGGAGGGAATTCAACGGCGGGTATGAATGATAACCGGATACTACTTAGTATTTGGTTGGTTAAATGCTAAATAAAAGATTTGAGGCGTTGTTATGGGGGAACTAGGAAGACGCACATATTCAAAAAGGAATGGGTGGAGAGAGAGAGTTTTTTACGTGTATTAAATGTTGAATTAGATAGCTTTAGAAATATTCTAGATATGTCTATGAAAATATGTTATACGTACTAATGTCATTATTTCCTAAGAAGGAAAATTGTAGGGAAGTTTCCCGCGCCTCCCCATAATGTAGGAAGGAGCAGGAGAGGGGGGGAGTGAGAGACAGGACATCGTTCAAATGGTAGGAATGTCATTAAGTGTATGCTGATAAATAATATCAAGCGTTTGTTTTATTGATTGGGGCCGAATCAGAGAAAACTGTTAAAGATATTGAATAGCGAACTGAAAATGAAAGGCATAAAATACAGAATAATTGGACGATTTTAAAACGATAATTTATTTTGGTTAGGAAGCAAGTGGCATTGGCTGTTGTGCTGGGGAAATAGCGCCAGCCTGTGGTGGGTTCTGGATTTGTTATAAATAACTTTATATTTTAAACTAAAATGAATAGACTACAATTGGAACATCAGAAAAAGGACAATATAATTCGTAATAGTTATTATAATTATTATTGATAGTTATTGCAGTTATTATTATCCTGAGTGGCGCAGTGGTCTAAGGCACTGCATCGCAGGGCTAACTGTGCCACTAGAGATCCTGGTTCGGAACCAGGTTCTGTCGCAGCCGACAGCGACCGGGAGACTCATGGGCGGTGCACAATTGGCCCAGTGTCGTCCAGGGTAGGGGGGAAAATGGCCGGCAAGGATGGAGCTCAGTTGATAGAGCATGGGGTTTGCAACGCCAGGGTTATGGGTTCGATTCCCACGGGGGGAGGCCAGTAAAAAAAATAAAAATAATAATAATACAAATGTATTCACTAGGTTGCTCTGGATAGGAGCGTCTGCTGGGTGACTAGAATGTAAATGTATTATCATTGATTCAGTAATGGTAGGAGGGAAGTAGCGATAGAGCTGAGAGAATAAAAGAAAAAGAGAGAAGGAAACTGTTTAGGTTTGAAAAACAAGCACGCTGAGGGACAGAGATAACAGTTTCTGGAGCTTGAAAAGCAGAGACTAACAGAGTAAGAAAAGGAACAGACGAGAGCAGAGTATTTAATGGCCACTAGGGGAAATAGCTGGGATCGGTAAAACTCTTAAGATAGAAGAGGAGAGAGATTTACTAGGGGGTGGATCAAATAATTGATAATGGATCATTTGAATGAGATCACATGTAGCAGATTTAGAGTAATCAATTAAATAATCATTGTATACTCGAGGAATTTTGAGGGATTTTATGAGGTTAGGCATATTTAGGTCATAAGAGGGAGCTACCAAATTAAGTTGAGCCTAACTATCTTTGATTGTTATTTTTCAATTGGGTTTTTCAAATAAAATAAAAACACACCCAGCATGATGTTTATAAAGGGTTGTTATGTTGAATTTAGGGAATTTTCAACAGTTCATAGGTGGTGTTTACTATGCTGTGGGATGGAACGGTTTATTGGGTGATATTTGAAACTAAATTCATGGAATAAGCTGCAGTAATCAGAAGAATGTACAATCTAAGGCAAGACAACTATTGCCTAGATCATTGATTTAGCAATAGGGTCAGGTAGATAAGGAAAATAAGAAAACAATTAGATGAAGAATGATGAGCTTTTTGGTAAGGATAGACTTCTGTAAAGCTAAGGTCGTCATTATGTACTGCATACGGGTAAATCAAGTGATCTTATCTATGGGAAGGCAATGGCAGCCCATGGTAAAATCATTTGGAACTCTGAGGAGGAAGAACAGGTCATGTTGTTGCTCTCTTCCCAAACAGTCTTAGCTTTTAATAAATATATCAGGGATGTTACCCAAATGGTAGAGAGTAACGAGGGATATGACATTGGTAGTGATTTAAAGATGACGTTTTTTGGTGGGCTATTAGATATAACTGGGTTAATCATGAACATAGAGATTTTTATTCTTTGTTGCTAGACAGAAGACTTAAGTGACTTAAAAAATAGACTTGTCATGTCCAACAATCAGTCTTCAGGTCAAGGCCGGGAGAGCCGGGGTAGAACAGAGGTTGAACTAAACATAAGTGTTTTTACAAGATAAGAGATTGTTTGATTGGATTACTAATTCATTCTGAACTGAATGAAAGTCGAATTTAGCCGCCATAAAGAGAAAGGAAGTGGGAGGAGCAATAAAGAAGCAAAAAAGAATCTCAAAAATGAAAGGCATGGCAATTGGTTGATAAATAATCTAAGGGAATGTTTAGGAAGGTGGGAAAAAATTGACACATAAGCAGAACTATGTGTCAAGAGGGGGGAAGAGGCTAATTGTATTAGATAATATACGAAGGAGAGGACAAAATACTTTTAAAAAAAAACATTTTTTAGATAGTCTAAAAAGAGAATGCAGTCAGAAATTGTTACATTAATCTGAACATGTGTGAAGATAGTTTATTAACCACACCCGTATGTCAGAGGTTTTGTGCCCCACAGGTGAACTAAAGGAGAAGGTGACCCACTATCTAACCAGGTGACTGGTGAGCATCCAGTCACTAGAAGGAAAACTGGAAGCAGGCCTGTTGGGAAGGGCCCTATCAGGTTATGTTGGTCACCACCTTGGCCATTAGAATAGCAGAGAGAGGAACCTGGGTCCATGTTACCCACTGCAAGAAGGTAAGACCACATACAAGCACCGCTTAGCACACGCAGAGTTGACGAGCGGAACTGCGCCACAGGGTGCGGGGGTCACCTCTGTCAACGAAGATCTCCTACCCAGACCTATCATCACTGTAGTGTGTTCCTAGGGTGTGAGTATGGGGTGGTACCGAGCAGAAGGACTCAAGACAGGAGAGGGTTGGGGTTTTTTGGGAATATGGGTGACCCTGAGCTGCATCATAGTCTCGGCAATAGTCGTGGTAGGTCAAAATCCACCACCACCTCGCACCAATTACGCTATGGCCTTACCATTATTAAGAAATAAAGGGAAAGCGACCCGACATACTGACCATCAAGGGCGAGTGATCTACAAAATAGGAGTCAGAGAAGGGTGGGGAGTAAGATTCAAAATTATGATTAGGGATCTTATCAGAGCGGATAAGCAAGCAACATGGGATTATAAGATCCCGTTGTATTTATGTTCAGCCCCCTCAGCGGATTGTTCCTGGGCTCAGGTATTTAGACATACTGGGGGAAGGAGATATGAGACGGGGGGGGGCTGGACGTCCAGATGGAGGATAAGAAGGTATAACGACATCCCCACGGAGATGGTAGTAACAATAGTAAAGGTCACTAAAGAGGACATGAAAAGAACTTACTGGGCTTGCGCGGACGTATACGGACGGGATACTTGTCTAAGATTATATTTAATGGAGTTAAAAGATATAGAGGGAGCAGGTACTGGCATTAATCCATTAATGACAATAGACCGAGTAAATCAGTCAAGGGATGACGGAGTCAATTTGACTAACCCGTCCACTATGAAAGATTTTCTCCTCCAGGAATGGAACAATGAGGAAGTGGAGGGGGTCCCTGATGAGAATCTCTGGTTAAAGTGGATGAAATACACCGCTAGGGCCTTGGGGGAGACAAATTGTTATGCATGCTCCATTGGGTGACCAGCAATGTTGACCGCCCCAATGCCAAAGGCAATGTTTCCCTGTGTATTAGACCTGGGGTCCAATCAAAAAGAGCCAAATTGCACAGGGATTGGGCTGGCAAAATTGACATACTCGGCCAGCCCACCTAGATTCACTTTAACTCCTGGCGAATACCAGTGTTACAGACATAGAAATGGCACCCGTAACTTGGGAGATTTTGATGGCTGTAAGGAGATAATTAATGTGACTGATTTAGATAAGGAAGGAAGGGAAAAAAAGATTAAGAACCTAACCATCCCTTTGACTGATGTGTGGTGGGCATGCACTAAACAGGGAGCATTCGGCAGACATTACCAGAGGGATGGGTGGGTACTTGTGTACCAGTATTGTTGGTCCAACCTGTAAGAATTGGTCATCAAAGACCAGTGACAGGAAGAATAATTAGGAGAAAAATAAATAAGTCAGGAATGAAATAGCCCAATTTGGATAGATGGTATAGGCATCCCCAGGGGTGTTCTAGACGAATACAAAGCTATAAATCAAATATGGGAGAGTTTTACTACAACATTTTTCTGGTGGGGGACAAACAAAAATATGGATTGGATAAATTATATCTATTACAACCAACAACGATTTATTGACAAGACTAGAGATGCAGTAAGGGGATCTCTGAGCGATTATCCGCCATCCCGCTCATAACTTAGTAGAGGTTGGTTCTAGATCAGGCAGAAAGGGCCGGTGTCTATAGAAAGATAAGCCATTGTTGCATATTCATCCCTAACAACACCACACTGGATGGGACAGTCACCAGAGCTCTTACAGAATTAACTGCACTGAGTGAAGGATGAACTGAACTCAGAAGTTAGTACATTGTGGATAGGGTGGTTTGATGAAATATTTGGTAAATGGAAAACCCTAGCAGCCACCATCTTAGGAGCGATCAGTGTTTGTATGGGTATTCTTGTAGTATGTGGTTGTTGTCTTGTTCCCTGTGTCCGAGGATTAATGAGTCAGGCGTTGGTGAAATGCAGTATCTAAACAATGATGAGAGATGGACTGACTCCGGACTCTGACCAGGGGAATGTGAAAAACAATCCTCCAGGCTTGGTGGATGACGAAGATTTGGACCCTGAAAGACCGCAATTGGATGAAATGTTTATTAGTTCTGATGTGATCTCTGAGATTAATCATGCTTGTAAAATACATTTATCCTGAATGTGGGAATATTTAGTCAAAGGGGTGGATTGTTAGATTAATTTGGATTTTAAGAATAATGACTAAAGAATTACACCCCAAACACAGTATAAATGTTAGAATTATCATGTGTCAACCCACTAACAGAAGGGCGTTACTAACCATTCAAGGGGGGAGGCGGGAACTGTTTAAGAAAGGTGGGAGGAGCATAGTGTTTTTGTTTGTCAAGAAGTATAAAGAAAGGAGATTTGTGTTTTGGCCTCAGAGCTCTCACCATGAATAAAAATACAGATAAGACTTGTGAGTTGTGGACCTTGAATCATTGATGATTAAAACTAGAGCCTTACAACCTCTGGTAATGATTCAAGCTTAGGGTGAATTAGAGATAGAAATTCACGTGACAATACCCCTGGGCTATAGCCTACCAGAACCCGTTGGATACCCCTGGGCTATAGCCTACCAGAACCCGTTGGATACCCCTGGGCTATAGCCTACCAGAACCTGTTGGATACCCCTGGGCTATAGCCTACCAGAACCTGTTGGATACCCCTGGGCTATAGCCTACCAGAACCTGTTGGAGACCCCTGGGCTATAGCCTACCAGAACCTGTTGGATACCCCTGGGCTATAGCCTACCAGAACCTGTTGGATACCCCTGGGCTATAGCCTACCAGAACCCGTTGGAGACCCCTGGGCTATAGCCTACCAGAACCTGTTGGATACCCCTGGGCTATAGCCTACCAGAACCTGTTGGATACCCCTGGGCTATAGCGTACCAGAACCTGTTGGATACCCCTGGGCTATAGCCTACCAGAACCTGTTGGATACCCCTGGGCTATAGCCTACCAGAACCTGTTGGATACCCCTGGGCTATAGCCTACCAGAACCTGTTGGAGACCCCTGGGATATAGCCTACCAGAACCTGTTGGAGACCCCTGGGATATATAGCCTACCTATATGTAAGCCTTTTTTAAAGCTCCTTTCAGCACTGTGGCCTGTGAATACACATTTTACAGAAATCTGTTTCTGCAGAAGAGTAATACATTGAATTGCACAATAAGTGAGATTGTCAGCACATGGTCCTTCCAGCACACGGTCAGGTCCTCTGTCCTCACGGTTTCCAAACAAATAGCTCTATCTGTCCATGGAGGAGAAAAAAAAGCTATCTGTTCTTTCGGGGTGATTGGTGTTTTCAGGGACAGTGTCTCTGAGACACGCCAGGGTTCCGTCCCAAATGGCACCCTATACCCGACATAGTACACTACTGTTTAATGTGTACCACAGTGAATAGGGAGCCATGTGAGGCACGCCAAGGCCTGTTCTGTTGTGTCCTCTGTTGCCAGTGGTGATAACAGGTAGTACCTAACTAACTGACTGACTGACCCTGAACACCTGAATGCTGTTCTCACAAGGACTTGACAGAACACCTGAATGCTGTTCTCACAAGGACTTGACAGAACACCTGAATGCTGTTCTCACAAGGACTTGACAGAACACCTGAATGCTGTTCTCACAAGGACTTGATTGAACTAATGGCCATGGACTTAGAGACCTCTCTGACATATGCGCGCGCACACACACACACACACACACACACACACACACACAGACAACAGGGAACATGACAAAGCCTCTAAGGAAACTCTTAAAGGAGAAGATGTTGTAGATGTTGTACACATGAAATTGTCATTCCCGAACTTTATCCACAACTCCAGCTGTTTCCCCTGTCCAGCTGTTCCATTCTCCGTGTAGCCTGCTGCTAGAATGGACGGAGAGAGAGAGAGAGAGCCAATCGCTCCAGTCGCAACACAACTGAATATAATGTTGCGGATAATGTTCGGAATGACACAATTTCATGTGTCCATCTAAAGACCTGCATCACTATACTGATATCTTTTCAATTTCTTAAAAGGACATATTTGGTTGTTTTTTGTCCATGTTTTTTCAGATCCCCTCGTACTGCACAATGAGGATGAGGCAGTGAATCTCTGGTTGGGGTAGGCTTAAGTGAAATCGCAAAAAAAAAAACGTGTCTGGATCCTTCTATAACATGCCATTGACATCAAAAATAGAGATTTTGCAAAATTCTCCTTTTAAACTTCTCCAGTTGTTGTGCTCAAAGTTAAGAACCTATAGCAGGCAGGGCGTCTCTACAGCATTGGTTCCCTGGGTCGTCTGGCACGTCTTGTGAAGTGATTGACTGTGCTGAGAGAGTTGAGAATGTTGTGCTTGGAATATAATGAGGTGACCAGTGAGAAGGGGGCCATAGAGATCCCATTGGACACACACGTTTCAGTGAAATGACGTTGAGCCAACAGGGACTAGACGTTGAGTTGACGTCTGTGCCCAGATCTTGTTATACTGCCTAACAAACCGAGGGATCTCTTACTGTGCCTGCTGGGAAGAGTGTCTCTGGAGAGATGACAATAAGTTATGTTAAAGCCTCGGTCAGCATTTCAGTTATTTGTTTCAGTTACGTGTTTTCAGTAACTTGTCCCTAAAACATTTCCCAAAAGAGCATCTATAACGTGTCAGTAAAGAACTTGATGCAAGCTATCTCTATAGTGTGACAAAGATGACACGTCATTGTCATTTTTTAAATGTATCGCTATTACCACCATTTATACCAACGAACCTTCTGTTGTGTCCTAGGTGAAGGACTTCCTGTGTCTTCAACTTGAAGTGTTGAGGAGTTGGTACCCTCAGGGTAGTGTGTCTTCCAAGTAGTGTTCCAGTCATGACCGGGGAATGTGCCTCTACTGCATTGTAGCAGTCAACATCAGAGACAGGCATGTAGTGTTATATCACTGTTAGGCTGAGTATTGGTTTAATACATCAGGGGTCGCATTAGAGTTCAGAAATTAGCATTTTCAAAACGCAAACCATCAACAAATCAGCATTTTTAAACCATTTCGCCTGTGTTTTTATATTGAAAGTCAACAGTTTTTATTTATTTTTGCTTCAGTAGTGATCAGGGGCGTGCAACTATAGTTTTCCTTCACAGAAAATAGCTTCGTTTTTTTTTTTAATCAGATGACAACAGAAGTGCAACACTATTTGGCTGGCAGCCACACAAGTAAATGAGCTTACAATGAAAAAGCAAGGAGTTTTTTTTTTGCAAAAAATTATGCATGGCCATGTTTATCGTAGAAAGAATGTAGCCAGCTCCATTTCCTAATGCTTCACTTGAAGTTAATCTGGAATTTTCCGGAGAAAAGTAGAAGCCCATCAGTCAGAGAGCTGTCTGCTGATAGAACGCCTGTTCATGACATTTACATTTACGTCATTTAGCAGACGCTCTTATCCAGAGCCACTTACAAATGGGTGCATTCACCTTATAGCCAGTGGGTTAACAACTTTACAATATGTATTTTTTATTTTTGGGGGTGGGGTGGGGTAAGGGGGGGTAGAAGGATTACTTTATCCTATCCCAGGCATTCCTTAAAGAGGTGGGGTTTCAAGTGTCTCCGGAAGGTGGTGAGTGACTCCACTGTCCTGGCGTCGTGAGGGAGCTTGTTCCACCATTGGGGTGCCAGAGCAGCGAACAGTTTTGACTGTTGGAGAAGTGCAACTGAAGCACAACATTAGTCTGAAGCAGAGCAGAAATTACAATAATAATAATAATAATAAGAAGAAGCATTTTAGATCTGTGTTTACAAAAACGCAGCAAGATATTTCGTATGAGTTTTTTTATAAAAAAATTCTGCGTGGAAAAATGAAGAATTCTGCGTTAACGTCACCCCTGTATATACCCTAAAGAAGGAAAAAGACATTCACCTAATTGGCCCATGCTATACCTAAAGAAGGAAAAAGACATTCACCTAATTGGCCCATGCTATACCTAAAGAAGGAAAAAGACATTCACCTAATTGGCCCATGCTATACCTAAAGAAGGGAAAAGACATTCACCTAATTGGCCCATGCTATACCTAAAGAAGGAAAAAGACATTCACCTAATTGGCCCATGCTATACCTAAAGAAGGAAAAAGACATTCACCTAATTGGCCCATGCTATACCTAAAGAAGGAAAAAGACATTCACCTAATTGGCCCATGCTATACCTAAAGAAGGGAAAAGACATTCACCTAATTGGCCCATGCTATACCTAAAGAAGGAAAAAGACATTCACCTAATTGGCCCATGCTATACCTAAAGAAGGAAAAAGACATTCACCTAATTGGCCCATGCTATACCTAAAGAAGGAAAAAGACATTCACCTAATTGGCCCATGCTATACCTAAAGAAGGAAAAAGACATTCACCTAATTGGCCCATGCTATACCTAAAGAAGGAAAAAGACATTCACCTAATTGGCCCATGCTATACCTAAAGAAGGAAAAAGACATTCACCTAATTGGCCCATGCTATACCTAAAGAAGGAAAAAGACATTCACCTAATTGGCCCATGCTATACCTAAAGAAGGAAAAAGACATTCACCTAATTGGCCCATGCTATACCTAAAGAAGGAAAAAGACATTCACCTAATTGGCCCATGCTATACCTAAAGAAGGAAAAAGACATTCACCTAATTGGCCCATGCTATACCTAAAGAAGGAAAAAGACATTCACCTAATTGGCCCATGCTATACCTAAAGAAGGAAAAAGACATTCACCTAATTGGCCCATGCTATACCTAAAGAAGGAAAAAGACATTCACCTAATTGGCCCATGCTATACCTAAAGAAGGAAAAAGACATTCACCTAATTGGCCCATGCTATACCTAAAGAAGGAAAAAGACATTCACCTAATTGGCCCATGCTATACCTAAAGAAGGGAAAAGACATTCACCTAATTGGCCCATGCTATACCTAAAGAAGGAAAAAGACATTCACCTAATTGGCCCATGCTATACCTAAAGAAGGAAAAAGACATTCACCTAATTGGCCCATGCTATACCTAAAGAAGGAAAAAGACATTCACCTAATTGGCCCATGCTATACCTAAAGAAGGAAAAAGACATTCACCTAATTGGCCCATGCTATACCTAAAGAAGGAAAAAGACATTCACCTAATTGGCCCATGCTATACCTAAAGAAGGAAAAAGACATTCACCTAATTGGCCCATGCTATACCTAAAGAAGGAAAAAGACATTCACCTAATTGGCCCATGCTATACCTAAAGAAGGGAAAAGACATTCACCTAATTGGCCCATGCTATACCTAAAGAAGGAAAAAGACATTCACCTAATTGGCCCATGCTATACCTAAAGAAGGAAAAAGACATTCACCTAATTGGCCCATGCTATACCTAAAGAAGGAAAAAGACATTCACCTAATTGGCCCATGCTATACCTAAAGAAGGAAAAAGACATTCACCTAATTGGCCCATGCTATACCTAAAGAAGGAAAAAGACATTCACCTAATTGGCCCATGCTATACCTAAAGAAGGAAAAAGACATTCACCTAATTGGCCCATGCTATACCTAAAGAAGGAAAAAGACATTCACCTAATTGGCCCATGCTATACCTAAAGAAGGAAAAAGACATTCACCTAATTGGCCCATGCTATACCTAAAGAAGGAAAAGACATTCACCTAATTGGCCCATGCTATACCTAAAGAAGGAAAAAGACATTCACCTAATTGGCCCATGCTATACCTAAAGAAGGAAAAAGACATTCACCTAATTGGCCCATGCTATACCTAAAGAAGGAAAAAGACATTCACCTAATTGGCCCATGCTATACCTAAAGAAGGAAAAAGACATTCACCTAATTGGCCCATGCTATACCTAAAGAAGGAAAAAGACATTCACCTAATTGGCCCATGCTATACCTAAAGAAGGAAAAAGACATTCACCTAATTGGCCCATGCTATACCTAAAGAAGGAAAAAGACATTCACCTAATTGGCCCATGCTATACCTAAAGAAGGAAAAAGACATTCACCTAATTGGCCCATGCTATACCTAAAGAAGGAAAAAGACATTCACCTAATTGGCCCATGCTATACCTAAAGAAGGAAAAAGACATTCACCTAATTGGCCCATGCTATACCTAAAGAAGGAAAAAGACATTCACCTAATTGGCCCATGCTATACCTAAAGAAGGAAAAAGACATTCACCTAATTGGCCCATGCTATACCTAAAGAAGGAAAAAGACATTCACCTAATTGGCCCATGCTATACCTAAAGAAGGAAAAAGACATTCACCTAATTGGCCCATGCTATACCTAAAGAAGGAAAAAGACATTCACCTAATTGGCCCATGCTATACCTAAAGAAGGAAAAAGACATTCACCTAATTGGCCCATGCTATACCTAAAGAAGGGAAAAGACATTCACCTAATTGGCCCATGCTATACCTAAAGAAGGAAAAAGACATTCACCTAATTGGCCCATGCTATACCTAAAGAAGGAAAAAGACATTCACCTAATTGGCCCATGCTATACCTAAAGAAGGAAAAAGACATTCACCTAATTGGCCCATGCTATACCTAAAGAAGGAAAAAGACATTCACCTAATTGGCCCATGCTATACCTAAAGAAGGAAAAAGACATTCACCTAATTGGCCCATGCTATACCTAAAGAAGGAAAAAGACATTCACCTAATTGGCCCATGCTATACCTAAAGAAGGAAAAAGACATTCACCTAATTGGCCCATGCTATACCTAAAGAAGGAAAAAGACATTCACCTAATTGGCCCATGCTATACCTAAAGAAGGAAGAACCATACTGTAACATAAAGCATAAAAAATGAATTGCAGCTTTTGCTGTCAAATCTCAATTCCACCTGCTAGCCTAAATTATTAATACAAGAGTATACAGCTTAACATTCAAGAAAAATTCTAAAGGGTGTTTTCTTTCTGCATCTTTGTGTTGTTGGAGAACTAGTGTTGAGATTAGGGTTGGGCGGTATCCAGATTTTCATACCTTCATACCATTCCTGTACCATACCGGGTTATACGGCACTACCTGCAGTGCACACAAGGGGCGCTATTTCTTTCCAAATGTTAAAAAAACATATCTTCACCCAGGAGGGGTTGATTGTCTCTGCTGTAACCAAGAAGCTTGATCTTGCAAGTTAGCAAACCAAATGCATAGCTGGAGCCCTGAGCTGGAGATTTATTTATTTGCCACATCTTACACTGAACAAAAATATAAACGCAACATGTAAAGTGTTGGTCCCATGTTTCATGAGCTGAAATATTATATCCCAGAAATGTTCCATACGCACAAAAAGCTTATTTCTCTCAAATGTTGTGCACAAATTTGTTACCATCCCTGTTAGTGAGCATTTCTCCTTTGCCAAGATAATCCACCCAACTGACAGGTGTGGCATATCAAGAAGCTGACTAAACAGCATGATCATTACACAGGTGCACCTTGTGCTGGGGACAATAAAAGACCACTCTAAAATGTGCAGTTTTGTCACACAACCCAATGACACAGATGTCTGCAATTGGCATGCTGACTACAGGAATGTCAACCAGAGCTGTTGCCAGAGAATTGAATGATAATTTCTCTACCATAAACTGCCTCCAACGTTGTTTTAGAGAATTTGGCAGTATGACCAACCGGCCTCACAACTGCAGACCACATGTAACCACGCCAGCCCAGGACCTCCACATCCGGCTTCTTCACCTGCAGGATCGTCTGAGACCAGCCACCCAGACAGCTGATGAAACTGTGGGTTTGCAAAACCAAAACATTTCTGTACAAACTGTCAGTAACCATTTCAGGGAAGCTGATCTTCGTGCTCGTCGTCCTCACCAGGGTCTTGACCTGACTGCAGTTCGGCGTTGTAACCGACTTCAGTGGACAAATACTCACCTTCGATGGCCACTGGCATGCTGGAGAAATGTGCTCTCCACAGGTGAATCCCGGTTTCGACTGTACCGGGCAGATGGCAGACAGCGTGTATGGCATCGTGTGGGCGAGCGGTTTGCTGATGTCAACTTTGTGAACAGAGTGCCCCATGATGGCCGTGGGGTTATGATATGGGCAGGCATAAGCTACGGATAATGCGCGGCCCCATGTCGCAAAGATCTGTACACAGTTCCTGGAAGCTGAAAATGTCCCAGTTCTTCCATGGCCTGCATACTCACTAGACATGTCACCCGTTGAGCATGTTTGGGATGCCCTGGATCGACGTGTACAACAGCGTGTTCCAGTTTCCGCCAATATCCAGCAACTTTGCACAGCCATTGAAGAGGAGTGGGACAACATTCCACAGGCCACAGTCAACAGCCTGATCAACTCAATGGGAAGGAGATGTGTAGCGCTGCATGGAGCAAATGGTGGTCAGACCAGATACTGACTGGTTTTCTGATCCAAGCCCCTACCTTTTTTTAACGGTATCTGTGACCAACAGATGCATGTCTGTATTCCTAGTCATGCGAAATCTATAGATTACGGCCTAATGAATTTATTTCAATTGACTGATTTCCTTACATGAACTGTAACTCAGTAAAATCTTTTAAATTGTTGCATGTTGCGTTTTTATATTTTTGTTCAGTGTAGATCAGTGTTTCCCAACCCTGGTCCACAAGTACCCCCAACAGTACACATTTATGTTGTAGCCCTGGACAAACACACCTCATTCAACCCATTGAGGGCTTGATGATTAGTTGACAAGTTGAATCAGGAAATTACAATAAAAATGTGTACTGTTGGGGGTACTGGAGGACCAGGGTTGGGAAACACTGGTGTAGACACCACCCCCTGAGCCTTTTTTATATGTCTGACCACAGTGAAATCTTTCTCCTATCTCAACCCCTGAAGAGTCAGAGGTTGTATTTTAGGCAGTGTGTTGTGTGATTGTCTACTCATTAGCATGTGGGGAGTTTATAGGAAGCAGAGCCCATTAGAGCAACGGGAGACTGGCTTGGATTAATCACACCTCAGACTCAGGTGTGTCCTGAATGTTAATGCAGCCACAGACACAGACACACACACACACAGACACACCCAGACATACACAGACACACACACACAGACATACACAGACACGCGCGCACACACACACACACACACACACACACACACACAGACATATATATACACACACACATACACAGACATATATATATATATACACACACACACACACACAGACATATATATATATATACACACAGACACACACACAGACATATACACACAGACACACACACACAGAGACATACCCACCTCAGTCAGTCAGTGGAGGAGAGGAGTGAGCCTGAGGTATTCTTAGCATTCTGCTCACGTTGACTCGGTCTGTCCTCCGTCACTAGTCCTAGAGGTGCGCACGGCACGCGGATCTCCTGACATAGAAAATAAACGTTCATTTCCCACAGGTTTCTTTTATTTATATTTTTTTTGAGTGGGAGGGAGAAATGGAACAGTGAACCCTCCTGGTCTAACTAGAAGCAGATGCTTGGCTGTGGAAGACTTCCCTCTGGTGTGGTTACGTTCTCCAGTCCAGTCTAACTAGAAGCAGATGCTTGGCTGTGGAAGACTTCCCTCTGGTCTGGTTACGTTCTCCAGTCCTTCTTCTCCCTGTCTCCATCCACCTCACCTGCTGTGTCAATGGCAGCATCCCAAATGGCACACTATTTCCCTTTATAGTGCACTACTTTGACCAGGGCCATCTGGTCAAAAGTAGTGTACTATGTGTTCAAAGTAGTGCACTATAAAGGGAATATGGTGCCATTTGGGACACACCTCATCTCTCTGCTGGACGTCCAGCCAGACAGCTGGAGGGGACGGGTTCTCTGGTATCAGCTCCAGCATGGAGGGGTGTTCAGTCCAGAGAGCGGGCTCTGTTCCTGGGCTTCCATTAGATCTGTCTCCCCCTGGCCTGGAGCCTCAGCCAGCTGGAGGATGTTGATCTAGCCAGCTAATGTGTTGTCTTTACCGGCCCCCTGGCTGGACTGTAGCCAACCATTTGGAGGTTGCTGTTGGGTCTCTGGAAGGACGCTGTGTTGAACCCACTCCTCCCTGTTCCCCTGGCTGGCCTGTGGCCAACCATGTGGAGGTTGCTGTTGGGTCTCTGAGTGGACGCCATGTTGAACCCACTCCTCCCTGTTCCCCTGGCTGGCCTGTGGTCAACCATGTGGAGGTTGCTGTTGGGTCTCTGAGTGGACGACATGTTGAACCCACTCCTCCCTGTTCCCCTGGCTGGCCTGTGGCCAACCATGTGGAGGTTGCTGTTGGGTCTCTGGAAGGACGCTGTGTTGAACCCACTCCTCCCTGTTCCCCTGGCTGGCCTGTGGTCAACCATGTGGAGGTTGCTGTTGGGTCTCTGGAAGGACGCTGTGTTGAACCCACTCCTCCCTGTTCCCCTGGCTGGCCTGTGGCCAACCATGTGGAGGTTGCTGTTGGGTCTCTGGAAGGACGCTGTGTTGAACCCACTCCTCCCTGTTCCCCTGGCTGGCCTGTGGTCAACCATGTGGAGGTTGCTGTTGGGTCTCTGGAAGGACGCTGTGTTGAACCCACTCCTCCCTGTTCCCCTGGCTGGCCTGTGGTCAACCATGTGGAGATTGCTGTTGGGTCTCTGGAAGGACGCTGTGTTGAACCCACTCCTCCCTGTTCCCCTGGCTGGCCTGTGGCCAACCATGTGGAGGTTGCTGTTGGGTCTCTGGAAGGACGCTGTGTTGAACCCACTCCTCCCTGTTCCCCTGGCTGGCCTGTGGTCAACCATGTGGAGGTTGCTGTTGAGTCTCTGAGTGGACGCCATGTTGAACCCACTCCTCCCTGTTCCCCTGGCTGGGCTGTGGCCAACCATGTGGAGGTTGCTGTTGGGATGGTGAGATGTGGCTATGGCCTGTAGAGTTTGGGCTCTTGCAGAGGTTCCAAACTAAAGAAGATCTGTGGTCAGACCCTATACAGATGTAGGATCTTCATTTGATCACCCTGTTGCAGGAGAACTTTCCTGCAATTCAATACATATTGAACTAGTAGTGTATTTGAGGTTTAAAAAGGCTTTTGAAGTTTGTAATTTCCACTTTGAAATGTTAGACTTGATTTTCCCTTACGAAAAATGTATCAACCCCAACAAAAATGTCCATTAATGGTAATCCACATAATAATTCACATTTCCTGTAGCTGCAGGATTCTTTTCCTGCTGTAGAAAACTGACTCAAATTCAGGCTCAAAGTCAGATGGAGGTTGCTCGTGGATACCATTTTTATTTCTCTGTGTCTAGTATGAAGGAAGTTAGAGAGAGTTTCACGAGCCAATGCTAACTATCGTTAGCACAATGACTGAAAGTCTATGGGTATCTGCTAACAACCCCTTTTATATGGCAAGCCTAAATAAGTTCAGGAGGAAAAATGTGCTTAACAAGTCACATAATAAGTTGCATGGACTCATTCTGTGTGCAATAATAGTGTTTAACATGATTTTTGAATGACTACCTCATCTTTGTACTCCACACATACAATTATCTGTAAGGTCCCTCAGTTGAGCAGTGAATTTCAAACACAGATTCAACCACAAAGACCAGGGAGGTTTTCCAATGCCTCGCAAAGAAGGGTACCTATTGGTAGATGGGTAAAATAAAATAAAAAACAGACATTGAATATCCCTTTGAGCATGGTGAAGTTCTTAATTACACTTTGGATGGTGTATCAATACACCCAGTCACTACGAAGATACAGGTGTCCTTCCTAACTCAGTTGCCGGAGAGGAAGGAAACCGCTCAGGGATTTCTCCATGAGGCCAATGGTGACTTTAAAACAGTTACAGAGTTTAATGGCTGTGATAGGAGAACACTGAGGATGGATCAACAACATTGTAGTTACTCCACAATACTAACGTAATTGACCGACTAAAAAGAAGGAAGCCTTTAGAATTAAATATTCCAAAACATGCATCCTGTTTGCAACAAGGTACTAATGAAATACTGCAAGAAAATGTGGCAAAGCAATTAATGTTTTGTCCTGAATACAAAGTGTTATGTTTCGGGCAAATCCAATACAACACATTACTGAGTACCACTCTCCATACAGTGAGGGAAAAAAGTATTTGATCCCCTGCTGATTTTGTACGTTTGCCCACTGACAAAGACATGATCAGTCTATAATTTTAATGGTAGGTTTATTTGAACAGTGAGAGACAGAATAACAACAAAAAAATCCAGAAAAACGCATGCCAAAAATGTTATAAATGTATTTGCATTTTAATGAGGGAAATAAGTATTTGACCCCTCTGCAAAACATTACTTAGTACTTGGTGGCAAAACCCTTGTTGGCAATCACAGAGGTCAGACATTTCTTGTAGTTGGCCACCAGGTTTGCACACATCTCAGGAGGGATTTTGTCCCACTCCTCTTTGCAGATCTTCTCCAAGTCATTAAGGTTTCGAGCCTGACGTTTGGCAACTCGAACCTTCAGCTCCCTCCACAGATTTTCTATGGGATTAAGGTCTGGAGACTGGCTAGGCCACTCAAGGACCTTAATGTGCTTCTTCTTGAGCCACTCCTTTGTTGCCTTGGCAGTGTGTTTTGGGTCATTGTCATGCTGGAATACCCATCCACGACCTATTTTCAATGCCCTGGCTGAGGGAAGGAGGTTCTCACCCAAGATTTGACGGTACATGGCGCCGTCCATCGTCCCTTTGATGCGGTGAAGTTGTCCTGTCCCCTTAGCAGAAAAACACCCCCAAAGCATAATGTTTCCATCTCCATGTTTGACGGTGGGGATGGTGTTCTTGGAGTCATAGGCAGCATTCCTCCTCCTCCAAACACGGCGAGTTGAGTTGATGACAAAGAGCTCGATTTTGGTTTCATCTGACCACAACACTTTCACCCAGTTCTCCTCTGAATCATTCAGATGTTCATTGGCAAACTTCAGACGGCCCTGTATATGTGCTTTCTTGAGCAGGGGGACCTTGCGGGCGCTGCAGGATTTCAGTCCTTCACGGCGTAGTGTGTTACAAATTGTTTTCTTGGTGACTATGGTCCCAGCTGCCTTGAGATCATTGACAAGATCCTCCCGTGTAGTTCTGGGCTGATTCCTCACCGTTCTCATGATCATTGCAACTCCACGAGGTGAGATCTTGCATGGAGCCCCAGGCCGAGGGAGATTGACAGATATTTTGTGTTTCTTCCATTTGCGAATAATCGCACCAACTGTTGTCACCTTCTCACCAAGCTGCTTGGCGATGGTCTTGTAGCCCATTCCAGCCTTGTGTAGGTCTACAATCTTGTCCCTGACATCCTTGGAGAGCTCTTTGGTCTTGGCCATGGTGGAGAGTTTGGAATCTGATTGATTGATTGCTTCTGTGGACAGGTGTCTTTTATACAGGTAACAAGCTGAGATTAGGAGCACTCCCTTTAAGAGTGTGCTCCTAATCTCAGCTCGATACCTGTATAAAAGACACCTGGGAGCCAGAAATCTTTCTGATTGAGAGGGGATCAAATACTTATTTCCCTCATTAAAATGCAAATCAATTTATAACATTTTTGACATGCGTTTTTCTGGATTTTTTTGTTGTTATTCTGTCTCTCACTGTTCAAATAAACCTTCCATTAAAATTATAGACTGATCATTTCTTTGTCAGTGGGCAAACGTACAAAATCAGCAGGGGATCAAATACTTTTTTCCCTCACTGTATTTTCAAGCATAGTGGTGGCTGCATCATGTTATGGGTATGCTTGTAATTGTTAAGGACTGGGTAGTTTTTTAGGATAAAAAAAAAATGGAATGGAGCTGAGCACAGGCAAAATCCTAGAGGAAAACCTGGTTCAGTCTGCTTTCCACCAGACACTGGGAGAGCATGGCGTTTGCAACGCCAGGGTTGTGGGTTCGATTCCCACGGGGGGCCAATATGGAGAAAAAAAATGTATGCACTCACTAACTGTATGTCGCTCTGGATAAGAGCATCTGCTAAATGACTAAATGAATTCACCTTTCAGCAGGACAATAATCGAAAACACAAGGCCAAATCTACACTGGAGTTGCTTACCAAGAAGACGTTGAATGTTCCTGAGTGGCTGAGTCACAGTTTTTACTTAAATCTACTTGAAAATCTATGGAAAGACCTGAAAATGGTTGTCTAGCAATGATCAACAAACAATTTGATAGAGCTTGAAGAATTTTGAAAAGAATAATGGGCAAATGTTGCACAATCCAGGTGTGGAAAGCTCTTAGAGACTTACCCAGAAAGACACACAGCTGTAATCACTGCCAATGGTGATTCTAACATGTATTGACTCAGGGGGTTGAATAAAAAAAAAAGTACAAATGTTCTAATTTTGCTTCCACTTTGACATTACAGAGTATTTTGTGTAGATCGTTGACAAAAAAAGGACAATACAATTTTTTTTACATTTTAGTCATTTAGCAGATGCTCTTATCCAGAGCGACTTAGTTAGTGAGTGCATACATTTTCATACTGGCCCCCCGTGGGAAACGAACCCACAACCCTGGCGTTGCAAGCGCCATGCTCTACCAACTGAGCTACAGGGGACTGTGTTTAAATCAATTTTAATCCCACTTTGTAACAAAATGTGGAGAAAGTCAAGGGGTGTGAATACTTTCTGAAGGCACTGTTTATAGCCTATGGATAAATGTGTTTCTCTAGTATTGGCATGTACCAGTGTATGTCATGATTCACAAGTTCCAGCACCATCAGTTAGTCAGAAAGAACTGTGAAGGCCCAGCGTGTTACATTCAGCACGTTAGGCCTAGGTTATAGTGCTTTGGAAGCATGTGCTGATTTCTCCGCTTTGAAAGACAATGGGCTGTGTGTGTGTTTGTGAGTTTGTGTCTCTCTGTGCATGAAGCCGACCAACGCTGTAAATAATTGAGTAATAGCATAAATATTGACTATGGCTAGGGAGGGAGGGACTCCTGCTGTGGTCTCTAGGGAGGGAGGGACTCCTGCTGTGGTCTCTAGGGAGGGAGGGAGGGACTCCTGCTGTGGTCTCTAGGGAGGGAGGGACTCCTGCTGTGGTCTCTAGGGAGGGAGGGAGGGACTCCTGCTGTGGTCTCTAGGGAGGGAGGGAGGGAGGGACTCCTGCTGTGGTCTCTAGGGAGGGAGGGAGGGACTCCTGCTGTGGTCTCTAGGGAGGGAGGGAGGGACTCCTGCTGTGGTCTCTAGGGAGGGAGGGAGGGACTCCTGCTGTGGTCTCTAGGGAGGGAGGGAGGGACTCCTGCTGTGGTCTCTAGGGAGGGAGGGACACCTGCTGTGGTCTCTAGGGAGGGAGGGACTCCTGCTGTGGTCTCTAGGGAGGGAGGGAGGGACTCCTGCTGTGGTCTCTAGGGAGGGAGGGAGGGACTCCTGCTGTGGTCTCTAGGGAGGGAGGGAGGACTCCTGCTGTGGTCTCTAGGGAGGGAGGGAGGGACTCCTGCTGTGGTCTCTAGGGAGGGAGGGAGGGAGGGACTCCTGCTGTGGTCTCTAGGGAGGGAGGGAGGGAGGGACTCCTGCTGTGGTCTCTAGGGAGGGAGGGAGGGACTCCTGCTGTGGTCTCTAGGGAGGGAGGGAGGGAGGGACTCCTGCTGTGGTCTCTAGGGAGGGAGGGAGGGAGGGACTCCTGCTGTGGTCTCTAGGGAGGGAGGGAGGGAGGGAGGGACTCCTGCTGTGGTCTCTAGGGAGGGAGGGAGGGAGGGAGGACTCCTGCTGTGGTCTCTAGGGAGGGAGGGAGGGACTCCTGCTGTGGTCTCTAGGGAGGGAGGGAGGGAGGGACTCCTGCTGTGGTCTCTAGGGAGGGAGGGACTCCTGCTGTGGTCTCTAGGGAGGGAGGGAGGGACTCCTGCTGTGGTCTCTAGGGAGGGAGGGACTCCTGCTGTGGTCTCTAGGGAGGGAGGGAGGGACTCCTGCTGTGGTCTCTAGGGAGGGAGGGACACCTGCTGTGGTCTCTAGGGAGGGAGGACTCCTGCTGTGGTCTCTAGGGAGGGAGGGACTCCTGCTGTGGTCTCTAGGGAGGGAGGGAGGGACTCCTGCTGTGGTCTCTAGGGAGGGAGGGAGGGACTCCTGCTGTGGTCTCTAGGGAGGGAGGGAGGGACTCCTGCTGTGGTCTCTAGGGAGGGAGGGACTCCTGCTGTGGTCTCTAGGGAGGGAGGGAGGGACTCCTGCTGTGGTCTCTAGGGAGGGAGGGACACCTGCTGTGGTCTCTAGGGAGGGAGGGACTCCTGCTGTGGTCTCTAGGGAGGGAGGACTCCTGCTGTGGTCTCTAGGGAGGGAGGGAGGGAGGGACTCCTGCTGTGGTCTCTAGGGAGGGAGGGAGGGACTCCTGCTGTGGTCTCTAGGGAGGGAGGGAGGGACTCCTGCTGTGGTCTCTAGGGAGGGAGGGAGGGACTCCTGCTGTGGTCTCTAGGGAGGGAGGGACACCTGCTGTGGTCTCTAGGGAGGGAGGGACTCCTGCTGTGGTCTCTAGGGAGGGAGGGACTCCTGCTGTGGTCTCTAGGGAGGGAGGACTCCTGCTGTGGTCTCTAGGGAGGGAGGGAGGGACTCCTGCTGTGGTCTCTAGGGAGGGAGGGAGGGACTCCTGCTGTGGTCTCTAGGGAGGGAGGGAGGGACTCCTGCTGTGGTCTCTAGGGAGGGAGGGAGGGACTCCTGCTGTGGTCTCTAGGGAGGGAGGGACTCCTGCTGTGGTCTCTAGGGAGGGAGGGACTCCTGCTGTGGTCTCTAGGGAGGGAGGACTCCTGCTGTGGTCTCTAGGGAGGGAGGACTCCTGCTGTGGTCTCTAGGGAGGGAGGGACTCCTGCTGTGGTCTCTAGGGAGGGAGGGACTCCTGCTGTGGTCTCTAGGGAGGGAGGACTCCTGCTGTGGTCTCTAGGGAGGGAGGACTCCTGCTGCGGTCTCTAGGGAGGGAGGACTCCTGCTGTGGTCTCTAGGGAGAGCGGGACTCCTGCTGTGGTCTCTAGGGAGGGTGGACTCCTGCTGTGGTCTCTAGGGAGGGTGGGACTCCTGTTGTGGTCTCTAGGGAGGGAGGACTCCTGTTGTGGTCTCTAGGGAGGCACGATGAGGCCTGACTTAGGGCTGGCACAATTATTGTTTCGTCTTGTAACCGAAAATTATTGACAGTAACTGTGAACAAAAATAAAAATGTAATAATTGTTTTACATTCAATTTAGGAGGTGGGGGGCACAGCTTTATTTTAATGTAGATATCGTTTACCCAATAGCAGTTTATTTTATACATGAAGAGGGTAAAAATAAGAATGATTTTACTCTGGCCAAAAGTAGTGCACTAGCTGGGAAAATAGGGTGTAAAAATGTAGGACTTCTCTTCCTGGAAGTTTGATCAAATCAAATTAGGACAACACTAGGTTATACCCTAATTAGTACACTATTAGGCCCTATATGGAATAAGGTCTAGGGGCTGTGGGATTTAGAACATTGCCTGGGCTATTTCTCTGGACCAACCAACCTTTAGAGTTCCTCTAGGTTTGGTCTGGTAGCCAGGAGGGCAGCCCCTAGACCTACAGACCTTTAGTTCCTCTAGGTTTGGTCTGGTAGCCAGGAGGGCAGCCCCTAGACCTACAGACCTTTAGTTCCTCTAGGTTTGGTCTACCAGAGAGGAGGGCAGCCCCTAGACCTACAGACCTTTAGTTCCTCTAGGTTTGGTCTGGTAGCCAGGAGGGCAGCCCCTAGACCTACAGACCGTTAGTTCCTCTAGGTTTGGTCTGGTAGCCAGGAGGGCAGCCCCTAGACCTACAGACCTTTAGTTCCTCTAGGTTTGGTCTACCAGAGAGGAGGGCAGCCCCTAGACCTACAGACCTTTAGTTCCTCTAGGTTTGGTCTACCAGAGAGGAGGGCAGCCCCTAGACCTACAGACCTTTAGTTCCTCTAGGTTTGGTCTACCAGAGAGGAGGGCAGCCCCTAGACCTACAGACCTTTAGTTCCTCTAGGTTTGGTCTGGCAGCCAGGAGGGCAGCCCCTAGACCTACAGACCTTTAGTTCCTCTAGGTTTGGTCTACCAGAGAGGAGGGCAGCCCCTAGACCTACAGACCTTTAGTTCCTCTAGGTTTGGTCTGGCAGCCAGGAGGGCAGCCCCTAGACCTACAGACCTTTAGTTCCTCTAGGTTTGGTCTGGCAGCCAGGAGGGCAGCCCCTAGACCACCTACAGACATTTAGTTCCTCTAGGTTTGGTCTACCAGAGAGGAGGGCAGCCCCTAGACCTACAGACCTTTAGTTCCTCTAGGTTTGGTCTGGCAGCCAGGAGGGCAGCCCCTAGACCTACAGACCTTTAGTTCCTCTAGGTTTGGTCTGGCAGAGAGGAGGGCAGCCCCTAGACCTACAGACCTTTAGTTCCTCTAGGTTTGGTCTGGCAGAGAGGAGGGCAGCCCCTAGACCTACAGACCTTTAGTTCCTCTAGGTTTGGTCTGGCAGCCAGGAGGGCAGCCCCTAGACCTACAGACCTTTAGTTCCTCTAGGTTTGGTCTACCAGAGAGGAGGGCAGCCCCTAGACCTACAGACCTTTAGTTCCTCTAGGTTTGGTCTGGCAGCCAGGAGGGCAGCCCCTAGACCTACAGACCTTTAGTTCCTCTAGGTTTGGTCTGGCAGCCAGGAGGGCAGCCCCTAGACCTACAGACCTTTAGTTCCTCTAGGTTTGGTCTACCAGAGAGGAGGGCAGCCCCTAGACCTACAGACCTTTAGTTCCTCTAGGTTTGGTCTACCAGAGAGGAGGGCAGCCCCTAGACCTACAGACATTTAGTTCCTCTAGGTTTGGTCTACCAGAGAGGAGGGCAGCCCCTAGACCTACAGACCTTTAGTTCCTCTAGGTTTGGTCTACCAGAGAGGAGGGCAGCCCCTAGACCTACAGACCTTTAGTTCCTCTAGGTTTGGTCTACCAGAGAGGAGGGCAGCCCCTAGACCTACAGACCTTTAGTTCCTCTAGGTTTGGTCTACCAGAGAGGAGGGCAGCCCCTAGACCTACAGACCTTTAGTTCCTCTAGGTTTGGTCTACCAGAGAGGAGGGCAGCCCCTAGACCTACAGACCTTTAGTTCCTCTAGGTTTGGTCTGGCAGCCAGGAGGGCAGCCCCTAGACCTACAGACCTTTAGTTCCTCTAGGTTTGGTCTACCAGAGAGGAGGGCAGCCCCTAGACCTACAGACCTTTAGTTCCTCTAGGTTTGGTCTACCAGAGAGGAGAGCAGCCCCTAGACCTACAGACCTTTAGTTCCTCTAGGTTTGGTCTGGCAGCCAGGAGGGCAGCCCCTAGACCTACAGACCTTTAGTTCCTCTAGGTTTGGTCTGGCAGCCAGGAGGGCAGCCCCTAGACCTACAGACCTTTAGTTCCTCTAGGTTTGGTCTACCAGAGAGGAGGGCAGCCCCTAGACCTACAGACCTTTAGTTCCTCTAGGTTTGGTCTGGCATCCAGGAGGGCAGCCCCTAGACCTACAGACCTTTAGTTCCTCTAGGTTTGGTCTACCAGAGAGGAGGGCAGCCCCTAGACCTACAGACCTTTAGTTCCTCTAGGTTTGGTCTGGCATCCAGGAGGGCAGCCCCTAGACCTACAGACCTTTAGTTCCTCTAGGTTTGGTCTGGCAGCCAGGAGGGCAGCCCCTAGACCTACAGACCTTTAGTTCCTCTAGGTTTGGTCTGGCAGCCAGGAGGGCAGCCCCTAGACCCTTGAAACTTAACTCTGGACCTCGAAGCCAGTTCCACTGCATTTTTTCATTGTTCCCCTCTAATCAGGGACTGATTTAGACCTGGGATACCAGGTGTGTGCAATTAATTATCAGGTAGAACAGAAAACCAGGAGGCTCCGGACCTCGTAGGGTAAGAGTTGAGTACCCCTGCCCTAGACCTACAGACCTTTAGTTCCTCTAGGTTTGGTCTACCAGAGAGGGGGGCAGCCCCTAGACCTACAGACCTTTATTTCCTCTAGGTTTGGTCTACCAGAGAGGAGAGCAGCCCCTAGACCTACAGACCTTTAGTTCCTCTAGGTTTGGTCTGGCAGCCAGGAGGGCAGCCCCTAGACCTACAGACCTTTAGTTCCTCTAGGTTTGGTCTACCAGAGAGGAGGGCAGCCCCTAGACCTACAGACCTTTAGTTCCTCTAGGTTTGGTCTACCAGAGAGGAGGGCAGCCCCTAGACCTACAGACCTTTAGTTCCTCTAGGTTTGGTCTACCAGAGAGCAGGGCAGCCCCTAGACCTACAGACCTTTAGTTCCTCTAGGTTTGGTCTGGCAGCCAGGAGGGCAGCCCCTAGACCTACAGACCTTTAGTTCCTCTAGGTTTGGTCTACCAGAGAGGAGGGCAGCCCCTAGACCTACAGACCTTTAGTTCCTCTAGGTTTGGTCTACCAGAGAGGAGGGCAGCCCCTAGACCTACAGACCTTTAGTTCCTCTAGGTTTGGTCTACCAGAGAGGAGGGCAGCCCCTAGACCTACAGACCTTTAGTTCCTCTAGGTTTGGTCTGGCAGCCAGGAGGGCAGCCCCTAGACCTACAGACCTTTAGTTCCTCTAGGTTTGGTCTGGCAGCCAGGAATGGAGATGGATTAGCCTGTATTATTGTACTGTATTACTGAACCCTGTTGTCTTAGTGTGAGACTGTGACTACGTCCCAAACGACACCATATTCCCTATATAGTGCACTACTTTTGACCAGAGCCCTATGGGCCTTGGTCAAAAGTAGTGCACTATATAGGGGATAGGGCAGGGGAGAACGACTGAGCTAGCCTGTAACGTCACTTCCTGGAGTAGCTAAAACTGCACATGTTATGTGTCCATGTGAGGCCATCTTAACCGACTTCTTTTGGCTTCAAGTCATTGGGATAGGGTGCCATTAGGGACGCGACCTGGGAGGAACTGTCTTGAGCAGTTGGGAAAGAGCTACTGCATTTAAATGTCATGCCATTTCATGCTAGCCTGGTCCCAGATCTGTTTGGGTTTGTCTGTCTTGTCAACTCTGTTAAGCTTTAACAACTCTGTTAGGCTTGTCACTCTGTGTTCTTTTCAACTCTGTTAGGCTTGTCACTCTGTATTCTTTTCAACTCTGTTAGGGTAGTCAGCTCTGTTAGGGTAGTCAGCTCTGTTAGGGTTGTCAGCTCTGTTAGGGTTGTCAGCTCTGTTAGGGAAGTCAACTCTATTAGGCTAGTCAACTCTGTTAGGCTTGTCACTCTGTTTTCTTGTCAACTCTGTTAGGCTTGTCGGCCAGGTAAAGGACTAGGTATCCTCTCTCTCTCACCTACACGGCCAGGTAAAGGACAAGGTATCCTCTCTCTCTTACCTTCACGGCCAGGTAAAGGACAAGGTATCCTCTCTCTCTCACCTACACGGCCAGGTAAAGGACAAGGTATCCTCTCTCTCTTACCTTCACGGCCAGGTAAAGGACAAGGTATCCTCTCTCTCTCTTACCTTCACGGCCAGGTAAGGGACAAGGTATCCTCTCTCTCTTACCTTCACGGCCAGGTAAAGGACAGTATCCTCTCTCTTTCACCTTCACGGCCAGGTAAAGGATTCTCCAAATCAGAACCAAAAAGGTGGCCAAGAGGGAGAAAGGGATAGAGAAAGAGAACTTACATAAATGGACTGTAGCGGATCTGATGGAGAACTGAAGGCCTTTTCTCCACTAAAAATCTCCCACTCTCGGGCCCTTCCGAATGGCGCAGCGGTCTAAGGCACTGCATCACTACAGACCCGGGTTCGATCCCGGGCTGTATCGTGATCGGGAGTCCCATAGGATGGTGCACAATTGGCCCAGCGTTGTCCGGGTTATGGGAGGGTTTGGCCGGGGGGCTTTGTGGCGGGCGCCTGCAGGCTGACCTCGGTCGTCAGGTGAACGGTGTTTCCTCTGACACATTGGTGCGGCTGGCTTCCGGGTGAAGCGGGCGGTTGTTAAAAAGCGCGTTTTGGCGGGTCATGTTTGGGTGGACGCGTGACCAAACCAGAGTGTCGGTGTGGGGTGATACAGTCAGAGAGAGTAGGGAGGGAACTGAGGATAGGCCACGTCCTATAACCCTTACCCTACCTGGTCCATCTCTCTGGTACCGGTCAGACCACGTCCTATAACCCTTACCCTACCTGGTCCATCTCTCTGGTACCGGTCAGGCCACGTCCTATAACCCTTACCCTACCTGGTCCATCTCTCTGGTACTTGGTTAGGCCAGGTCCTATAACCCTTACCCTACCTGGTCCATCTCTCTGGTACCGGTTAGGCCAGGTCCTATAACCCTTACCCTACCTGGTCCATCTCTCTGGTACCGGTTAGGCCAGGTCCTATAACCCTTACCCTACCTGGTCCATCTCTCTGGTACCGGTCAGGCCACGTCCTATAACCCTTACCCTACCTGGTCCATCTCTCTGGTACTTGGTTAGGCCAGGTCCTATAACCCTTACCCTACCTGGTCCATCTCTCTGGTACCGGTTAGGCCAGGTCCTATAACCCTTACCCTACCTGGTCCATCTCTCTGGTACCGGTTAGGCCACGTCCTATAACCCTTACCCTACCTGGTCCATCTCTCTGGTACCGGTTAGGCCAGGTCCTATAACCCTTACCCTACCTGGTCCATCTCTCTGGTACCGGTTAGGCCACGTCCTATAACCCTTACCCTACCTGGTCCATCTCTCTGGTACCGGTTAGGCCAGGTCCTATAACCCTTACCCTACCTGGTCCATCTCTCTGGTACCGGTTAGGCCACGTCCTATAACCCTTACCCTACCTGGTCCATCTCTCTGGTACCGGTTAGGCCACGTCCTATACCCCTTACCCTACCTGGTCCATCTCTCTGGTACCGGTTAGGCCACGTCCTATAACCCTTACCCTACCTGGTCCATCTCTCTGGTACCGGTTAGGCCAGGTCCTATAACCCTTACCCTACCTGGTCCATCTCTCTGGTACCGGTTAGGCCACGTCCTATAACCCTTACCCTACCTGGTCCATCTCTCTGGTACCGGTTAGGCCACGTCCTATAACCCTTACCCTACCTGGTCCATCTCTCTGGTACCGGTCAGGCCACGTCCTATAACCCTTACCCTACCTGGTCCATCTCTCTGGTACCGGTTAGGCCAGGTCCTATAACCCTTACCCTACCTGGTCCATCTCTCTGGTACCGGTTAGGCCACGTCCTATAACCCTTACCCTACCTGGTCCATCTCTCTGGTACCGGTTAGGCCAGGTCCTATAACCCTTACCCTACCTGGTCCATCTCTCTGGTACCGGTTAGGCCACGTCCTATAACCCTTACCCTACCTGGTCCATCTCTCTGGTACCGGTCAAACTCGCCCTTACCCTACCTGGTCCATCTCTCTGGTACCGGTTAGGCCACGTCCTATAACCCTTACCCTACCTGGTCCATCTCTCTGGTACCGGTTAGGCCAGGTCCTATAACCCTTACCCTACCTGGTCCATCTCTCTGGTACCGGTTAGGCCACGTCCTATAACCCTTACCCTACCTGGTCCATCTCTCTGGTACCGGTTAGGCCATGTCCTATAACCCTTACCCTACCTGGTCCATCTCTCTGGTACCGGTCAAACTCGCCCTTACCCTACCTGGTCCATCTCTCTGGTACCGGTCAAACTCGCCCTTACCCTACCTGGTCCATCTCTCTGGTACCGGTCAAACTCGCCCTTACCCTACCTGGTCCATCTCTCTGGTACCGGTCAAACTCGCCCTTACCCTACCTGGTCCATCTCTCTGGTACCGGTCAAACTCGCCCTTACCCCACCTGGTCCATCTCTCTGGTACCGGTCAAACTCGCCCTTACCCTACCTGGTCCATCTCTCTGGTACCGGTCAAACTCGCCCTTACCCTACCTGGTCCATCTCTCTGGTACCGGTCAAACTCGCCCTTACCCTACCTGGTCCATCTCTCTGGTACCGGTCAAACTCGCCCTTACCCTACCTGGTCCATCTCTCTGGTACTGGTCAAACTCGCCCTTACCCTACCTGGTCCATCTCTCTGGTACCGGTTAGGCCACGTCCTATAACCCTTACTCTACCTGGTCCATCTCTCTGGTACCGGTCAAACTCACCTGATGTTAGACCTTCAGAGACTGTGTCTGTGGGCTGACAGTAGGGAGGGAACTGGGGATTAGACCATGTCCTATATATAGATATATATGATCCTTATGTAATGTTCTGTGTCAGTGTTACAGTGCTGCTGGCTGGCGCTCTACAGAGGCAGGGATAGCTGGATTTTTATCAGGCTGACACACACACACACACACACACACACACACACACACACACACACACACACACACACACACACACACACACAGACACACAGACACACACACACACACAGAGAGAGACAGCATGGCCAGGGTGAGTTGTATTCTCTCCTCTCCCTGGCCCATCTCTGAGAGGAGAGGAGGTAGACAGAGGACATCAACAATATAAGAATGGTAAGGAGGCTAGCTACATTTGGGAGAAGGCTAGCTACATATGGGAGAAGGCTAGCTACAGATAGGAGAAGGCTAGCTACAGATAGGAGAAGGCTAGCTACAGATAGGAGAAGGCTAGCTACAGATAGGAGGAGGCTAGCTACAGATAGGAGGAGGCTAGCTACATATAGGAGGAGGCTAGCTACAGATAGGAGGAGGCTAGCTACAGATAGGAGGAGGCTAGCTACAGATAGGAGAAGGCTAGCTACAGATAGGAGAAGGCTAGCTACAGATAGGAGAAGGCTAGCTACAGATAGGAGGAGGCTAGCTACAGATAGGAGGAGGCTAGCTACAGATAGGAGGAGGCTAGCTACAGATAGGAGGAGGCTAGCTACAGATAGGAGAAGGCTAGCTACAGATAGGAGAAGGCTAGCTACAGATAGGAGAAGGCTAGCTACAGATAGGAGGAGGCTAGCTACAGATAGGAGAAGGCTAGCTACAGATAGGAGGAGGCTAGCTACAGATAGGAGGAGGCTAGCTACAGATAGGAGGAGGCTAGCTACAGATAGGAGGAGGCTAGCTACAGATAGGAGGAGGCTAGCTACAGATAGGAGGAGGCTAGCTACAGATAGGAGGAGGCTAGCTACATATAGGAGGAGGCTAGCTACAGATAGGAGAAGGCTAGCTACAGATAGGAGAAGGCTAGCTACAGATAGGAGAAGGCTAGCTACATATAGGAGGCTAGCTACAGATAGGAGGAGGCTAGCTACAGATAGGAGGAGGCTAGCTACAGATAGGAGGAGGCTAGCTACAGATAGGAGAAGGCTAGCTACAGATAGGAGGAGGCTAGCTACAGTTAGGAGAAGGCTAGCTACAGATAGGAGGAGGCTAGCTACAGATAGGAGGAGGCTAGCTACATATAGGAGGAGGCTAGCTACATATAGGAGAAGGCTAGCTACATATAGGAGGAGGCTAGCTACAGATAGGAGGAGGCTAGCTACAGATAGGAGAAGGCTAGCTACAGATAGGAGGAGGCTAGCTACAGTTAGGAGAAGGCTAGCTACAGATAGGAGGAGGCTAGCTACAAAAAGCTACCAGATACTATTGTTGTTAATGTGAACCACAGTGTGATTGAAGAGAGGAGAGGCATGAAGAGAGGTGTGCGGTTGTCTTCCAACTTAGCATTCCAGACTAATTATACGCTGTGAGGACATAAAACCTGTAGATTACAAGGCTGGTGACATCTAGTTCCCTTTTCAAGAGCTGAACAAGGCAGAACAGTAGTTACGTGTCTTCTCAGTCAACAGTAAAACACTGAAGGTAAAGAGAACTGATGTAAAGGATGTGTGGACTGCTGAAACTATTACAGTCAACTGGTGTCTGGGCCTAGTGGTGCCTGTCATGTTATATAGCTGTCGTTGGGGTGTGGTGGTGTCAGACTGGTGTTAGATTTCAGTAAGTCTTTTTATTTTTCTTCACTAAACCAGAGTCATCAGTCAACTCCCTGACACACAGAGCTGAACCCTGGGAGAGCAGGCTGTCATTTCTCCCCTCTCCCTCTCCCCTCCTCTCCTCTGCTGCTGTTCAGTTCCACAGCAGGAACCCATGCCTTGGACTTCATACAGGTTGTAGATCAGAGATCAGAGGAATGCCTAGCCTACCTGCACTGTGCACATCTAAATTGGACGTGATTTAAATTGTAGTCTAACGCATCCCACAAGTTTTTTTTTTATCTGGAAAATGTCAAACAATTTTCAGGAGAGACAGGCATGTTGATGTTCTCAACCAGGCGTATTTTATTTTCATTTACCAGACTCTCTCGCCAGAGGAATCTGTGTTTTATTAGAAACAGATTTCTAATGTGGGATTGTGGAGTCTCTCGCTGTTTATTTAATTTCTAAATAGTTGAACTGTAGTCAGCATGATGAAGGCTAGTGATGCCAGGGAGATGTAGTCAGAGGGTGTGGAGAGGGGATAATTAGCCTGGGTGTGTTATCCTAGATGTGGCTAAATGTATTGGCTCTGTGTTAGCATTGGGGCGGCCTATATATATTTATATGAGAGAGAGAGAGAGAGACTTCCAGTTCTAGACAGGAGAGGAGAAGATGCTTGTTCACCATGTCCTTCCTCTCCTATTACACATCATCATCACTTTTTCCCTTCATATCCAACAGGGTATTCCATAAAATGGAAGTAATTTCTCTCTCTCTCTCCTCCAGACCTACCCAGTGATGGGAGATGGAGGACAAGGGACCTCGTGTAGCAGACTACTTCGTGCTGGCCGGTCTGACCGACTCCTCCACGCCACTGGAGCAGGAGATCCACTTCCACGATGTCTGCCACAAGACGGCCAAACCCAAGCCACCCATCACCGACGTCGCTGTGGTGATGCGTTCGCTGGGGGAAGAGGTGCCTCCTGGGTACACGTGCGTAGACTCCACGCCGTCCGGCCTGTCAGCTGACCTGAACAATGGAAGCCTCATGGCGCCACAGATCTTCCTGTGTTACAGACGAGGACGGGACAAACCACCACTCACAGACCTGGGGTAGGTATGACTGTGGGTAGTTATGAGCCATGGTAGTTATGGCCTGGGGTAGGTATGACCTTGGGGAGTTATGAGCCGGGGTAGGTAGATGTAGATCACTTACACTTCCTCAGTTAGAGGAAATCAAGATAGCTTTAGTGACTGAGAGGAGATCCAACTATAGCCGGGCTGGTTAATTCAGACACACCTCAGACTGAGAGGAGATCCAACTATAGCCGGGCTGGTTAATTTTTTTAATTGTTTTAATTTAACCTTTATTTAACTAGGCAAGTCAGTTAAGAACAAATTGTTATTTACAATGACGGCCTACACCGGCCAAACCTGGACGACGCTGCGACAATTGTGTGCCGCCCTATGGGACACACCTCTGACTGAGAGGTGGTGGTGACAGGACTGAGTGTCTAGTGACACAGCAGAGTTCAGTGCTTATCAGAGGGGCTTACTGTAGACACTGAGCCTCTCAGGGTCATCTCCTGATATACACTACCCTTCAAAAGTTTGGGGTCACTTAGAAATGTCCTTGTTTTCGAAAGAAAAGCAATTTTCTCGTCCATTTAAAATAACATCAAATTATCTGAAATACAGTGTAGACATTGTTAATGTTGTAAATGGCTATTGTAGCTGGGAACGGCTGATATTTTTTTTTTTTTTTTTTTTTTATGGAATATCTACATAGGCGTACAGAGGCCCATTATCAGCAACCATCAGTCCTGTGTTCCAATGGCACGTTGTGTTTGCTAATCCAAGTTTATCATTTTAAAAGGCTAATTGATCATTAGAAAACCCTTTTGCAATTATGTTAGCACAGCTGAAAACTGTTGTGCTAATTAAAGAAGCAATAAAACTGGCCGTCTTGAGACTAGTTGAGTATCTGGAGCATCAGCAATTGTGGGTTCGATTTACAGGCTCAAAATGGCCAGAAACAAATAACTTTCTTCTGAAACTCGTCAGTCTATTCTTGTTCTGAGAAATGAAGGCTATTCCATGCGAGAAATTGCCAAGAAACTGAAGATCTTGTACAGCACTGTGTACTACTCCCTTCACAGAACAGCGCAAACTGGCTCTAACCAGAATAGAAAGAGGAGTGGGAGGCCCCGGTGCACAACTGAGCAAGAGGACAAGTACATTAGAGTGTCTAGTTTGAGAAACCGACGCCTCACAGGTCCTCAACTGGCAGCTTCATCAAATAGTACCCGCAAAACACCAGTCTCAACAGTGAAGAGGTGACTCCAGGATGCGTTGATAAACAGCGTGGTTACTATGGAAACCATCTTTGCCCACGCTGTTGCCCCTACAGAGCTAATGGGAATTGGCCCTTGCTCCGACCTCTTAGTTTGGAGAGGTTTTAGCTAGCCGAATGGTAAATATTGTGATCAGCAGAACGCGTTTCAACGTCTTGGTTTTTAGCCTGAAAGGATCTCTGTTGTGTTGCAGTGAAGGCTAAGCCACTGAGGGTCACAGTGTGACCTGGGTGAAGTGAGGGGGAAATAACAACTAACAGAATGGAGGAGGGGTCTCTGTATTGTTGGTCACAATGACCTCAAACAACAGGACTGGGTTTTTTTTCAGCGCCATCCAAACTTCTTCTTACACTGTTGCTCCAAAGCCTTCAGAGTTGTCTCCAGTAGAAAAATGATGAATTCCACGTTGACAATCTCCTGTCCGTCTCCCAGGCGTTTTATTAGTAGAGGGTCATCCCGTGTAATTTCAGCAAGACATGACACCCACCATCTCAGATTGTTCTGATATCGTTTATGTAGTTAGAAACAGATAAGATTAGCATTCCTGCATTATTTTGTTGAAATCCCACCCCAACAACGAGTACGGGGGGAAAAAAACTATACTCATTGTTGGTGTGGGATTGGTGTGGGGTGTCCGTGGGTGGCTTTTGACCATTCCTTTTGATTCTTCATGTCTAACTCATTGTTAGAAAAAAAGTTTGGTCCAAATCAGATGTTAGGTACTATATTTATTGAATATAATACGAATCCTATAAATTAAAATGGCCAATTTGGTTGCAATAAATGAGCTTCCTTTCTCAGAGATCAGGGTGTTGTATGAGTGGAAGGAGAGGTTGAAGCAGGGTCAGGGTCAGGGTTAGGGGTTAGGGTCAGGGTCGTAGCTAAATGACGGATTCCTCTCCTCCTCCCAGTGTTCTGTATGAGTGGAAGGAGCGGTTGAAGCAGGGCTGCCACATCATCCAGACCACGCCCTCCGGACGCCCTGCCAACATAAGCTCCACTTCCTCCCAGAGGATCTACGTGACGTATCGCCGCGCCACGGAGAGCCAGACCTATGCTGCACTGGCCGTCACAGACATCTGTGTCATCATCCCCGGCAAGGGAGAGACGCCACCACACACCTTCTGCAAGGTGGACAAGAACCTCAACAGCAGTATGGTGAGATGGAGGGAGGGAGGGAGGGAGGGAGGGATGGTGAGATGGAGGGAGGGAGGGAGGGAGGGATGGTGAGATGGAGGGAGGGAGGGAGGGAGGGAGGGAACCCCCTACTGTAAAAAGCTCCTCTACCAAACCCCCCACTGTCTCCTCCCCCTGACCTCTCCACTGTCTCCTCCCCCTGACCTCTCCACTGTCTCCTCCCCCTGACCTCTCCACTGTCTCCTCCCCCTGACCTCTCCACTGTCCCTTCCCCCTGACCTCTCCACTGTCCCCTCCCCCTGACCTCTCCACTGTCCCTTCCCCCTGACCTCTCCACTGTCCCCTCCCCTGACCTCTCCACTGTCCCCTCCCCTGACCTCTCCACTGTCCCCTCCCCTGACCTCTCCACTGTCCCCTCCCCTGACCTCTCCACTGTCCCCTCCCCTGACCTCTCCACTGTCCCTTCCCCCTGACCTCTCCGCTGTCTCCTCCCCCTGACCTCTCCGCTGTCTCCTCCCCCTGACCTCTCCGCTGTCTCCTCCCCCTGACCTCTCCGCTGTCTCCTCCCCCTGACCTCTCCACTGTCCCCTCCCCCTGACCTCTCCACTGTCCCTTCCCCTGACCTCTCCACTGTCCCCTCCCCTGACCTCTCCACTGTCCCCTCCCCTGACCTCTCCACTGTCCCCTCCCCTGACCTCTCCACTGTCCCTTCCCCCTGACCTCTCCACTGTCCCCTCCCCCTGACCTCTCCACTGTCCCCTCCCCCTGACCTCTCCACTGTCCCCTCCCCCTGACCTCTCCACTGTCCCTTCCCCCTGACCTCTCCACTGTCCC
>CM062504.1:5908832-5921332 GCA_031479575.1 Coregonus ussuriensis | reverse complement strand
TAGTAGCTAGCTAGCTTATCTGTAAACACCACAGTGACAGGCAGCGGGGTAACAGCTAACTAGTAGCTAGGTAGCTTATCTGTAAACACCACAGTGACAGGCAGCGGGGTAGTAGCTAGGTAGCTTATCTGTAAACACCACAGTGACAGGCAGCGGGGTAACAGCTAACTAGTAGCTAGGTAGCTTATCTGTAAACACCATAGTGACAGGCAGTGAGCTATTATCTAGCTAGCTTCCCTCTGTAAACACCAGACCTGGACGATTTGAAATCAAATAATTTTAAATACTTTATCTGTGCTTGATTGAGCTTGCCTGGGTTAGTGGCCCTATTGAATACTAGCTAAAGTACAACCCCGTCTCTGGGGTCTGAAAGTGGCCCAGTTTGTACATATCTTAGAGCTATGTGGTGAAACCCAGGTCTGAATAAAACAAATAGGACCTGAACCCAGGTCTGAATAAAACTAACAGGACCTGAACCCAGGTCTGAATAAAACTAATAGGACCTGAACCCAGGTCTGAATAAAACTAACAGGACCTGAACCCAGGTCTGAATAAAACTAACAGGACCTGAACCCAGGTCTGAATAAAACTAACAGGACCTGAACCCAGGTCTGAATAAAACTAACAGGACCTGAACCCAGGTCTGAATCAAACTAACAGGACCTGAACCCAGGTCTGAATAAAACTAACAGGACCTGAACCCAGGTCTGAATCAAACTAACAGGACCTGAACCCAGGTCTGAATAAAACTAACAGGACCTGAACCCAGGTCTGAATCAAACTAACAGGACCTGAACCCAGGTCTGAATAAAACTAATAGGACCTGAACCCAGGTCTGAATAAAACTAACAGGACCTGAACCCAGGTCTGAATAAAACTAACAGGACCTGAACCCAGGTCTGAATAAAACTAACAGGACCTGAACCCAGGTCTGAATAAAACTAACAGGACCTGAACCCAGGTCTGAATAAAACTAACAGGACCTGAACTCCTGGTTGTTTGGATAGCTGCGGTAGCGCCGGGCTTAAAGCTAAACACGAAGCGACCAGGGGGTCAAAACGACGGCTGGCGTGCAACCCCTCTGTTTGGTTCTGTCTGACTCTTGGGTGACCCAACCGTGTGTGTGTGTTTCTGAGAGTGTGGGGTGTGTGTGTTTGTGTGTGTGTGTGTGTATGGTAGGTGACCTGTGTTTTCCTGGGCAAGGTCATAGAGACAGGCAGGAGGTCCTGGCATACTACCTCTCATTCTGCACACAGAGCAGGCTTCCCTTTTAAACTGAGCATGTCAGCCGCTGACACAGACATCTACTAACACTAAGTATGTACACTCTTTAACATACAGGACAGTGCATACTGTACACACCCCCCTACCACGTGGACACATTTTGGACATACTGCCTGCCGACCAACACAGACATACACACACACTCCAACCGATTAGGACCCGCGACAAAAGCTACAATGACAGGAGGCTGTTCTGTACTAGACTATACCCCCTTCTGACAGGAGGCTGTTCTGTACTAGACTATACCCCCTTCTGACAGGAGGCTGTTCTGTACTAGACTATACCCCCTTCTGACAGGAGGCTGTTCTGTACTAGACTATACCCCCTTCTGACAGGAGGCTGTTCTGTACTAGACTATACCCCCTTCTGACAGAAGGCTGTTCTGTACTAGACTATACCCCCTTCTGACAGGAGGCTGTTCTGTACTAGACTATACCCCCTTCTGACAGGAGGCTGTTCTGTACTAGACTATACCCCCTTCTGACAGGAGGCTGTTCTGTACTAGACTATACCCCCTTCTGGGAAAAGTTAGAGCATGACCTAAATACAGCAGGAGATCAGAAAAGCCTGAATATTCTGATGTTATGTGATCTGTCTCTAAGAGCATAGTACTGGGTTTCCAGGAATCAAACTGCTCTGTGTTTGTCTCTAGGATTTAGACTAGATTTAGAATGTGCAGAGAGAGAGGATAAAGACAGAGAGAGGATAAAGACAGAGAGAGGGTAAAGACAGAGAGAGGATAAAGACAGAGAGAGAGGGTAAAGACAGAGAGAGGGTAAAGACAGAGAGAGAGGGTAAAGACAGAGAGAGGGTAAAGACAGAGAGAGAGGGTAAAGACAGAGAGAGAGGGTAAAGACAGAGAGAGGGTAAAGACAGAGAGAGGGTAAAGACAGAGAGAGAGGATAAAGACAGAGAGAGGATAAAGACAGAGAGAGGGTAAAGACAGAGAGAGGGTAAAGACAGAGAGGGTAAAGACAGAGAGAGGGTAAAGACAGAGAGAGGGTAAAGACAGAGAGAGAGGATAAAGACAGAGAGGATAAAGACAGAGAGAGGGTAAAGACAGAGAGAGGGTAAAGACAGAGAGGGTAAAGACAGAGAGAGGGTAAAGACAGAGAGAGGGTAAAGACAGAGAGAGGGTAAAGACAGAGAGAGGGTAAAGACAGAGAGAGGGTAAAGACAGAGACAGAGAGGGTAAAGACAGAGAGAGGGTAAAGACAGAGAGAGGGTAAAGACAGAGAGAGGGTAAAGACAGAGAGAGGATAAAGACAGAGAGGGTAAAGACAGAGAGAGGATAAAGACAGAGAGAGGGTAAAGACAGAGAGAGGGTAAAGACAGAGAGAGGGTAAAGACAGAGAGAGGGTAAAGACAGAGAGAGGGTAAAGACAGAGAGAGGGTAAAGACAGAGAGAGGGTAAAGACAGAGAGAGGGTAAAGACAGAGAGAGGGTAAAGACAGAGAGAGGGTAAAGACAGAGAGAGGGTAAAGACAGAGAGAGGGTAAAGACAGAGAGGGTAACCTAGCTGATACAAGGTCAGGTAAAGACAGAGAGAGGGTAAAGACAGAGAGGGTAAAGACAGAGAGAGGGTAAAGACAGAGAGAGGGTAAAGACAGAGAGAGGGTAAAGACAGAGAGAGGGTAAAGACAGAGAGAGGGTAACCTAGCTGATACGAGAGGTAAAACAGAGGGTAAAGACAGAGAGAGGTAAAGACAGAGAGAGGGTAAAGACAGAGAGAGGGTAAAGACAGAGAGAGGGTAAAGACAGAGAGAGGGTAAAGACAGAGAGAGGGTAAAGACAGAGAGAGGGTAAAGACAGAGAGAGGGTAAAGACAGAGAGAGGGTAAAGACAGAGAGAGGGTAAAGACAGAGAGAGGGTAAAGACAGAGAGAGGGTAAAGACAGAGAGAGGGTAAAGACAGAGAGAGGGTAAAGACAGAGAGAGGGTAAAGACAGAGAGAGGTAAAGACAGAGAGAGGGTAAAGACAGAGAGGGTAAAGACAGAGAGAGGGTAAAGACAGAGAGAGGGTAAAGACAGAGAGAGGGTAAAGACAGAGAGAGGGTAAAGACAGAGAGAGGGTAACCTAGCTGAGACAGGAGGTAAGACAGAGAGGGTAAAGACAGAGAGAGGGTAAAGACAGAGAGAGGGTAAAGACAGAGAGAGGGTAAAGACAGAGAGAGGGTAAAGACAGAGAGGGGGTAAAGACAGAGAGAGGGTAACCTAGCTGATACAAGGTCAGGTAAAGACAGAGAGAGGGTAAAGACAGAGAGAGGATAAAGACAGAGAGAGGGTAAAGACAGAGAGAGGGTAAAGACAGAGAGAGGGTAAAGACAGAGAGAGGGTAAAGACAGAGAGAGGGTAAAGACAGAGAGAGGGTAAAGACAGAGAGAGGGTAAAGACAGAGAGAGGGTAAAGACAGAGAGAGGGTAAAGACAGAGAGGGTAACCTAGCTGATACAAGGTCAGGTAAAGACAGAGAGAGGGTAAAGACAGAGAGGGTAAAGACAGAGAGAGGGTAAAGACAGAGAGAGGGTAAAGACAGAGAGAGGGTAAAGACAGAGAGAGGGTAAAGACAGAGAGAGGGTAAAGACAGAGAGAGGGTAACCTAGCTGATACAAGGTCAGGTAAAGACAGAGAGAGGGTAAAGACAGAGAGAGGGTAAAGACAGAGAGAGGGTAAAGACAGAGAGAGGGTAACCTAGCTGATACAAGGTCAGGTAAAGACAGAGAGAGGGTAAAGACAGAGAGAGGGTAAAGACAGAGAGAGGGTAAAGACAGAGAGGGTAAAGACAGAGAGGGTAAAGACAGAGAGGGTAAAGACAGAGAGGGTAAAGACAGAGGGTAAAGACAGAGAGAGGGTAAAGACAGAGAGAGGGTAAAGACAGAGAGAGGGTAAAGACAGAGAGAGGGTAAAGACAGAGAGAGGGTAAAGACAGAGAGAGGGTAAAGACAGAGAGAGGGTAAAGACAGAGAGAGGGTAAAGACAGAGAGAGGGTAAAGACAGAGAGAGAATAAAGACAGAGAGATGGTAACCTAGCTGGTACAAGGTCAGGTAAAGACAGCATGAAGTGAGCGCTACTGGAGCGGTACTGGAGCGAAATTGGAGCGAGCGAGAACGCCGACGCTCCAGCCTTCGGGGAAACTCGCTCCGCGCTCCAGTCAAACTGGGCACGCTCCGCTGCACTCACATAATATGGTTCCAGTCAGCTGTATGGCAATAGATACACATGTGCCCCCCCTATATCTATGTACTAATGGATCCTTCCTAACGTGGAGCTGTGTGTTTCCTCATCTCAGGTGTACGGCGCAGCCATCCAGTTCTACGAGCTCTACTCCCAGGACTGTCTGACCGACCAGCAGCGCTCTCAGCTGGGTCTGAAGGGGCTGGACCACGGGCCCTCTTCCCCAGCCTCATCCCCAGCCCTGGGGCCCAGGGCTGTACACACCAACAAGTGTATCTGTCTGCTGTCTCACTGGCCCTTCTTTGACGCCTTCCGCAAGTTCCTCACCTTCCTCTATCGGTACTCCATCTCTGGACCTCACGCCCTGCCCATCGAGAAGTGAGCACCGTGTGAATGATATATTTCACAGCAAACGTTTTGTGGTATCAACTGCGGCACTTGAACCCATGGCCTTGGCGTTGCTAGCGCCATGCTGAGCCACTGTCCTTTTATAACTAGAGAGCGTTGTCAGTTACCCTGCATGGCACTGACTGTGTTATCTGACAGCTCTGTATAGGACAGGCACCATACCCAGGCACTTTGTACATAGATGTACTGTAGACACACAATTCCAAAGGGTGTCCAGTCCACTAAATAAACACCAGAGACTATCTTTAGATCAAGTGGTTTACTGACAGTTCAACAGGTCATTGTTTTGGTCAGGTGGCAGGGTAGTGGCAGGACTCTATATAAATCTACCCCGTCCCAGACGGTGTGATGACAGATTATGCTCCCCTCCTCCTCAGGGTTATTTCTGGCCTCATGTCCCGTAACTCTTCTTCTTCTTCTTCTTCTTCTTCTCCTTCCTTCCTTCCTTCCTTCCTTCCTGTCAGGCACATCTCCCACTTCATGCACAAGGTGCCCTTCCCCTCCTCCCAGAGGCCCAGGATCCTGGTGCAGGTGAGTTTAGGCATCCATGGTGCTGTTTGTGGTTTCTGTCAGTATGTGTCTCTGTTCACTACAAGACCATGTCTGACTCTCTCTTGATCATAATCATCATTCTTTTAATAGTGTTTTTCTCAAAGTTATTTACATTGTATCTCTGGTAACAGAGACAGTACTGGTAAATGGGAGTCTTTGATAACAGCCACCTGCGGCATGAAGCACGGCAGCCATTTTGTGCCAGACCTGTCCCCACCACACTATACCTGTGGTAATGTGTTGACATTCCCCAGCTCTCACCTCACGACAGCCTGATGTTGAGCCAGCCTGTGTCCTCCCCTCTACCACTCAGGTAAGACAGGTATCATATGCACTGAGTGTACAAAACATTAAGAACACCTTCCCAATATTGACTTGTGACCCCCCCCCCCCCCCCCCCATTTTGCCCTCAATTTGTCGGGGCATGGACTCTACAATCCAATGCTTCCCACAGTTGTGTCAAGTTGGCTGCATGTCCTTTGGGTGGTGGACCATTCTTGATACACATGGGAAATTGTTGAGCGTGAAAACTCCAGCAGTGTTGCAGTTCTTGACACAAACCGGTGCGCCTGGCACCTACTACCATACCCCGTTCAAAGGCACTTAAATCTTTTTTCTTGCCCATTCACCATCTGAATGGCTTTACACACACAATCCATGTCTCAGTTGTCTTTAACCTGTCTCCTCCCCTTCATCTACACCGATTTGAAGTGGATTTAACAAGTGTATATCATGATGAGAACAGTAGTGGTCCGAGAACAGTACCTTGAGGAACTCCAAAACATACCTTTTACATTGGTTTGAAGAATTGGACGAAGGTTTGGTGACTGCTGGTGAAGTGTATGGTATAAGTTGTGGTATGGTTATTTTATGGCATGTGTTGTGGTATGGTTAATTTATGGTATTAGTTATGGCATGGTTATTTTATGGCTTGTGTTGTGGTATGGTTAATTTATGGTATTAGTTATGGTATGGTATGGTTAATTTATGGTATTAGTTATGGTATTATTATTTTATGGCATGTGTTGTGGTATGGTTAATTTATGGTATTAGTTATGGTATGGTTAATTTATGGTATTAGTTATGGTATGGTTAATTTATGGTATTAGTTATGGTATGGTTAATTTATGGTATTGTTAATTTATGGTATTAGTTATGGTACAGTTAATTTATGGTATTAGTTATGGTATGGTTAATTTATGGTATTAGTTATGGTAGGTTAATTTATGGTATTAGTTATGGTATGGTTAATTTATGGTATAAGTTATGGTATGGTTAATTTATGGTATTAGTTATGGTAGGTTAATTTATGGTATTAGTTATGGTATGGTTAATTTATGGTATGTGTTATGATAGCGATGTAGTGTGTTTATCTTTTCTATTGGTCTGTTCCAGTGGTGGTCGTTTCTCCACGCTGCTGCAGAACCTCGGTCCGGAGAATGCTATAACGCTCCTGGTGTTTGCTGTGACAGAACATAAGATCCTGGTCCACTCTCTACGGCCCGCTGTTCTGACCAGTGTCACTGAGGCTCTGGTGGCTGTGAGTACCTCAGATATCAGCTGTTTAACACTTCTACTATAGTACCTCAGATATCAGCTGTTTAACACTTCCACTAGAGTACCTCAGATATCAGCTGTTTAACACTTCTACTATAGTACCTCAGATATCAGCTGTTTAACACTTCCACTATAGTACCTCAGATATCAGCTGTTTAACACTTCTACTATAGTACCTCAGATATCAGCTGTTTAACACTTCTACTAGAGTACCTCAGATATCAGCTGTTTAACACTTCCACTATAGTACCTCAGATATCAGCTGTTTAACACTTCTACTACAGTACCTCAGATATCAGCTGTTTAACACTTCCACTATAGTACCTCTGATATCAGCTGTTTAACACTTCTACTATAGTACCTCAGATATCAGCTGTTTAACACTTCCACTATAGTACCTCAGATATCAGCTGTTTAACACTTCTACTATAGTACCTCAGATATCAGCTGTTTAACACTTCTACTATAGTACCTCAGATATCAGCTGTTTAACACTTCCACTATAGTACCTCAGATATCAGCTGTTTAACACTTCCACTAGAGTACCTCAGATATCAGCTGTTTAACACTTCCACTAGAGTACCTCAGATATCAGCTGTTTAACACTTCCACTAGAGTACCTCAGATATCAGCTGTTTAACACTTCTACTATAGTACCTCAGATATCAGCTGTTTAACACTTCTACTATAGTACCTCCGATATCAGCTGTTTAACACTTCTACTATAGTACCTCAGATATCAGCTGTTTAACACTTCTACTATAGTACCTCTGATATCAGCTGTTTAACACTTCTACTATAGTACCTCAGATATCAGCTGTTTAACACTTCTACTATAGTACCTCAGATATCAGCTGTTTAACACTTCCACTATAGTACCTCAGATATCAGCTGTTTAACACTTCCACTAGAGTACCTCAGATATCAGCTGTTTAACACTTCCACTAGAGTACCTCAGATATCAGCTGTTTAACACTTCTACTATAGTACCTCAGATATCAGCTGTTTAACACTTCCACTACTATAGTACCTCAGATATCAGCTGTTTAACACTTCCACTACTATAGTACCTCAGATATCAGCTGTTTAACACTTCCACTACTATAGTACCTCTGATATCAGCTGTTTAACACTTCCACTATAGTACCTCAGATATCAGCTGTTTAACACTTCCACTACAGTACCTCAGATATCAGCTGTTTAACACTTCCACTATTGTACCTCAGATATCAGCTGTTTAACACTTCTACTATAGTACCTCAGATATCAGCTGTTTAACACTTCCACTATAGTACCTCAGATATCAGCTGTTTAACACTTCCACTATAGTACCTCAGATATCAGCTGTTTAACACTTCCACTAGAGTACCTCTGATATCAGCTGTTTAACACTTCCACTATAGTACCTCAGATATCAGCTGTTTAACACTTCTACTATAGTACCTCAGATATCAGCTGTTTAACACTTCCACTATAGTACCTCAGATATCAGCTGTTTAACACTTCCACTATAGTACCTCAGATATCAGCTGTTTAACACTTCTACTATAGTACCTCAGATATCAGCTGTTTAACACTTCCACTATAGTACCTCATATATCAGCTGTTTAACACTTCCACTATAGTACCTCAGATATCAGCTGTTTAACACTTCCACTATAGTACCTCTGATATCAGCTGTTTAACACTTCCACTATAGTACCTCAGATATCAGCTGTTTAACACTTCCACTACTATAGTACCTCAGATATCAGCTGTTTAACACTTCCACTAGAGTACCTCAGATATCAGCTGTTTAACACTTCCACTAGAGTACCTCAGATATCAGCTGTTTAACACTTCCACTACTATAGTACCTCAGATATCAGCTGTTTAACACTTCCACTAGAGTACCTCAGATATCAGCTGTTTAACACTTCCACTAGAGTACCTCAGATATCAGCTGTTTAACACTTCCACTATAGTACCTCAGATATCAGCTGTTTAACACTTCTACTATAGTACCTCAGATATCAGCTGTTTAACACTTCCACTATAGTACCTCAGATATCAGCTGTTTAACACTTCCACTATAGTACCTCAGATATCAGCTGTTTAACACTTCCACTATAGTACCTCAGATATCAGCTGTTTAACTTCTACTATAGTACCTCAGATATCAGCTGTTTAACACTTCCACTATAGTACCTCAGATATCAGCTGTTTAACACTTCCACTATAGTACCTCAGATATCAGCTGTTTAATACTTCCACTATAGTACCTCAGATATCAGCTGTTTAACACTTCCACTAGAGTACCTCAGATATCAGCTGTTTAACACTTCCACTACTATAGTACCTCAGATATCAGCTGTTTAACACTTCCACTACTATAGTACCTCAGATATCAGAAGTTTAACACTTCCACTATAGTACCTCAGATATCAGCTGTTTAACACTTCCACTATAGTACCTCAGATATCAGCTGTTTAACACTTCCACTACTATAGTACCTCAGATATCAGCTGTTTAACACTTCCACTAGAGTACCTCAGATATCAGCTGTTTAACACTTCCACTAGAGTACCTCAGATATCAGCTGTTTAACACTTCCACTACTATAGTACCTCTGATATCAGCTGTTTAACACTTCCACTAGAGTACCTCAGATATCAGCTGTTTAACACTTCCACTATAGTACCTCAGATATCAGCTGTTTAACACTTCTACTATAGCACCTCAGATATCAGCTGTTTAACACTTCCACTATAGTACCTCAGATATCAGCTGTTTAACACTTCCACTATAGTACCTCAGATATCAGCTGTTTAACACTTCCACTATAGTACCTCAGATATCAGCTGTTTAACACTTCTACTATAGTACCTCAGATATCAGCTGTTTAACACTTCCACTATAGTACCTCAGATATCAGCTGTTTAACACTTCCACTATAGTACCTCAGATATCAGCTGTTTAACACTTCCACTATAGTACCTCAGATATCAGCTGTTTAACACTTCCACTATAGTACCTCAGATATCAGCTGTTTAATACTTCCACTATAGTACCTCAGATATCAGCTGTTTAACACTTCCACTAGAGTACCTCAGATATCAGCTGTTTAACACTTCCACTACTATAGTACCTCAGATATCAGCTGTTTAACACTTCCACTACTATAGTACCTCAGATATCAGCTGTTTAACACTTCCACTATAGTACCTCAGATATCAGCTGTTTAACACTTCCACTATAGTACCTCAGATATCAGCTGTTTAACACTTCCACTATAGTACCTCAGATATCAGCTGTTTAACACTTCCACTAGAGTACCTCAGATATCAGCTGTTTAACACTTCCACTACTATAGTACCTCAGATATCAGCTGTTTAACACTTCCACTAGAGTACCTCAGATATCAGCTGTTTAACACTTCCACTAGAGTACCTCAGATATCAGCTGTTTAACACTTCCACTATAGTACCTCAGATATCAGCTGTTTAACACTTCCACTATAGTACCTCAGATATCAGCTGTTTAACACTTCCACTATAGTACCTCAGATATCAGCTGTTTAACACTTCCACTATAGTACCTCAGATATCAGCTGTTTAACACTTCTACTATAGTACCTCAGATATCAGCTGTTTAACACTTCCACTATAGTACCTCAGATATCAGCTGTTTAACACACACTTCCACTATAGTACCTCAGATATCAGCTGTTTAACACTTCCACTATAGTACCTCAGATATCAGCTGTTTAACACTTCCACTATAGTACCTCAGATATCAGCTGTTTAACACTTCCACTAGAGTACCTCAGATATCAGCTGTTTAACACTTCCACTACTATAGTACCTCAGATATCAGCTGTTTAACACTTCCACTAGAGTACCTCAGATATCAGCTGTTTAACACTTCTACTAGAGTACCTCAGATATCAGCTGTTTAACACTTCCACTATAGTACCTCAGATATCAGCTGTTTAACACTTCTACTATAGTACCTCAGATATCAGCTGTTTAACACTTCCACTATAGTACCTCAGATATCAGCTGTTTAACACTTCCACTATAGTACCTCAGATATCAGCTGTTTAACACTTCCACTATAGTACCTCAGATATCAGCTGTTTAACACTTCCACTAGAGTACCTCAGATATCAGCTGTTTAACACTTCCACTACTATAGTACCTCAGATATCAGCTGTTTAACACTTCCACTACTATAGTACCTCAGATATCAGCTGTTTAACACTTCCACTATAGTACCTCAGATATCAGCTGTTTAACACTTCCACTATAGTACCTCTGATTTCAGCTGTTTAACACTTCCACTATAGGACTTTTAGTAGTAGCTTGCGGTTTTAGTAAGTAGCTTAAATAATTAGCTATGGCAGTTTGATAGTAGAGCTTCAATATTTAGCTACGACAGTTTGATAGTAGAGCTTAAATATTTAGCTATGGCAGTTTGATAGTAGAGCTTAAATATTTAGCTATGGCAATTTGATAGTAGAGCTTAAATATTTAGCTATGACAGTTTGATAGTAGAGCTTAAATAATTAGCTATGGCAGTTTGATAGTAGAGCTTAAATTATTAGCTATGGTAGTTTGATAGTAGAGCTTAAATTATTAGCTATGACAGTTTGATAGTAGAGCTTAAATTATTAGCTATGGCAGTTTGATAGTAGAGCTTAAATTATTAACTATGACAGTTTGATAGTAGAGCTTAAATAATTAGCTATGGCAGTTTGATAGTAGAGCTTAAATAATTAGCTATGGCAGTTTGATAGTAGAACTTAAATAATTAGCTATGGCAGTTTGATAGTAGAACTTAAATAATTAGCTATGACAGTTTGGTAGTAGAGCTTAAATTGAGCTATGGCAGTTTGGTAGTAGAGCTTAAATAATTAGCTATGGCAGTTTGATAGTAGAGCTTAAATAATTAGCAATGGCAGTTTGATAGTAGAGCTTAAATTTAGCTATGGCAGTTTTGATAGTATTTTTAGTAGTAGCTAAGGTATTGCAGTGTTGGTAATATCTCTGTTTTGACAGTAGTTTTAAAGGTTCAGTTTCCTGATTTGACCTCCCTCCCTCCCCCCTCCCTCCCTCCCTCTCTCTCCCTCCCCTCCTCTCTCTCCCTCCCCCTTCCTCCCCCTCGCTCTCATCCTCAGATGATCTTCCCGTTCCACTGGCAGTGTCCGTACATCCCTCTGTGCCCGCTGGCCCTGGCAGGTGTCCTCTCCGCCCCCTGCCCCTTCATCGTGGGCGTCGACTCACGCTACTTTGACCTTTACGACCCCCCGCTGGACGTCAGCTGTGTCGACCTTGACACAAACACCATCTCCCAGTAAGCACTGCTTCTTCTGACACAAACACCATCTCCCAGTAAGCATTGCGGCGACTACCAACCCCCTGTTGTGTACTAGAATGGAATGGGATGGGATTGAATAGAATGGAATAGACTGTTTTCTATCCATATAATGTGTAAATTATCTTTTTTGAGTACTGATCCCCCACACAGCATTTGCCCTTTGTGACT
>CM062504.1:5878832-5903832 GCA_031479575.1 Coregonus ussuriensis | reverse complement strand
TCTCTCCCCATACACACAATTCTACAGCCTGTCTGCATGAGTGCTAGCTAGCTGCAGCTGTTCTATACTCCAGAGGCTGCGGTAGAGAGTCTGGACTGGGGCCCGTTGAAGCTGGCTAATACATTTTACATTTTAGTCATTTTAGCAGACGCTCTTATCCAGAGCGACTTACAGTTAGTGAGTGCATACATTTTCATACTGGCCCCCCCGTGGGAATCGAACCCACAACCCTGGCGTTGCAAACGCCATGCTCTACCAACTGAGCTATACGGGACTACACCTAATACCACACCTGATGGAGTTGAGTTGGGACTGAAGCCTGTTGAAGCTGGCTAATACCACACCTGATGGAGTTGATTTGGGACTGAAGCCTGTTGAAGCTGGCTAATACCACACCTGATGGAGTTGAGTTGGGACTGGGATGGTGATCTCATCCAGTCTGCGCTGTCTCCAGTGGATAACTAGTCAGAGAGTCCTTTATTGTTAAAGACTGCTCTGGCTAGCCATAGCCAAGGGCTTCATCCCAAATGACACCCTATTCCCTATTTAGTGTATTACTTTTGACCAGAGCCCATAGCCAAGGATATGAGCAGTCTCCAGTGGACGCTAGCCATGCTAGCTGTAGCCAAGGACGTGAGCAGTCTCCAGTGGACGCTAGCCATGCTAACTGTATCCAAGGACATGAGCAGTCTCCAGTGGACGCTAGCCATGCTAGCTGTATCCAAGGACGTGAGCAGTCTCCAGTGGATGCTAGCCATGCTAGCTGTATCCAAGGGACATGAGCAGTCTCCAGTGGACGCTAGCCATGCTAGCTGTATCCAAGGACGTGAACAGTCTCCAGTGGACGCTAGCCATGCTAGCTGTATCCAAGGACGTGAGCAGTCTCCAGTGGACGCTAGCCATGCTAGCTGTATCCAAGGACATGAGCAGTCTCCAGTGGACGCTAGCCATGCTAACTGTATCCAAGGACATGAGCAGTCTCCAGTGGATGCTAGCCATGCTAGCTGTATCCAAGGACGTGAACAGTCTCCAGTGGACGCTAGCCATGCTAGCTGTATCCAAGGACGTGAGCAGTCTCCAGTGGACGCTAGCCATGCTAGCTGTATCCAAGGACGTGAGCAGTCTCCAGTGGACGCTAGCCATGCTAGCTGTATCCAAGGACGTGAGCAGTCTCCAGTGGACGCTAGCCATGCTAGCTGTAGCCAAGGACGTGAGCAGTCTCCAGTGGACGCTAGCCATGCTAGCTGTATCCAAGGGACATGAGCAGTCTCCAGTGGACGCTAGCCATGCTAGCTGTATCCAAGGACGTGAGCAGTCTCCAGTGGACGCTAACCATGCTAGCTGTATCCAAGGACGTGAGCAGTCTCCAGTGGACGCTAGCCATGCTAGCTGTATCCAAGGGACATGAGCAGTCTCCAGTGGACGCTAGCCATGCTAGCTGTATCCAAGGGACATGAGCAGTCTCCAGTGGACGCTAGCCATGCTAGCTGTATCCAAGGGACATGAGCAGTCTCCAGTGGATGCTAGCCATGCTAACTGTATCCAAGGACATGTTGGATATGAGGAATGTGATCCAGACAAACAGGGATGAGTAGTTTAGAGAGACCTCTGCAGTGTTGTTATGTAATGATAGAGCTGGAGCACGCAGCCATGGGTAATGGGACAATGTGCTTTCTCCTTTGGCCAAGTGTGGGTGTGTATCTGTAGCCATAGATAATCTATCAGCTGTCCGTTAGTATTACTGTAGGGACCCACAACAACACAAAGCTTGGCCTCCATGACTGCAGTGTGAGCCAATGGCCATCCACCCTCCTCACTCCCCCTGGCCCTGTCTGTCCCGCAGGTCAGCTGTTAGGTCAGCTGTAAGTCAGGTCAGCTGTTAGTCAGCCCAGATGGGTTTAACACTTACGGAAGTCACTTCCCTGTTTTGCACCTTAGATTGGCCCTGTGTTATCTTACCTGCACGGCTGTGCCTAACTAAGGTACATCCGTCGTTATTGTAAAATAGAATGTGTTCTCAATGACTTACCTGGTTAAATAAAGACTTGCCTGGTTAACTAAATAGTAACCTGGTTAAATAAAGACTTAACTGGTTAAATAAAGCTGTATCTGGTTAAATAAAGCTGTATCTGGTTAAATAAAGACGTACCTGGTTAAATAAAGGCTTACTTGGTTAAATAAAGCTGTATCTGGTTAAATAAAGACGTACCTGGTTAAATAAAGGCTTACCTGGTTAAATAAAGCTGTATCTGGTTAAATAAAGACTTACCTGGTTAAATAAAGGTTAAACAATTATAATACTAAAGCAGCGTGCTTCATGGTCGAAGTTCCAAGACCCTAAACCTATTTTGCCAGCCATACCTAGCAGTGAACCACACATGTTCTGTTCTGTTCTGCTTCTCCCTCCACAACCGTCCTCTTCAGGGTTCCTGAAGAGCAGAGACCGGTCCCACCGGAAGTTCTACTGTATCTTTTATAGGTTTCTGATATGGTTCTAATGTTCTGTAGGGTTCCTGAAGAGCAGAGACCGGTCCCACCAGAAGTTCTACTGTATCTTTATAGGTTTCTCATATGGTTCTAATGTTCTGTAGGGTTCCTGAAGAGCAGAGACCGGTCCCACCAGAAGTTCTACTCCCTGATGACCAAGACTCAGATGTTCATCAGGTTCATTGAGGAGTGTTCCTTCGTCTCAGACAAAGACGCCAGCCTGGCCTTCTTCGATGACTGTGTGGACAAGGTACAGCTTGGTTTACAACACTATCATCCTAGTCATATATAGACCTATCCTCTGTGAAATAACCCTATCCCTTCTCTGTACAGCTTGGTTTACAACACTATCATCCTAGTCATATATAGACCTATCCTCTGTGAAATATATCTCCCTGTCTAGTAGCTATGCTTGCCAGTGAAGTTCTTCTCCCTTCCCTCTATCTCCCATTCATTTCCATTCCCCTCCATTTAGACCATTGGTAGGCAGTCTTACTCTCTACAGGGTTGATGCGGGTGCAGCCAAAGCAGTACCACAGCAGATTCTACTAATTAAGTATTTATTGAAGACTGTGGGTGTTTCTCAATATGCTCACTACCGTGCTCCACACTCTCATGCTTCGAGTGCATTTTCCGAGGACGTTCTCTTGAGTTCGCATAAAACATTCCGTTTGAGAAGCACTCTCCCTACTGTATTACCTCACGCTGCACCCCCCCCGTTCACCGAACCTTTTTCCAGCCAGGACAACGGCAACAATAGACACGAAACGAGATATACACAAAGCAAACGTTTTACTTCATAATTCTCAGCTAGCTATATGTGAATCGTAATAATCTAGCTAACCAGATAGTAAACATGCATAAAATTACCTAAAACTAATGTTATGCAAGGTAGATGTAAATTCTTTGTGGCTATCTCGCTAGCTAGCTAACAGTAATAGCTAGCCAGTTAACGTTCGCCCTGTTGACTTACTATGGGCTTGCGATCTGCGCACACTACAGTGGGTATTGTAGGCAAGTAAACATGCTAAAATTATCACAGTATAAATGTATTAACGTATCAAGATATAAAATATTGTAGTCAGGCAATATATGAGATGTGAATGGGCAACATTTCATTTCCGAAGTCAGAGTCATTGATTTCAGGAAATGTTCCGTCGTTGTTTTTTGTGTTTCTGTGAAATACTTTCCGTTGAAGCTTGCATTGATGCATGCTTCAAAATATGTACAAAAGGAGTACGCATCCGGGAAGTGCCTTCCGTGCTCCGTTTCCAGGGTTCGCACAAGGTGCTTGAGGTGCCTAAAATACTTGAATTTGGCACTCCTGAAATTCAAGTACTGGAATACCTTGAAAATCAGGAATGTTCTAAAGGTAGTACTTGAATTAAAATGAGAGGAGAACAGAAAATGATCAAATATGTTAATATGAAAAAAAATTAAAGAATTTATTGGTCTTGGACCTTTAATTTCCAGGCAGAAACGAACTACCTCATCCTTTTTTAAACATCCCTCGACTCCTGCCGTGTCAACAGACATCCCCCAAACAAAAATGAGTGTACAACTGGTAAATAATAAACTGATATTTCAGTCAGATGTCTAGCTAGCCAAGTAGCTCAAGGGCTTTGGCTATTAGCCAGGTAGCTAGCTATAACTAGCTGGTTAGAAGGATGAAGTTAGAAGCTAACGTTGAACGGAGCCTGACCTCAGCAGGAGCAGTTGACTGAAATTAAGCTAGCTATAATCAAAAGATATAAGTTCTCATAACAAAATACCTTTTCTTTACGGTGAGTAGTGAGACAGACAGTGGTGATTCAGGCTGCAATGAAGGAGGAAAATGAGATACTCAGAGAGAGGAAGCATTGAAGCAAGCAGGGAGAGAGGTTAGTAGTACGGTGGTTCCCAAACCTGGGGTCCGGAACCCATGTGGGTCCCCTAAAATTTAAATAGGGTCCCCTGAGAGAATCTTATCAAACACAGTAACTTGTTGCTCTTCAAATGTGTATAGATTACAACATTTTAGTGTCAACTAAGGGCCTTTTACACTGTCAGAATTAACTTTCATGTCGTTATGTGTTGGGACAGCCTGTGGACGTTTAAGTGAAATATAAAGGCAATTTAAATAGAAAGACAATTTAATATTATTATCATGTACACTGAACAAAAATATAAATGCAACCATTTCAAAAAATGTACTGAGTTACAATTCATATAAGGAAATCAGTCAACATCATCAGTACTGACTTACCACTCATGTATGTAGTAAATAAGTGTGAAACACGTATTATTGAGTAGAACTTGTAAGATGGTGATGAATAGTAAGTTAGTTATGGTGTTCTACTGCCATCTGGTGGCGACTAGAAACAATTGCATAATAGGAACTATTGCAAATTGATGGTTCTTGAAAATAAATATGAGTGCTTGAATTTGTCTTTGAAAAAGTCCTTGAATTTGACTTGCCACTGTCTGTACGAACCCTGCGTTTAACCTTAGTACTGTCTGGTTATTTCCTTTAACCTTAGTACTGTCTGGTTATTTCCTTTAACCTTAGTACTGTCTGGTTATTTCCTTTAACCTTAGTACTGTCTGGTTATTTCCTTTAACCTTAGTACTGTCTGGTTATTTCCTTTAACCTTAGTACTGTCTGGTTATTTCCTTTAACCTTAGTACTGTCTGGTTATTTCCTTTAACCTTAGTACTGTCTGGTTATTTCCTTTAACCTTAGTACTGTCTGGTTATTTCCTTTAACCTTAGTACTGTCTGGTTATTTCCTTTAACCTTAGTACTGTCTGGTTATTTTCTATCAGTCCTGCTCTCCTCCACCTGTCTCTAACTCAACATGCTTTTCTCCTCTCCTCTCCTCTCCTCTCCTCTCCTCTCCTCTCCTCTCCTCTCCTCTCCTCTCCTCTCCTCTCCTCTCCTCTCCTCTCCTCTCCTCTCCTCTCCTCCTCCCTGTGCGTGCAGCTCTACAGTTCAGAGCGCAGTGCAGACAAAGGAGGCAAGGTGAGTGACTGTGTCCACCCTACCACCCTACCACACTACCACCCTACCACCCTACCACCCTACCACTTTACCACCCTACCACTTTACCACTTTACCACCCTACCACCCTACCATCCTACCACTTTACCACCCTACCACCCTACCACCTACCACCTACCACTTTACCACCCTACCACCCTACCACACTACCACACTACCACCCTAACACTCTACCACACTACCACTCTGACACAACTTATTTACTGTCAACTAAGTTCTGTCCATACTGCTATTGCTTAATTCTACAGGGTATGCTAGTGTGAATATATTGCTTCATTCTACGGGGTATGCTGGTGTGAACATATTGCTTCATTCTACAGGGTATGCTGGTGTGAATATATTGCTTCATTGGGTGGTCCTCTATAGCTCAGCTGGTAGAGCACGGCGCTTGTAACGCCAGGGTAGTGGGTTCGATCCCCGGGACCACCCATACACAAAAATGTATGCACGCATCACTGTAAGTCTCTTTGGATAAAAGCGTCTGCTAAATGGCATATTATATTCTACGGGGTATGCTGGTGTGAATATATTGCTTCATTCTACAGGGTATGCTAGTGTGAATATATTGCTTAATTCTACAGGGTATGCTAGTGTGAATATATTGCTTAATTCTACAGGGTATGCTAGTGTGAATATATTGCTTAATTCTACAGGGTATGCTAGTGTGAATATATTGCTTCATTCTACGGGGTATGCTAGTGTGAATATATTGCTTAATTCTACAGGGTATGCTAGTGTGAATATATTGCTTAATTCTACAGGGTATGCTAGTGTGAATATATTGCTTAATTCTACAGGGTATGCTAGTGTGAATATATTGCTTAATTCTACAGGGTATGCTAGTGTGACTATATTGCTTCATTCTACGGGGTATGCTGGTGTGAATATATTGCTTCATTCTACGGGGTATGCTGGTGTGAATATATTGCTTCATTCTACGGGGTATGCTGGTGTGAATATTGGGTCTCCTAGTGCCTTTCCATGCTAGGTTACCACCTCAGTCTCTGAATGTTGATTAATTCCATTCTTCTCTCTCAGCTATGCGTTTCCCAAGTCTTCCGTTTCAAAACAATATATATAATTTGGTGCAGTAGCACTCAAGAGCAGTTAGTGTGAACTACAAGAGAAAGTCTGAACCACCTAGCTAGCTCTCCAGGAGCAGGGTTGCTTATTAACTACTGCTGTTTAACTTCTCAGTGCAAGGCAGTCCTCCTCTCTGTCTGTCTCTGCTACCTTCCCTTCTGTATTAAAACACAGGGTAGTCCACCTCTCTGTCTGTCTCTGCTACCTTCCCTTCTGTATTAAAACACAGGACAGTCCACCTCTCTGTCTGTCTCTGCTACCTTCCCTTCTGTATTAAAACACAGGACAGTCCACCTCTCTGTCTGTCTCTGCTACCTTCCCTTCTGTATTAAAACACAGGACAGTCCACCTCTCTGTCTGTCTCTGCTACCTTCCCTTCTGTATTAAAACACAGGACAGTCCACCTCTCTGTCTGTCTCTGCTACCTTCCCTTCTGTAGAGAAACACAGGACAGTCCACCTCTCTGTTTTTCTCTGCTACCTTCCCTTCTGTATTAAAACACAGGGCAGTCCTCCTCTCTGTCTGTCTCTGCTACCTTCCCTTCTGTATTAAAACACAGGGTAGTCCACCTCTCTGTCTGTCTCTGCTACCTTCCCTTCTGTATTAAAACACAGGGCAGTCCACCTCTCTGTTTTTCTCTGCTACCTTCCCTTCTGTATTAAAACACAGGGCAGTCCTCCTCTCTGTCTGTCTCTGCTACCTTCCCTTCTGTATTAAAACACAGGGTAGTCCACCTCTCTGTCTGTCTCTGCTACCTTCCCTTCTGTATTAAAACACAGGACAGTCCACCTCACCTCTCTGTCTGTCTCTGCTACCTTCCCTTCTGTATTAAAACACAGGGCAGTCCACCTCTCTGTCTGTCTCTGCTACCTTCCCTTCTGTATTAAAACACAGGACAGTCCACCTCTCTGTCTGTCTCTGCTACCTTCCCTTCTGTATTAAAACACAGGACAGTCCACCTCTCTGTCTGTCTCTGCTACCTTCCCTTCTGTATTAAAACACAGGACAGTCCACCTCTCTGTCTGTCTCTGCTACCTTCCCTTCTGTATTAAAACACAGGACAGTCCACCTCTCTGTCTGTCTCTGCTACCTTCCCTTCTGTATTAAAACACAGGGCAGTCCACCTCTCTGTCTGTCTCTGCTACCTTCCCTTCTGTATTAAAACACAGGGTAGTCCACCTCTCTGTCTGTCTCTGCTACCTTCCCTTCTGTATTAAAACACAGGGCAGTCCACCTCTCTGTCTGTCTCTGCTACCTTCCCTTCTGTATTAAAACACAGGACAGTCCACCTCTCTGTCTGTCTCTGCTACCTTCCCTTCTGTATTAAAACACAGGACAGTCCACCTCTCTGTCTGTCTCTGCTACCTTCCCTTCTGTATTAAAACACAGGACAGTCCACCTCTCTGTCTGTCTCTGCTACCTTCCCTTCTGTATTAAAACACAGGGCAGTCCACCTCTCTGTCTGTCTCTGCTACCTTCCCTTCTGTATTAAAACACAGGACAGTCCACCTCTCTGTCTGTCTCTGCTACCTTCCCTTCTGTATTAAAACACAGGACAGTCCATCTCTCTGTCTGTCTCTGCTACCTTCCCTTCTGTATTAAAACACAGGACAGTCCTCCTCTCTGTCTGTCTCTGCTACCTTCCCTTCTTTATTAAAACACAGCCAGTCACTCTCAACTCTGCTACCTTCCCTTCTGTAGAAAAACACAGGGCAGTCACTCTCAACTCTGCTACCTTCCCTTCTGTATAAAAACACAGCCAGTCACTCTCAACTCTGCTACCTTCCCTTCTTTATTAAAACACAGCCAGTCACTCTCAACTCTGCTACCTTCCCTTCTTTATTAAAACACAGCCAGTCACTCTCAACTCTGCTACCTTCCCTTATGTAGAAAAACACAGCCAGTCACTCTCAACTCTGCTACCTTCCCTTCTGTATAAAAACACAGCCAGTCACTCTCAACTCTGCTACCTTCCCTTCTTTATTAAAACACAGCCAGTCACTCTCAACTCTGCTACCTTCCCTTCTGTAGAAAAACACAGCCAGTCACTCTCAACTCTGCTACCTTCCCTTCTGTATAAAAACACAGCCAGTCACTCTCAACTCTGCTACCTTCCCTTCTTTATTAAAACACAGCCAGTCACTCTCAACTCTGCTACCTTCCCTTCTGTAGAAAAACACAGCCAGTCACTCTCAACTCTGCTACCTTCCCTTCTGTAGAAAAACACAGCCAGTCACTCTCAACTCTGCTACTTTCCCTTCTGTAGAAAAACACAGCCAGTCACTCTCAACTCTGCTATCTTCCCTTCTGTAGAAAAACACAGCCAGTCACTCTCAACTCTGCTACCTTCCCTTCTTTATTAAAACACAGCCAGTCACTCTCAACTCTGCTACCTTCCCTTCTTTATTAAAACACAGCCAGTCACTCTCAACTCTGCTACCTTCCCTTCTGTAGAAAAACACAGCCAGTCACTCTCAACTCTGCTACTTTCCCTTCTGTAGAAAAACACAGCCAGTCACTCTCAACTCTGCTACCTTCCCTTCTTTATTAAAACACAGCCAGTCACTCTCAACTCTGCTACCTTCCCTTCTGTAGAAAAACACAGGGCAGTCCACCTCTCTCTCTGTCTCTGCTACCTTCCCTTCTGTATTAAAACACAGGACAGTCCACCTCTCTGTTTTTCTCTGCTACCTTCCCTTCTGTATTAAAACACAGGACAGTCCACCTCTCTGTCTGTCTCTGCTACCTTCCCTTCTGTATTAAAACACAGGACAGTCCACCTCTCTGTCTGTCTCTGCTACCTTCCCTTCTGTATTAAAACACAGGAGCAGTCCACCTCTCTGTCTGTCTCTGCTACCTTCCCTTCTGTAGAGAAACACAGAACAGTCCACCTCTCTGTCTGTCTCTGCTATCTTCCCTTCTGTATTAAAACACAGGGCAGTCCACCTCTCTGTCTGTCTCTGCTACCTTCCCTTCTGTATTAAAACACAGGGCAGTCCACCTCTCTGTCTGTCTCTGCTACCTTCCCTTCTGTATTAAAACACAGGACAGTCCACCTCTCTGTCTGTCTCTGCTACCTTCCCTTCTGTATTAAAACACAGGACAGTCCACCTCTCTGTCTGTCTCTGCTACCTTCCCTTCTGTATTAAAACACAGGACAGTCCACCTCTCTGTCTGTCTCTGCTACCTTCCCTTCTGTATTAAAACACAGGACAGTCCACCTCTCTGTCTGTCTCTGCTACCTTCCCTTCTGTATTAAAACACAGGGCAGTCCACCTCTCTGTCTGTCTCTGCTACCTTCCCTTCTGTATTAAAACACAGGGCAGTCCACCTCTCTGTCTGTCTCTGCTACCTTCCCTTCTGTATTAAAACACAGGGCAGTCCACCTCTCTGTCTGTCTCTGCTACCTTCCCTTCTGTATTAAAACACAGGACAGTCCACCTCTCTGTCTGTCTCTGCTACCTTCCCTTCTGTATTAAAACACAGGGCAGTCCACCTCTCTGTCTGTCTCTGCTACCTTCCCTTCTGTATTAAAACACAGGACAGTCCACCTCTCTGTCTGTCTCTGCTACCTTCCCTTCTGTATTAAAACACAGGACAGTCCACCTCTCTGTCTGTCTCTGCTACCTTCCCTTCTGTATTAAAACACAGGCAGTCCACCTCTCTGTCTGTCTCTGCTACCTTCCCTTCTGTATTAAAACACAGGGCAGTCCACCTCTCTGTCTGTCTCTGCTACCTTCCCTTCTGTATTAAAACACAGGGCAGTCCACCTCTCTGTCTGTCTCTGCTACCTTCCCTTCTGTATTAAAACACAGGACAGTCCACCTCTCTGTCTGTCTCTGCTACCTTCCCTTCTGTATTAAAACACAGGGCAGTCCACCTCTCTGTCTGTCTCTGCTACCTTCCCTTCTGTATTAAAACACAGGACAGTCCACCTCTCTGTCTGTCTCTGCTACCTTCCCTTCTGTATTAAAACACAGGACAGTCCACCTCTCTGTCTGTCTCTGCTACCTTCCCTTCTGTATTAAAACACAGGGCAGTCCACCTCTCTGTCTGTCTCTGCTACCTTCCCTTCTGTATTAAAACACAGGGCAGTCCACCTCTCTGTCTGTCTCTGCTACCTTCCCTTCTGTATTAAAACACAGGGCAGTCCACCTCTCTGTCTGTCTCTGCTACCTTCCCTTCTGTATTAAAACACAGGGCAGTCCACCTCTCTGTCTGTCTCTGCTACCTTCCCTTCTGTATTAAAACACAGGACAGTCCACCTCTCTGTCTGTCTCTGCTACCTTCCCTTCTGTATTAAAACACAGGACAGTCCACCTCTCTGTCTGTCTCTGCTACCTTCCCTTCTGTATTAAAACACAGGACAGTCCACCTCTCTGTCTGTCTCTGCTACCTTCCCTTCTGTATTAAAACACAGGGCAGTCCACCTCTCTGTCTGTCTCTGCTACCTTCCCTTCTGTATTAAAACACAGGGCAGTCCACCTCTCTGTCTGTCTCTGCTACCTTCCCTTCTGTATTAAAACACAGGGCAGTCCACCTCTCTGTCTGTCTCTGCTACCTTCCCTTCTGTATTAAAACACAGGGCAGTCCACCTCTCTGTCTGTCTCTGCTACCTTCCCTTCTGTATTAAAACACAGGGCAGTCCACCTCTCTGTCTGTCTCTGCTACCTTCCCTTCTGTATTAAAACACAGGACAGTCCACCTCTCTGTTTTTCTCCCCCCCCCCCCCCCCCCCGCTGCTACCTTTCCCTTCTGATTAAAACACAGGACAGTTCCACCTCTCTGTCTGTCTCTGCTACCTTCCTTCGGTATTAAAACACAGGGCAGTCCACCTCTCTGTCTGGGTTGTCTCTGCTACCTTCCCTTCTGTATTAAAACACAGGGCAGTCCACCTCTCTGTCTGTCTCTGCTACCTTCCCTTCTGTATTAAAACACAGGGTAGTCCACCTCTCTGTCTGTCTCTGCTAACCTTCCCTTCTGTATTAAAACACAGGGCAGTCCACCTCTCTGTCTGTCTCTGCTACCTTCCCTTCTGTATTAAAACACAGGAACAGTCCACCTCTCTGTCTGTCTCTGCTACCTTCCCTTCTGTATTAAAACACACAGGACAGTCCACCTCTCTGTCTGTCCTCTTTGCTACCTTCCCTTCTGTATTAAAACACAGGACGACTCTGCTACCTCTTTTACACAGCCTTCACTCTGCTACCTTCCCTTCTTATTAAAACACAGCCAGCAAGCTCACTCTGCTACCTTCCTTCAACTCTGCTAACACTCTGCTACCTTTCCCTTCTGTAGAAAAACACAGCCAGTCACTCTCACTCTGCTACCTTTCCCTTCTGTATAAAAACACAGCCAGTCACTCTCAACTCTGCTACCTTCCCTTCTTTATTAAAACACAGCAGTCACTCTCAACTCTGCTACCTTTCCCTTCTGTAGATAAAACACAGCCAGTCACTCTCAACTCTGCTACCTTCCTTCTTGTATAAAAACACAGCCAGTCACTCTCAACTCTGCTACCTTCCCTTCTTTATTAAAACACAGCCAGTCACTCTCAACTCTGCTACCTTCCCTTCTTTATTAAAAACACAGCCAGTCACTCTCAACTCTGCTACCTTCCCTTCTTGTAGAAAAACACAGGCCAGTCACTCTCAACTCTGCTACCTTCCCTTCTGTAGAAAAACACAGCCAGTCACTCTCAACTCTGCTACCTTCCCTTCTGTATTAAAACACAGCCAGTCACTCTCAACTCTGCTACCTTCCCTTCTGTAGAAAAACACAGCCAGTCACTCTCAACTCTGCTACCTTCCCTCTGTATTAAAACACAGCCAGTCACTCTCAACTCTGCTACCTTCCCTTCTGTAGAAAAACACAGCCAGTCACTCTCAACTCTGCTACCTTCCCTTCTTTATTAAAACACAGCCAGTCACTCTCAACTCTGCTACCTTCCCTTCTGTAGAAAAACACAGCCAGTCACTCTCAACTCTGCTACCTTCCCTTCTGTATAAAAAACACAGCCAGTCACTCTCAACTCTGCTACCTTCCCTTCTTTATTAAAACACAGCCAGTCACTCTCAACTCTGCTACCTTCCCTTCTGTAAAAAACACAGCCAGTCACTCTCAACTCTGCTACCTTCCCTTCTGTAGAAAAACACAGCCAGTCACTCTCAACTCTGCTACCTTCCCTTCTGTAGAAAAACACAGCCAGTCACTCTCAACTCTGCTACCTTCCCTTCTGTAGAAAAACACAGCCAGTCACTCTCAACTCTGCTACCTTCCCTTCTGTAGAAAAACACAGCCAGTCACTCTCAACTCTGCTACCTTCCCTTCTTTAGTAAAACACAGCCAGTCACTCTCAACTCTGCTACTTTCCCTTCTGTAGAAAAACACAGCCAGTCACTCTCAACTCTGCTACCTTCCCTTCTGTATTAAAACACAGCCAGTCACTCTCAACTCTGCTACCTTCCCTTCTTTATTAAAACACAGCCAGTCACTCTCAACTCTGCTACCTTCCCTTCTGTAGAAAAACACAGCCAGTCACTCTCAACTCTGCTACCTTCCCTTCTTTATTAAAACACAGCCAGTCACTCTCAACTCTGCTACCTTCCCTTCTTTATAAAACACAGCCAGTCACTCTCAACTCTGCTACCTTCCCTTCTGTAGAAAAACACAGCCAGTCACTCTCAACTCTGCTACCTTCCCTTCTTTATTAAAACACAGCCAGTCACTCTCAACTCTGCTACCTTCCCCTTCTGTAGAAAAACACAGCAGTCACTCTCAACTCTGCTACCTTCCCTTCTGTAGAAAAACACAGCCAGTCACTCTCAACTCTGCTACCTTCCCTTCTTTATTAAAAACACAGCCAGTCACTCTCAACTCTGCTACCTTCCCTTCTGTAGAAAAACAAAGCCAGTCACTCTCAACTCTGCTACCTTCCCTTCTGTAGAAAAAACACAGCCAGTCACTCTCAACTCTGCTACCTTCCCTTCTGTAAAAAACACAGCCAGTCACTCTCAACTCTGCTACCTTCCCTTCTGTAGAAAAACACAGCCAGTCACTCTCATACTCGTCCACCTCCCTTCTGTAGAAAAACACAGCAGTAGTCCACTCTCAACTCTGCTACTTCCCTTCTTTATTAAAACACAGCCAGTCACTCTCAACTCTGCTACCTTCCCTTCTTTATTAAAACACAGCCAGTCACTCTCAACTCTGCTACCTTCCCTTCTTTATTAAAACACAGCCAGTCACTCTCAACTCTGCTACCTTCCCTTCTGTAGAAAAACACAGGGCAGTCACTCTCAACTCTGCTACCTTCCCTTCTGTAGAAAAACACAGCCAGTCACTCTCAACTCTGCTACCTTCCCTTCTGTAGAAAAACACAGCCAGTCACTCTCAACTCTTGTACTTTACCTTCTGTAGAAAAACACAGCCAGTCACTCTCAACTCTGCTACCTTCCCTTCTTTATTAAAACACAGCCAGTCACTCTCAACTCTGCTATCTTCCCTTCTTTATTAAAACACAGCCAGTCACTCTCAACTCTGCTACCTTCCCTTCTGTAGAAAAACACAGCCAGTCACTCTCAACTCTGCTACCTTCCCTTCTGTAGAAAAACACAGGGCAGTCACTCTCAACTCTGCTACCTTCCCTTCTGTAGAAAAACACAGCCAGTCACTCTCAACTCTGCAACCTTCCCTTCTTTATTAAAACACAGCCAGTCACTCTCAACTCTGCTACCTTCCCTTCTGTAGAAAAACACAGCCAGTCACTCTCAACTCTGCTACCTTCCCTTCTTTATTAAAACACAGCCAGTCACTCTCAACTCTGCTACCTTCCCTTCTTTATTAAAACACAGCCAGTCACTCTCAACTCTGCTACCTTCCCTTCTTTATTAAAACACAGCCAGTCACTCTCAACTCTGCTACCTTCCCTTCTGTAGAAAAACACAGGGCAGTCACTCTCAACTCTGCTACCTTCCCTTCTTTATTAAAACACAGCCAGTCACTCTCAACTCTGCTACCTTCCCTTCTGTAGAAAAACACAGCCAGTCACTCTCAACTCTGCTACCTTCCCTTCTTTATTAAAACACAGCCAGTCACTCTCAACTCTGCTACCTTCCCTTCTTTATTAAAACACAGCCAGTCACTCTCAACTCTGCTACCTCCCCTTCTTTATTAAAACACAGCCAGTCACTCTCAACTCTACTTTACACCAAGTCTGCATCATCCCAAGTTTCATTGTGGAACATTATATCAATCTGCTGTAGTAGGACTTAAGAGCAGTACATTGCAGTGGTGTCTGTGGTAGAAAAACCCCAACTGTTTTTCCTCTAATGAGTTCAGCCTTGAATTTGTAATGACTTGAGCTGAGAAGGGCTTTTTTAGCAGCTCAGTGATTTCTAAAAGGCTTGACGGTAGAGTTGATGTGGAGGATTAGAGTTGAGTCTTCTAAAGCGTATCTTCTTGTCTCTCCCAGGGAGAGGGATTGTCAGTGTACTGAAGCCCTGATCGAATTGTGTGGTCCATTGGGTCTTAGTGTGTGTGTGTGTGTGCATGTGCGTGCGTGTGCGTGCGTGGTGTGTGTAGTCCATTGGGTCTTTGCCTGTGTGTATGTAATCAGTATCTGTGGTCCTCTACTTCTGATGTAGTGAAACATGACATTCAGTAATCAGTGTCTGTGGTCATCTGTCTGATGTAGTGAAACATGACATTCAGTAATCAGTATCTGTGGTCCTCTACTTCTGATGTAGTGAAACATGACATTCAGTAATTGGTATCTGTGGTCCTATGTCTGATGTAGTGAAACATGACATTCAGTAATCAGTATCTGTGGTCCTCTGTCTGTAGTGAAACATGACATTCAGTAATCAGTATCTGTGGTCCTCTGTCTGATGCAGTGAAACATGACATTCAGTAATCAGTATCTGTGGTCCTCTGTCTGATGTAGTGAAACATGACATTCAGTAATCAGTATCTGTGGGCCTCTGTCTGATGTAGTGAAACATGACATTCAGTAATCAGTATCTGTGGGCCTCTGTCTGATGTAGTGAAACATGACATTCAGTAATCAGTATCTGAGGGCCTCTGTCTGTAGTGAAACATGACATTCAGTAATCAGTATCTGTGGTCCTCTGTCTGATGTAGTGAAACATGACATTCAGTAATCAGTATCTGTGGGCCTCTGTCTGATGTAGTGAAACATGACATTCAGTAATCAGTATCTGAGGGCCTCTGTCTGTAGTGAAACATGACATTCAGTAATCAGTATCTGTGGGCCTCTGTCTGATGTAGTGAAACATGACATTCAGTAATCAGTATCTGTGGGCCTCTGTCTGATGTAGTGAAACATGACATTCAGTAATCAGTATCTGTGGTCCTCTGTCTGTAGTGAAACATGACATTCAGTAATCAGTATCTGTGGGCCTCTGTCTGTAGTGAAACATGACATTCAGTAATCAGTATCTGTGGGCCTCTGTCTGTAGTGAAACATGACATTCAGTAATCAGTATCTGTGGTCCTCTGTCTGATGTAGTGAAACATGACATTCAGTAATCAGTATCTGTGGTCCTCTGTCTGATGTAGTGAAACATTACATTCAGTAATCAGTATCTGTGGGCCTCTGTCTGATGTAGTGAAACACGACATTCAGTAATCAGTATCTGTGGGCCTCTGTCTGTAGTGAAACATGACATTCAGTAATCAGTATCTGTGGGCCTCTGTCTGTAGTGAAACATGACATTCAGTAATCAGTATCTGTGGGCCTCTGCCTGATGTAGTGAAACATGACATTCAGTAATCAGTATCTGTGGGCCTCTGTCTGTAGTGAAACATGACATTCAGTAATCAGTATCTGTGGGCCTCTGCCTGATGTAGTGAAACATAACATTCAGTAATCAGTATCTGTGGTCCTCTGCCTGATGTAGTGAAACATGACATTCAGTAATCAGTATCTGTGGGCCTCTGTCTGATGTAGTGAAACATGACATTCAGTAATCAGAATCTGTGGGCCTCTGCCTGATGTAGTGAAACATGACATTCAGTAATCAGTATCTGTGGGCCTCTGCCTGATGTAGTGAAACATGCCATTCAGTAATCAGTATCTGTGGTCCTCTGTCTGATGTAGTGAAACATGACATTCAGTAATCAGTATCTGTGGGCCTCTGTCTGATGTAGTGAAACATGACATTCAGTAATCAGAATCTGTGGGCCTCTGCCTGATGTAGTGAAACATGACATTCAGTAATCAGTATCTGTGGGCCTCTGCCTGATGTAGTGAAACATGACATTCAGTAATCAGTATCTGTGGGCCTCTGTCTGTAGTGAAACATGACATTCAGTAATCAGTATCTGTGGGCCTCTGTCTGATGTAGTGAAACATGACATTCAGTAATCAGTATCTGTGGGCCTCTGCCTGATGTAGTGAAACATAACATTCAGTAATCAGTATCTGTGGTCCTCTGCCTGATGTAGTGAAACATGACATTCAGTAATCAGTATCTGTGGGCCTCTGCCTGATGTAGTGAAACATGCCATTCAGTAATCAGTATCTGTGGTCCTCTGTCTGATGTAGTGAAACATGACATTCAGTAATCAGTATCTGTGGTCCTCTATGTCTGATGTAGTGAAACATGACATTCAGTAATCAGTATCTGTGGGCCTCTGTCTGTAGTGAAACATGACATTCAGTAATCAGTATCTGTGGTCCTCTGTCTGATGTAGTGAAACATGACATTCAGTAATCAGTATCTGTGGTCCTCTGTCTGATGCAGTGAAACATGACATTCAGTAATCAGTATCTGTGGTTCTCTGTCTGATGTAGTGAAACATGACATTCAGTAATCAGTATCTGTGGTCCTCTGTCTGATGTAGTGAAACATGACATTCAGTAATCAGTATCTGTGGGCCTCTGTCTGATGTAGTGAAACATGACATTCAGTAATCAGTATCTGAGGGCCTCTGTCTGTAGTGAAACATGACATTCAGTAATCAGTATCTGTGGGCCTCTGTCTGATGTAGTGAAACATGACATTCAGTAATCAGTATCTGTGGGCCTCTGTCTGTAGTGAAACATGACATTCAGTAGTCAGTATCTGTGGTCCTCTGTCTGATGTAGTGAAACATGACATTCAGTAATCAGTATTTGTGGTCCTCTGTCTGATGTAGTGAAACATGACATTCAGTAATCAGTATCTGTGGGCCTCTGTCTGATGTAGTGAAACATGACATTCAGTAATCAGTATCTGTGGGCCTCTGTCTGATGTAGTGAAACATGACATTCAGTAATCAGTATCTGTGGGCCTCTGTCTGTAGTGAAACATGACATTCAGTAATCAGTATCTGTGGGCCTCTGTCTGTAGTGAAACATGACATTCAGTAATCAGTATCTGTGGTCCTCTACTTCTGATGTAGTGAAACATGACATTCAGTAATCAGTATCTGTGGGCCTCTGTCTGTAGTGAAACATGACATTCAGTAATCAGTATCTGTGGGCCTCTGTCTGTAGTGAAACATGACATTCAGTAATCAGTATCTGTGGTCCTCTGTCTGATGTAGTGAAACATGACATTCAGTAATCAGTATCTGTGGGCCTCTGCCTGATGTAGTGAAACATGACATTCAGTAATCAGTATCTGTGGTCCTCTGCCTGATATAGTGAAACATGACATTCAGTAATCAGTATCTGTGGTCCTCTATGTCTGATGTAGTGAAACATGACATTCAGTAATCAGTATCTGTGGGCCTCTGTCTGTAGTGAAACATGACATTCAGTAATCAGTATCTGTGGTCCTCTGTCTGATGTAGTGAAACATGACATTCAGTAATCAGTATCTGTGGTCCTCTGTCTGATGTAGTGAAACATGACATTCAGTAATCAGTATCTGTGGTCCTCTGTCTGTAGTGAAACATGACATTCAGTAATCAGTATCTGTGGTCCTCTATGTCTGATGTAGTGAAACATGACATTCAGTAATCAGTATATGTGGTCCTCTGTCTTATGTAGTGAAACATGACATTCAGTAATCAGTATCTGTGGGCCTCTGTCTGTAGTGAAACATGACATTCAGTAATCAGTATCTGTGGTACTCTATGTCTGATGTAGTGAAACATGACATTCAGTAGTCAGTATCTGTGGTCCTCTGTCTGATGTAGTGAAACATGACATTCAGTAATCAGTATCTGTGGGCCTCTGTCTGATGTAGTGAAACATGACATTCAGTAATCAGTATCTGTGGCCCTCTGTCTGTAGTGAAACATGACATTCAGTAATCAGTATCTGTGGTCCTCTGTCTGATGTAGTGAAACATGACATTCAGTAATCAGTATCTGTGGTCCTCTGTCTGTAGTGAAACATGACATTCAGTAATCAGTATCTGTGGTCCTCTATGTCTGATGTAGTGAAACATGACATTCAGTAATCAGTATATGTGGTCCTCTGTCTTATGTAGTGAAACATGACATTCAGTAATCAGTATCTGTGGGCCTCTGTCTGTAGTGAAACATGACATTCAGTAATCAGTATCTGTGGTACTCTATGTCTGATGTAGTGAAACATGACATTCAGTAGTCAGTATCTGTGGTCCTCTGTCTGATGTAGTGAAACATGACATTCAGTAATCAGTATCTGTGGTCCTCTGTCTGATGTAGTGAAACATGACATTCAGTAATCAGTATCTGTGGTCCTCTGTCTGATGTAGTGAAACATGACATTCAGTAATCAGTATCTGTGGTCCTCTGTCTGATGTAGTGAAACATGACATTCAGTAATCAGTATCTGTGGTCCTCTGTCTGATGCAGTGAAACATGACATTCAGTAATCAGTATCTGTGGTTCTCTGTCTGATGTAGTGAAACATGACATTCAGTAATCAGTATCTGTGGTCCTCTGTCTGATGTAGTGAAACATGACATTCAGTAATCAGTATCTGTGGGCCTCTGTCTGATGTAGTGAAACATGACATTCAGTAATCAGTATCTGAGGGCCTCTGTCTGTAGTGAAACATGACATTCAGTAATCAGTATCTGTGGGCCTCTGTCTGATGTAGTGAAACATGACATTCAGTAATCAGTATCTGTGGGCCTCTGTCTGTAGTGAAACATGACATTCAGTAGTCAGTATCTGTGGTCCTCTGTCTGATGTAGTGAAACATGACATTCAGTAATCAGTATTTGTGGTCCTCTGTCTGATGTAGTGAAACATGACATTCAGTAATCAGTATCTGTGGGCCTCTGTCTGATGTAGTGAAACATGACATTCAGTAATCAGTATCTGTGGGCCTCTGTCTGATGTAGTGAAACATGACATTCAGTAATCAGTATCTGTGGGCCTCTGTCTGTAGTGAAACATGACATTCAGTAATCAGTATCTGTGGTCCTCTACTTCTGATGTAGTGAAACATGACATTCAGTAATCAGTATCTGTGGGCCTCTGTCTGTAGTGAAACATGACATTCAGTAATCAGTATCTGTGGGCCTCTGTCTGATGTAGTGAAACATGACATTCAGTAATCAGTATCTGTGGTCCTCTGCCTGATGTAGTGAAACATGACATTCAGTAATCAGTATCTGTGGTCCTCTATGTCTGATGTAGTGAAACATGACATTCAGTAATCAGTATCTGTGGGCCTCTGTCTGATGTAGTGAAACATGACATTCAGTAATCAGTATCTGTGGTCCTCTGTCTGATGTAGTGAAACATGACATTCAGTAATCAGTATCTGTGGTCCTCTGTCTGATGTAGTGAAACATGACATTCAGTAATCAGTATCTGTGGTCCTCTGTCTGTAGTGAAACATGACATTCAGTAATCAGTATCTGTGGGCCTCTGTCTGATGTAGTGAAACATGACATTCAGTAATCAGTATCTGTGGGCCTCTGTCTGTAGTGAAACATGACATTCAGTAATCAGTATCTGTGGTCCTCTGTCTGATGTAGTGAAACATGACATTCAGTAATCAGTATCTGTGGTCCTCTGTCTGTAGTGAAACATGACATTCAGTAATCAGTATCTGTGGTCCTCTATGTCTGATGTAGTGAAACATGACATTCAGTAATCAGTATATGTGGTCCTCTGTCTTATGTAGTGAAACATGACATTCAGTAATCAGTATCTGTGGGCCTCTGTCTGTAGTGAAACATGACATTCAGTAATCAGTATCTGTGGTACTCTATGTCTGATTTAGTGAAACATGACATTCAGTAGTCAGTATCTGTGGTCCTCTGTCTGATGTAGTGAAACATGACATTCAGTAATCAGTATCTGTGGTCCTCTGTCTGATGTAGTGAAACATGACATTCAGTAATCAGTATCTGTGGTCCTCTGTCTGATGTAGTGAAACATGACATTCAGTAATCAGTATCTGTGGGCCTCTGTCTGATGTAGTGAAACATGACATTCAGTAATCAGTATCTGTGGGCCTCTGTCTGTAGTGAAACATGACATTCAGTAATCAGTATCTGTGGTCCTCTATGTCTGATGTAGTGAAACATGACATTCAGTAGTCAGTATCTGTGGTCCTCTGTCTGATGTAGTGAAACATGACATTCAGTAATCAGTATCTGTGGTCCTCTGTCTGTAGTGAAACATGACATTCAGTAATCAGTATCTGTGGGCCTCTGTCTGATGTAGTGAAACATGACATTCAGTAATCAGTATCTGTGGTCCTCTACTTCTGATGTAGTGAAACATGACATTCAGTAATCAGTATCTGTGGTCCTCTATGTCTGATGTAGTGAAACATGACATTCAGTAATCAGTATCTGTGGTCCTCTGTCTGATGTAGTGAAACATGACATTCAGTAATCAGTATCTGTGGGCCTCTACTTCTGATGTAGTGAAACATGACATTCAGTAATCAGTATCTGTGGGCCTCTGCCTAATGTAGTGAAACATGACATTCAGTAATCAGTATCTGTGGTCCTCTATGTCTGATGTAGTGAAACATGACATTCAGTAATCAGTATCTGTGGTCCTCTGTCTGATGTAGTGAAACATGACATTCAGTAATCAGTATCTGTGGGCCTCTACTTCTGATGTAGTGAAACATGACATTCAGTAGTCAGTATCTGTGGTCCTCAGTCTGATGTAGTGAAACATGACATTCAGTAATCAGTATCTGTGGTCCTCTGTCTGATGTAGTGAAACATGACATTCAGTAATCAGTATCTGTGGGCCTCTGTCTGATGTAGTGAAACATGACATTCAGTAATCAGTATCTGTGGTCCTCTGTCTGATGTAGTGAAACATGACATTCAGTAATCAGTATCTGTGGTCCTCTATGTCTGATGTAGTGAAACATGACATTCAGTAATCAGTATCTGTGGGCCTCTGTCTGTAGTGAAACATGACATTCAGTAATCAGTATCTGTGGTCCTCTGTCTGATGTAGTGAAACATGACATTCAGTAATCAGTATCTGTGGTCCTCTGTCTGATGTAGTGAAACATGACATTCAGTAATCAGTATCTGTGGTCCTCTGTCTGATGTAGTGAAACATGACATTCAGTAATCAGTATCTGTGGTCCTCTGTCTGATGTAGTGAAACATGACATTCAGTAATCAGTATCTGTGGTCCTCTGTCTGATGTAGTGAAACATGACATTCAGTAATCAGTATCTGTGGTCCTCTGTCTGATGTAGTGAAACATGACATTCAGTAATCAGTATCTGTGGTCCTCTATGTCTGATGTAGTGAAACATGACATTCAGTAATCAGTATCTGTGGTCCTCTGTCTGATGTAGTGAAACATGACATTCAGTAATCAGTATCTGTGGTCCTCTATGTCTGATGTAATGAAACATGACATTCAGTAATCAGTATCTGTGGTCCTCTGTCTGATGTAGTGAAACATGACATTCAGTAATCAGTATCTGTGGTCCTCTATGTCTGATGTAGTGAAACATGACATTCAGTAATCAGTATCTGTGGTCCTCTATGTCTGATGTAGTGAAACATGACATTCAGTAATCAGTATCTGTGGTCCTCTGTCTGATGTAGTGAAACATGACATTCAGTAATCAGTATCTGTGGTCCTCTATGTCTGATGTAATGAAACATGACATTCAGTAATCAGTATCTGTGGTCCTCTGTCTGATGTAGTGAAACATGACATTCAGTAATCAGTATCTGTGGAGTGTATGGGTAGCCTTTACATTACACTGGTGTCTGGTGCTAAACCCAGTGGCTAGGGAAATAGATGACCCTTGGTGTTTTCCTGAGGTGATTGAGTGTGTTGTACTCGCTGTGCCAAGCTGTTTGTTAACAGTGTAGAACTCACAAGACAACTCTTCTCAGCTCAGACTGTCACCTTGATTTACTTCGATGGAGGCAGGGAGGGAGGGAGGCAGGGAGGGAGGCAGGGAGGGAGGGGTGTGTATGCCAGCATCCAAAGCCCCTCACCCCTTCCTTCTTCTCTAGTGTGAGGTAAGGAGTATTCCTCTCTCCCCTCCTTCCTTCCCTCACTCCTCCCTCCACCCTTCTTTCTAACCCTCCCTCCTTCCCTCCCCTTCTCTAGTCTGAGGAAAGAAGTATCCCTCCTCCCTCCCTCCCTTCCTCTATCCCTCCCTCCTCCCTCCCTTCCTCTATCCCTCCCTCCTCCCTCCCTACCTCTATCCCTCCTTCTCTCCCTACTCCCTAAGTATATCCGGTTTACTCACCAGAAGGGCTTATCCCAATGACACCCTCACTGCACTGTGGTGTCCCTGACAGGATTACACATCCACACACCCTCTCTCAGAGAGCTCCATGTTCAGATCAGCTGAACTCAATGTTCTCCACCAGAAACAAAGAAACGCAGCTTTGGATGTGTAGCATCTGGCAGGTTTTTACATCATCACTGTCTCTCTGGCTAGTGGAACACTAGTACACTGTCACACACTGTACAACCTAACCTGAATCACACTGTCACACACTGTACAACCTATCCTGAATCACACTGTCACACACTGTACAACCTAACCTGAATCACACTGTCACACACTGTACAACCTATCCTGAATCACACTGTCACACACTGTACAACCTATCCTGAATCACACTGTCACACACTGTACAACCTATCCTTAATCATCAGTTTATTTTAAAGTGGTTCTCAACATGTAAATTATCCTAGTATAAGGTCTAGCTACACACAGTGAAGGACTATCTCCTAGTATAAGGACTAGCTACACACACAGTGAAGGACTATCTCCTAGTATAAGGTCTAGCTACACACAGTGAAGGACTATCTCCTAGTATAAGGACTAGCTACACACACAGTGAAGGACTATCTCCTAGTATAAGGACTAGCTACACACACAGTGAAGGACTATCTCCTAGTATAAGGACTAGCTACACACACAGTGAAGGACTATCTCCTAGTATAAGGACTAGCTACACACACAGTGAAGGACTATCTCCTAGTATAAGGACTAGCTACACACACAGTGAAGGACTATCTCCTAGTATAAGGACTAGCTACACACACAGTGAAGGACTATCTCCTAGTATAAGGACTAGCTACACACACAGTGAAGGACTATCTCCTTGTATAAGGACTAGCTACACACACACAGTGAAGGACTATCTCCTTGTATAAGGACTAGCTACACAAACACAGTGAAGGACTATCTCCTAGTATAAGGACTAGCTACACACACAGTGAAGGACTATCTCCTAGTATAAGGACTAGCTACACACACAGTGAAGGACTATCTCCTAGTATAGGAACTGACTAGTGGATAAACTGCATTGTTTGGTAGGCTGTTAATACAACACTGAGGCCTAGTTCCCTTCCAGCACGTGAACGTTTTCATGTCCCTCCCCTCAGGTGGACAGCGATAAGCCAGATGAGACCAGGCTGATAGAGATCGACGAATCACAGCGCAGCGAGCACACGGTCTTCATCACACCCCCAGAACTACCCCATCTACCTGATGGAGAGGAGTACCCACTCTGCTACAGGTACTGAAGCCACTGTGTGCATATAATAATCATTATTAGGTGGGTGCTTATATTTGTCCTATTTCACACATGTACAAGTGTGTATTAATACGCATGTGTTAATTGTAAATGTTTTTTTTTGTTGCATATCCCAACTCTCCCTGAGACAACCTCGGAGAGTGGGGTCACGGCCACGGTCTACCATTATCAACGGCAACCCTGGAGCGATTAGGGTTAAGTGCCTTGCTCAAGGGCACATTGACAGATTTTGCACTTTGTTAACTTGGGGATTCGAACTAGCGACCTCTCTGTGACTGGCCTAACGCTCTAACCGCTTGGTTACCTGCATCCCGTAAATCTGAAATATGCGTGTGGCCAGTAGGATGTTTAGAATGGGGTGTCCAAATGTTGCTGTTTTTTCTGAAGTCCCCGTTTGTCACATCAACGAGTGTGTGTGTGTGTACATGCTTATGTGCGTC
>CM062504.1:5708832-5873832 GCA_031479575.1 Coregonus ussuriensis | reverse complement strand
ATAGGGAATAGGGTCCATAGGACTCTGGTCAAAAGTAGTGCACTACATAGGGAATAGGGTCCATAGGGCTCTGGTCAAAAGTAGTGCACTACATAGGGAATAGGGTCCATAGGGCTCTGGTCAAAAGTAGTGCACTACATAGGGAATAGGGTCCATAGGGCTCTGGTCAAAAGTAGTGCACTACATAGGGTCCATAGGGCTCTGGTCAAAAGTAGTGCACTACATAGGGAATAGGGTACATAGGGCTCTGGTCAAAAGTAGTGCACTACATAGGGAATAGGGTGCCATTTGTATACAATGGCGCCGGAGGGGAAGGCTGCCGTTTTACAGGCTCTTAACCAACTGTGCTATTTTGTTAGTTTTTTCGCATTGTTTGTAACTTATTTTCAGCACTGCTGTCCTGTACTGGTCTGTCGGTGAGGAAGTTATATTAGCCTGGTCTGTCGGTGAGGAAGTTATTTTAGCCTGGTCTGTCAGTGAGGAAGTTATTTTAGCCTGGTCTGTCGGTGAGGAAGTTATATTAGCCTGGTCTGTCAGTGAGGAGTTATATTAGCCTGGTCTGTCAGTGAGGACGTTATATTAGCCTGGTCTGTCAGTGAGGAAGTTATTTTAGCCTGGTCTGTCAGTGAGGAGTTATATTAGCCTGGTCTGTCAGTGAGGACGTTATATTAGCCTGGTCTGTCAGTGAGGAAGTTATTTTAGCCTGGTCTGTCGGTGAGGAAGTTATATTAGCCTGGTCTGTCAGTGAGGAAGTTATTTTAGCCTGGTCTGTCAGTGAGGAAGTTATTTTAGCCTGGTCTGTCGGTGAGGAAGTTATATTAGCCTGGTCTGTCAGTGAGGAAGTTATTTTAGCCTGGTCTGTCGGTGAGGAAGTTATATTAGCCTGGTCTGTCAGTGAGGAAGTAATATTAGCCTGGTCTATCAGTGAGGAGTTATATTAACACACTCATACACACAGACAGACAGACAGACAGACACGCTCCCAGACACACAACCTTCTCCCAGAGCAGCCGGTGGATTAGAATTGTTCATCTGAAAGGTTTTTATCAGCAGCCTGTTGATATCTGGGGAAAGTGTGTGTGTGTGTTGAAATAGATGGCTTGATAACGGCAGAAGGTTAATGTCCTTCTTTCATTAGGCTGTATGTAAGGTGGCTGAAGACACTATAGACAGAGGTTGGGGGGGCGGGGGGGGCCTTTGAGGATTGTGTTGTCATCACTACGGCAGGTATGGCTGTCTGATCCAGCTCCACACAGCCACCTAATGGCACCTCTAATGTTATGCTATAAATATGTGTGCGTGATTGTGTTCAGCAACGTAATTTCACCTCTGCTATAATGCTATTACCATCAGTATTACCAGGATTATTACCAGGAGTATTACCAGGAGTATTACCAGGATGGACAGCAACACTGGCTACTGTCATTTATAGAAGAGCTTTTGTTGTTGGTCTGCTGAATGGAATTACAATGATTCCTGTCTGTGTGTGTGTGTGTGTGTGTGTGTCTGTGTGTGTCTGTGTGTGTGTCTGTGTGTGTGTACTTAGGCTGTATATGAGTTTGTGTGTAAGTAAGGAAGTGTAGCCTATATCAGTGAGTTCATAGTTATGCTTCTTTCTTCCTCCTCCTCCTCCTCTCCGCTGCTCCTCCTCCTCCTCTCCGCTGCTCCTCCTCCTCCTCTCCGCTCCTCCTCCTCCTCCTCTCCACTCCTCCTGCTCTCCACTCCTCCTCCTCGCCACTCCTGCTCTCCACTCCTCCTACTCCTCCTCCTCCTCCTCCTGCTCTCCACTCCTCCTCCTCCTCCTCTTCTCTCCTCCTCTTCCTCTTCTTCCTCCTCTTCCTCTTCTTCCTCCTCCTCCACTCCTCCTCCTCCTCCTCCTCCACTCCTCCTCCTCCTCCACTCCTCCTCCTCCTCCTCTCCACTCCTCCTGTCCTCCTCCTCCTCCTCCTCTCCACTCCTCCTCCTCCTCCTCTCCACTCCTCCTCCTCCTCTCCGCTCCTCCTCCTCCTCCTCTCCACTCCTCCTGTCCTCCTCCTCCTGTTCCAGGCGGTGTTAGAGTCTACCTGGCCCTCCAGTACCAGAGGAGGTTACTTCATGTGGATGAAGCTGAGGAACGTGGTTATGGGTGTGGCTCAGTTCAGACAAGCGCTACGGAAACAGCAGGCTCCACCCACTCCGAGCCCTCTGTCAGGTAACCATGACGATGCAGCCTAAGCCCATCAGAGTGACGGGCTTAGGTTGTGATCGTGAAGTGCTGTGAACTTAACACGTTGTGAGGTTGTTGAGTTGTCTGACAGACAAGACAACTGTGCATGCTTCTTTATGAAATGTATGTGTTTGGTTTGGATCTGATGTGAAGCTGTAAGAGTGAATGTGTCTGAAAGAGCAATGTGAGAGGTGTCTGTCGTTTCAGACACATACAGTATAGCACATACATAATACAATACATCACTCATCACATTAGATATAACAGATTCAGTTTAAACCTTCAGATCAGAATACATGAAATACACACTCACCTTGCACACCCTTTGAGGCGTGGTGCTGTCTGGTGCTGTCTGGCAGAACTCAGAACTCAGAAAATAATTCTGTCAAAAGTTCCTCTATCTTCTCTCCATGTGCAGTGAATTTGTATTGGCACCAGCAGACCTCCAGGTCAGCCATGACCAGGCCTCTAGTTCTCTAGAGCAGGGGTTCCCAACCCTCTCCTCGGGCCCTTCCAGACCTTTCACTTTTTTGTTTTAACCCTAAACTGGTACACCTGATTCATTTAGTCAAAGGCTTGATGATTAGCTGACTAATTACATCAGGTGTGCCAGTTTAGGGTAAAAAAAAAAACATGTGAAATGTCTGGGGGGGGCCCGAGGAGAGGGTTGGGAAACCCTGCCTAGAGAGCTATAAAGAAAACACTGTAGTCCTCCAGTGACCTATAAAACACTGTAGTCCTCTAGTGACCTATAAAACACTGTAGTCCTCCAGTGACCTATAAAACACTGTAGTCCTCCAGTGATCTATAACAGACTGTAGTCCTCCAGTGACCTATAAAACACTGTAGTCCTCCAGTGACCTATAAAACACTGTAGTCCTCCAGTGACCTATAAAACACTGTAGTCCTCCAGTGACCTATAAAACACTGTAGTCCTCCAGTGACCTATAAAACACTGTAGTCCTCCAGTGACCTATAAAACACTGTAGTCCTCTAGTGACCTATAAAACACTGTAGTCCTCCAGTGACCTATAAAACACTGTAGTCCTCCAGTGACCTATAAAACACTGTAGACCTCCAGTGACCTATAAAACACTGTAGTCCTCTAGTGACCTATAAAACACTGTAGTCCTCCAGTGACCTATAAAACACTGTAGTCCTCCAGTGACCTATAAAACACTGTAGTCCTCCAGTGACCTATAAAACACTGTAGTCCTCCAGTGACCTATAAAACACTGTAGTCCTCCAGTGACCTATAAAACACTGTAGTCCTCTAGTGACCTATAAAACACTGTAGTCCTCCAGTGACCTATAAAACACTGTAGTCCTCCAGTGACCTATAAGACACTGTAGTCCTCCAGTGACCTATAACACTGTTGCTTCAATTCACTGACCCACTGGGATCTGGGTTAAAGGTGTCTTGGCACACACACACACACACACACACACACTACAGTTCCAGTCCATAATATTTAACTTGGTCTGAAGCCAGACGGCCCCAGACTGTGTTGATATCCAGCCCGTGGACCACTCCTTGCTGCGCTTCACAGACGCCTGTAGAGAAGGTCACTTGCTTCACACGCATCCCTCACAGAATATTGGTTTTCACTGAAAGTTGCAAATCCCTCACAGACACATTGATTTAGGCTACATATTTCTCGCTGAAGAACCATCACATAAAAAGTAATTCAGCCCTTAACACCTTGTTGCTTTTGAGGAGCCAAAATGGTGTCCGGGTTTCTCTTAACGCCTTGTTGTCTTTGGGCAGATGGCAGCGACCTGGACGCTGTGAGTCACGGCAGCCTGGATAGCTCTGCCGACACTAACACGGCCGAGCAGGGCCCCTACGCCACCGACTCCATCAAAGTAGACCCCACTGACGATAGGCGTAGCACAGGTACACCCCAAAATGGCTGCCGACTACGCCTCACGGGGGCCGCCATCTTTATTACACCTTTTCTCAGTCTGACACGTCTTTTTTCCCCTCCTCTCTCATTGCTCCACCTGCTCCCTGCTCTCTCCCTCCTCATTGCTCCACCTGCTCCCTGCTCTCTCCCTCCTCCTTTCTCCACCTGCTCCCTGCTCTCTCCCTCCTCCTTTCTCCACCTGCTCCCTGCTCTCTCCCTCCTCCTTTCTCCACCTGCTCCCTGCTCTCTCCCTCCTCCTTTCTCCACCTGCTCCCTGCTCTCTCCCTCCTCCTTTCTCCACCTGCTCCCTGCTCTCTCCCTCCTCCTTTCTCCACCTGCTCCCTGCTCTCTCCCTCCTCCTTTCTCTGCCTGCTCCTTCCTGTCTGTCTGTCTTCATTCACGGCTTGTTGTCTCAATGTTTTTCTCCTTCACTATGGTTGCTCTGCTGTCCCCCTACCTAACTGCCCCCTCCCTCCCTCCCTCCCTCCCTCCCTCCCTCCCTCCCTCCCTGCCTGTCGGTGCTGTGTGTGCCCGTGCATGCAGTCAGCCGCGGGGACTGGGGCGGTGTGGGGTCGGACATCCGGTCGGGTCACTCACACTGGGGGGGTTCTGACCTCCACTCCCCCCGCCACTCAGGTAAAAGTATGACCTCACTCTCTTTCACTCTCTCTCTCTTTCAGGATACCTCTCTCTATTGGGCTCTCTCTCTTTCACTACCTACACTTCTCTCTGATACTCTGTCCCTTTCTCAGTGTCTCTCGACCTCAATCTATGTCTCTTTCACTCTCTCTCTCTCTCTCTCTCTCGCTTATACCCTCTCTTTCTCTCTCGTTCACCCTCTCTCTTGCTCTCTGTCTCTCTAACTTCTCTCTCTCACCATCTTTCTCTACCTCTCTCTCTCTGGGCCTCTCTCTCTGGCTATCTTTCTCTGGCTCGCTCTATGTCTAGTTCTGTCTCTCTGGCTATCTTTCTCTGGCTTGCTCTATGTCTAGTTCTGTCTCTCTGGCTATCTTTCTCTGGCTCGCTCTATGTCTAGTTCTGTCTCTCTGGCTATCTTTCTCTGGCTCGCTCTATGTCTAGTTCTGTCTCTCTGGCTCGCTCTATGTCTAGTTCTGTCTCTCTGGCTATCTTTCTCTGGCTCGCTCTATGTCTAGTTCTGGCTATCTGGCTATCTTTCTCTGGCTCGCTCTATGTCTAGTTCTGTCTCTCTGGCTATCTTTCTCTGGCTCGCTCTATGTCTAGTTCTGTCTCTCTGGCTATCTTTCTCTGGCTTGCTCTATGTCTAGTTCTGTCTCTCTGGCTATCTTTCTCTGGCTCACTCTATGTCTAGTTCTGTCTCTCTGGCTCGCTCTATGTCTAGTTCTGTCTCTCTGGCTATCTTTCTCTGGCTCGCTCTATGTCTAGTTCTGTCTCTCTGGCTATCTTTCTCTGGCTCGCTCTATGTCTAGTTCTGTCTCTCTGGCTATCTTTCTCTGGCTTGCTCTATGTCTAGTTCTGTCTCTCTGGCTATCTTTCTCTGGCTCGCTCTATGTCTAGTTCTGTCTCTCTGGCTATCTTTCTCTGGCTCGCTCTATGTCTAGTTCTATCTTTCTCTGGCTTCTTTCTCTCTCCATCCACTCTGCATCTCCTCCACTGTGTCCTCTCTGCACTCCTCCCTTTACTCACCTCTCTCTATTTGAGGTTTTCCTCTCTTTCACTTTTAAAGTGGAATGTTGTTTTAGATCGGGGGTGTCGAACTCATTTTGCCTCTCAGTCCGCATTCGGTCTTCACCGATGACTGGAGAGCCGCACTTCAAATTTGTAAGATGTCCTCGCTGTCAACATTTGCAAAAAATAGTCCCATATCCATCGCTTTTTGAATTTTCGATTCTCCCTGACTGTCTAGCGTTCATTTTGATGACTGTTATCAAGCTGGACAGAGTGAAGAGACTATAAATGACTGTTATCAAGCTGGACAGAGTGAAGAGACTATAAATGACTGTTATCAAGCTGGACAGAGTGAAGAGACTATAAATGACTGTTATCAAGCTGGACAGAGTGAAGAGACTATAAATGACTGTTATCAAGCTGGACAGAGTGAAGAGACTATAAATGACTGTTATCAAGCTGGACAGAGTGAAGAGACTATAAATGACTGTTATCAAGCTGGACAGAGTGAAGAGACTATAAATGACTGTTATCAAGCTGGACAGAGTGAAGAGACTATAAATGACTGTTATCAAGCTGGACAGAGTGAAGAGACTATAAATGACTGTTATCAAGCTGGACAGAGTGAAGAGACTATAAATGACTGTTATCAAGCTGGACAGAGTGAAGAGACTATAAATGACTGTTATCAAGCTGGACAGAGTGAAGAGACTATAAATGACTGTTATCAAGCTGGACAGAGTGAAGAGACTATAAATGACTGTTATCAAGCTGGACAGAGTGAAGAGACTATAAATGTAGGTCCATTATTATTTTTACAGTTTTCATTTGGTTTTAGTCATTTCAATGTCAACTGAGATCGTTTTTCCCCAGATTGTTTTTAACTCAAACCCCCTGCGGGCCAGATTGAATGGGTTCGCGGGCCGGGCCGTGTGTTTGACACCCCTGGTTTAGATGATACAGATCACTACACTCCAGAAGTCTCTGGAAGCATAGGGACTGTGTTGTAGTTCAGTAGGGCAGTCTGAGGGTTGGGTGTAGGGTCTTGTTGCTCATTAAGGGAGTTAGTTTCACAAGTTGCCATCTTATCATAGAGCGAGAGACCGAGCGAGAGAGAGACCGAGCGAGAGAGAGACCGAGCGAGAGAGAGACCGAGCGAGAGAGAGACCGAGCGAGAGAGAGACCGAGCGAGAGAGAGACCGAGCGAGAGAGAGACCGAGCGAGAGAGACCGAGCGAGAGAGAGACCGAGCGAGAGAGAGACCGAGCGAGAGAGAGACCGAGCGAGAGAGAGACCGAGCGAGAGAGAGAGAGAGAGAGAGAGATACATAGAGATATAAAAAATATATATAAATGCAAGGTGTAAAGTGTTTGGCTGATTTTCTTATATGAACTGTAACTCAGTAAAATCTTGTTGCATCTTGCATTTATATTTTTGTTCAGTATAGATTCATACAAGCCCGGTCGGGGTAAAGATTCATGTTTTATTCACAAACGACAGAGAGGCAGGCAGGGAGGATCATGGGAAAGATGAAAGACTCAGATCAGACAGCTAGCTGGTGGCCAGGAGAGACAAACGTTCTCTCTCTCTCTCTCTCTCTCTCTCGCACCCTCTCTCTCTTCTTTCTTTCTTTCTTTCTTTCTTTCTTTCTTTCTTTCTTTCTTTCTTTCTTTCTTTCTTTCTTTCTTTCTTTCTTTCTTTCTTTCTTTCTTTCTTTCTTTCTTTCTTTCTTTCTGCAGTTAGAAATTGAGAGACGGGAGTGAATGTGAGCTTGTAAGAAATGTGAGGGAGAGAGAGAGAGGGAAATCAAGATTGACAAAACCATAAAACTTCAACTGAACACCTATACCTTTTAATAGCCGTGCAACGGCACACATTTCAGCAAATAAACGTCTAAATTAATTGTTTATGAATTACCATATATTGTTTACGAGGTTTAATGTTTGATTTGTTACATTTAATAATTCAGTAATGACAACAACAACAAAAAATGTATCGCCAGTAAAAAAAAAAATGCTTACCATTCATTGGCTGCTAACAGCTGAGAACTGCTAGCTGTGTGCAATAAGGAAGTAGACGCCTGGCTCAAACAGAAGCCTGTCTCTAATAAGCGCCTGTTGTATCTAGTGATTTTTAAGCAAATAAACTCCCGGGCTTTTCATTGAAGTGTTCCGGTATGTGAGGTAGAGTAAGAGAACTGAAATAGATACTGAGATCGTCAGATCTCTCCTCCACAGCATCAGTACAGTACATCATGTCAAACTGCAGTAGAGTTCTGGATCTTTACTGTGCATCTATACACGTTACCTCTCTCACTGCAACAGTGATGGGCCTCGAGAGATGAGGAGATGAAAGGAGGAAACTATAGTGTGTTCCGTTGATCTCCTGCAGCATGCCGTACTCAGCACAGCGTGAGACCAACCAGCTAAGGAAGTGGTAGGACAGAATACTCAACTCAACGCTAGAGCGGAGCAGTCAACCATTCCTAATTGTTTGGTTCTAGGGAACAGTGTTAGAGTAGCTCAACTTAAGTGTTTTTTAAATGAGGAAAGAGGCGTCTCTTGGAGTAGCCAGTTGTGGTTAGAAGTGCACTAACTATCTCTCTCTACTCCCTCCTTCCTCCAGGTGACCAGTCAGACCTGGGGTATAACTCCCTATCTAAAGAAGAGGTGCGTAGAGGAGGGCCCACCCCACTGGACAGGGGCAGGGACAGTACCCAGGACAAGGACAACAAGAAGGAGAGGGACTGCAGCTCCTGTGAGTGTTGCTATGGAGTTATAGATCTTCTGTTAGATCCCCCCCCCCTGCTGCATCCATGCTGAACGTTGATGCTACAGCTAGAGCGGTCTGCTCTTCAGAGTCTCTCTGCTGCCCTCTGGTGGAGGTCTAGTCTCTCTGCTGCCCTCTGGTGGAGGTCTAGTGTGTGTGTCTGTGTGTGTCTGTGTCTGTGTCTGTGTCTGGTCTGTCTGTCCTGCCTGTCTGTCCGTCCCACGATGCTGTCAGCATCATCTCTTCAGGTCTATATAGTAAATATGATCCGTTATCTCAACATAAAAGGCTTGATGATTGCATGTACATTCTTTGACGTTCTTATCTCAGGAGTATTTGTTGGTGTGATTATACTAATTGCATATCTGTGTGTGTGTGTGTGTGTGTGTCCAGTGTCGGAGACAGAGAGTGCTAAGGGCAGTGGAGACGGTCTCCCCCAACAGGACTTCCCAGAGGTCAACGGTCCATTCAAGCGGCATAATTCCGGCATCGTCCGCGGCAACTGTCCCTATGACGATGCAGCCTGTGAGCCCAAGGGGTCAACCAGCACCGGTAAATAAATACCTGGAACTGCTACTTCTACTTCTTCCTATTGTAGAGTTCAATGTCTTCTAGTTACTATTGGTGTAACACTGAGTACGGTTACATGCACACAATAATGTGATTATTGTGGATAGTCAGATTTTAATATAATAGTTTGATTAAAACGTTTACATGCTTTGCAAGAAGAATGATTCCCCTAATAATCCTGTTTAAATGGACACATCTGAAATCAGGCTACCTGATAGCACTCTGATAAATGCAGAAAATCGCCAATTAAAATGAACTGTCTACCACAGTGAACCTGTTATTTTTGGGAAGCATATTTGATTCTGAGTTGGGACGTATAAACTTTGTATGTGAAAACTATTTCTAAGACACATACATTTAGTTGTTCCTAACTTACTTCCCTCGCGCTAAAGGGGGAGGCTCTCAGCTGGTGCCAACACATGCCCAGATCAAAAACACCACTGGAACGCCGATTAAGGTGTTTACATGTCCTAATAATTTGAAAGATTGCTCAGATAACAGCGTATGCTTACTTTCGATTTTTACCTTCCAGATAAACAGAGTAAGGTGTTGACATGAATTTTGCATAAACTGCCTACTGCCATAATCAGTTTAATATCAAACTATTAGAGTGGAAACTAACTAGTCACTGATTCTCTCTTTCTGTCTGTCGTTCTGTTTGTCCATTTCTCCCTCTAACCCTCTTCCCCTCCCTCCGTTCCTTCCCTCTCCCTCCCTCCTTCCCTCTCTCTCTTCCCTGCTCCTCCCTCCTCCCCCTAACTCCCTCTCCTCCCCATTTCCCTCTCCCCCTCCCTCTCTTTCTCCGCCTCCTTATCTTCCACCCTCCCTCGCTCCCCTCTCCCCCTCCCTTCCTCCCTCTCTCCCCTCTCTTTCTCCCCCTCCTTATCTTCCACCCTCCCTCGCTCCCCTCTCCCTCTTTCCTCCTCCCTCCCTCTCTCTTCTCTCCCTTTTCCCTCCTCCCACTTCCTCCCCCCTCCCTCCCTACCCCACTCCCTACCTCTCCCTCTCGCTTCTCCCTCCCTCCCTCCCTCTCTCTCTCCTCTCTCCAGACCATGTAGCAGGTCTCCTGTTCACCTTCTGTCTGGAGGAGATAGGTGTAGTTGAGGCTAACAGTCTGAGGAGGAGACATCTCAGTGCCCTTGAGGAGGGAGGTGGCAGTGGGAGTAGTGGAGGAGGAGGAGGAGGTGAGCCATAACTGTAATCCATAGTCTATTGACTGTCTGTCTTCCATTATGTATTTAATACCTCTGTAGTGCAGGGTGGAGGAGGTGAGCCAGCTGTAACTCTCCTCTCCTCTCCTCTCCTCTCCTCTCCTCTCCTCTCCTCTCCTCTCCTCTCCTCTCCTCTCCTCTCCTCTCCTCTCCTCTCCTCTCCTCTCCAGGCCATGACTGGCAGGGTGTGCGAGGGCGCAGACTGAGTGGAGACAACAGGGTTGCCAGTGGTAGCAGTGCCACTCCAGTGCTGGGTCTGGGGCTGCACCAGGGAGAGACTGACCCAGCCAGGATAGCAGAGAACCTGGGGGCAGACGCCAAGATCCTCCAGGGGACCAGCTTCAGCCAGACCTGCCAGACCAAGAGGCCCCGGTCGTTAGCCCTGGGAGGGTCAGAGGGGGTCGGAGCAGCAGGGGGTAGAACCAGGTGAATGATCATTGATGTGGAACATTACTGACCGCTGCCATCTTGCACAATAGATGTCCCGTGTAGCTCAGTTGGTAGAGCATGGCGCTTGCAACGCCAGGGTTGTGGGTTCGATTCCCAAATGTATGCACTCACTAACTGTAAGTCGCTCTGGATAAGAGCGTCTGCTAAATGACTAAAAATTTCAAATGTAAAAAATGTCATCTCAATGAGAATAACCTGCATTAATATTTGAAGGTCATGGATTTCATATTCTCCTCTCTGTTTATGTTCATGCTTCTGAAATTAAATATCCCCTTTGGTGATCAGTAAATTATGAATATCAAAATGTATTTTCATCTATTTTTTAAATCTAATCTATTCATTTATCCATAAGGCGCTGCAGACGTAGAGACAGCCCAGAAGACGGAGAGGAGAGGGACTCCAGTGACGAGGACAAGAATAACACAGACGCCATCTTTGATCTGGAGGACCTAGATCTGGACGGACCGACCACAGAGAGCGTTGCTAAAACCAGCCAATCAAGGAAGAGGACGGTGGAACGCAGCGCCAGCTATGGCAGTGTGGGTGTGGCCTCAGCCTCGCGGGGAGCCGTTAAACGAACAGGGATCGAGACAGGCTTCGACCCGCTGTCCCTCCTGGCGGCTGAGTCCAAGTCCCAGGGGGACAGAGAGGACGACCTGGAAGTAGAGATGGATGGGGTCGCGACCCCTACGGGCCACCGCCGAGACCACCTGGCTAGGGAGATAGAGATGTACATGAACCATATGGGTTCTCCTCTGAACAGCCGGACCTCCAGTATGGACCTCCAAGACCCCTCCAGTCCCCTGTTCCTCCACCCTCCTCCCCCACTCATCACCACACCTCGACGGGCCAGTCTCCCCCATAGCTCCCCTCTCAGGACAGGAGGATTACCGCGCTCCAGAACCTACCACTCCCCCTCGCCCTCCCAGCCTGGCAGACAGAGGCTCTGGTCCTCACCCTCCTGTCCCCGCTCCACCCCCACCCCCAGCCCCTACCGGGAGAGGGAGAGAGACAGGGACCTGGGTTTGCTGTCCCCCTCTATGTCCTCCTCCTCCTTCGCCCTGGACCAGCTCCTCACCCCCACCCTGGATGTGTTTAAGAGCAGCATGTTCTCAGCCGGGAAAGGTGTAGCAGAGAAGGCTAGCAAGTGGTACTCTCGCCTGGCCACCTCCTACACCATGCCCACCAAGGTACGCTCATTGGTTGTCAATGGAGGGTGTTATAGTGGTGCGTCAAAATAACACATTTCTGAATGGCATAAAGCTATTTTGTAATACTGTGCGACATGAATCAGAACAAGTGTCTTGTCCACACCACTACTGAATGCAGCTAGGTGCTTCCCAGATTCTCAGAGCAGACACGTTGCAGCAACATTTATTTTGTTCCTGAACCTCCATTGTATACCCTGTCCACCCCCTCCAGGATGGGAACTGTGACCGTCTGAGTGTGTCCTCTCTGGGCATGGACCCTGACTGCTCCTCCCTGTTGGATGTGGATGAGGAGGGCCTGGGGGACCCAGAGGGCTCCATCATCTCCCCTCAAAGGAACGGCCCCGGGCCCCGTAGGAGCCCCAGGAGAAGCCCACCCAGACGCAGTCCCATGAGGAGCAGACTGGACAGCCCCACACACAGACAGACAGACGGACAGACAGCCCCACACAGACAGACAGGTAACATATTGCTGCCTTGTCACTGGGGGGTGAGTGGAGGAGGAGTGGGGAGGGAGGGAGGGAGGGAGGGAGCCCCTTGTGTAGTCGACTAGACAGCCCCACACAGACAGACAGGTAACATATTGCTGCCTTGTCACTGGGGGGTGAGTGGAGGAGGATTGGGGAGGGAGGGAGGGAGGGAGGGATGGAGCCCCTTGTGTAGTCGACTAGACAGCCCCACACAGACAGACAGGTAACATATTGCTGCCTTGTCACTGGGGGGTGAGTGGAGGAGGAGTGGGGAGGGAGGGAGGGAGGGAGGGAGCCCCTTGTGTAGTCGACTAGACAGCCCCACACAGACAGACAGGTAACATATTGCTGCCTTGTCACTGGGGGGGGAGAGAGGGAGGAGTGGGGAGGGAGGGAGGGAGGGAGGGAGGGAGCCCCTTGTGTAGTCGACTAGACAGCCCCACACAGACAGACAGGTAACATATTGCTGCCTTGTCACTGGGGGGTGAGTGGAGGAGGATTGGGGAGGGAGGGAGGGAGGGAGGGAGGGAGGGAGGGAGCCCCTTGTGTAGTCGACTAGACAGCCCCACACAAACAGACAGGTAACATATTACTGCCTTGTCACTGGGGGGTGAGTGGAGGAGGATTGGGGAGGGAGGGAGGGAGGGAGGGATGGAGCCCCTTGTGTAGTCGACTAGACAGCCCCACACAGACAGACAGGTAACATATTGCTGCCTTGTCACTGGGGGGGGAGAGAGGGAGGAGTGGGGAGGGAGGGAGGGATGGAGCCCCTTGTGTAGTCGACTAGACAGCCCCACACAAACAGACAGGTAACATATTGCTGCCTTGTCACTGGGGGGGGAGAGAGGGAGGAGTGGGGAGGGAGGGAGGGATGGAGCCCCTTGTGTAGTCGACTAGACAGCCCCACACAAACAGACAGGTAACATATTGCTGCCTTGTCACTGGGGGGGGAGAGAGGGAGGAGTGGGGAGGGAGGGAGGGAGGGAGCCCCTTGTGTAGTCGACTAGACAGCCCCACACAGACAGACAGGTAACATATTGCTGCCTTGTCACTGGGGGGGGGAGAGAGGGAGGAGTGGGGAGGGAGGGAGGGAGGGAGCCCCTTGTGTAGTCGACTAGACAGCCCCACACAGACAGACAGGTAACATATTGCTGCCTTGTCACTGGGGGGTGAGTGGAGGAGGATTGGGGAGGGAGGGAGGGAGGGAGGGAGGGAGGGAGCCCCTTGTGTAGTCGACTAGACAGCCACACACAGACAGACAGGTAACATATTGCTGCCTTGTCACTGGGGGGTGAGTGGAGGAGGATTGGGGAGGGAGGGAGGGAGGGAGGGAGGGAGGGAGGGAGGGAGGGATGGAGCCCCTTGTGTAGTCGACTAGACAGCCCCACACAAACAGACAGGTAACATATTGCTGCCTTGTCACTGGGGGGGGAGAGAGGGAGGAGTGGGGAGGGAGGGAGGGATGGAGCCCCTTGTGTAGTCGACTAGACAGCCCCACACAAACAGACAGGTAACATATTGCTGCCTTGTCACTGGGGGGGGAGAGAGGGAGGAGTGGGGAGGGAGGGAGGGATGGAGCCCCTTGTGTAGTCGACTAGACAGCCCCACACAGACAGACAGGTAACATATTGCTGCCTTGTCACTGGGGGGGGAGAGAGGGAGGAGTGGGGAGGGAGGGAGGGAGGGAGGGAGGGATGGAGCCCCTTGTGTAGTCGACTAGACAGCCCCACACAGACAGACAGGTAACATATTGCTGCCTTGTCACTGGGGGGGGAGAGAGGGAGGAGTGGGGAGGGAGGGAGGGAGGGAGGGAGGGAGGGAGCCCCTTGTGTAGTCGACTAGACAGCCCCACACAGACAGACAGGTAACATATTGCTGCCTTGTCACTGGGGGGTGAGTGGAGGAGGAGTGGGGAGGGAGGGAGGGAGGGAGGAGCTAGGGTTAGACAACCAGGTACTGTCACTGGGGAGGAGAGAGGGAGGAGTTAGGGTTAGACAACCAGGTACTGCCCTGTCACTGGGGAGGAGAGAGGGAGGAGTTAGGGTTAGACAACCAGGTACTGCCCTGTCACTGGGGAGGAGAGAGGGAGGAGTTAGGGTTAGACAACCAGGTACTGCCCTGTCACTGGGGAGGAGAGAGGGAGGAGTTAGGGTTAGACAACCAGGTACTGCCCTGTCACTGGGGAGGAGAGAGGGAGGAGTTAGGGTTAGACAACCAGGTACTGCCCTGTCACTGGGGAGGAGAGAGGGAGGTGCTAGGGTTAGACAACCAGGTACTGTCACTGGGGAGGAGAGAGGGAGGAGCTAGGGTTAGACAACCAGGTACTGTCACTGGGGAGGAGAGAGGGAGAAGTTAGGGTTAGACAACCAGGTACTGTCACTGGGGAGGAGAGAGGGAGGAGCTAGGGTTAGACAACCAGGTACTGTCACTGGGGAGGAGAGAGGGAGGAGCTAGGGTTAGACAACCAGGTACTGCCCTGTCACTGGGGAGGAGAGAGGGAGGAGTTAGGGTTAGACAACCAGGTACTGCCCTGTCACTGGGGAGGAGAGAGGGAGGAGTTAGGGTTAGACAACCAGGTACTGCCCTGTCACTGGGGAGGAGAGAGGGAGGTGCTAGGGTTAGACAACCAGGTACTGTCACTGGGGAGGAGAGAGGGAGGAGTTAGGGTTAGACAACCAGGTACTGCCCTGTCACTGGGGAGGAGAGAGGGAGGTGCTAGGGTTAGACAACCAGGTACTGTCACTGGGGAGGAGAGAGGGAGGAGCTAGGGTTAGACAACCAGGTACTGTCACTGGGGAGGAGAGAGGGAGAAGTTAGGGTTAGACAACCAGGTACTGTCACTGGGGAGGAGAGAGGGAGGAGCTAGGGTTAGACAACCAGGTACTGTCACTGGGGAGGAGAGAGGGAGGAGCTAGGGTTAGACAACCAGGTACTGTCACTGGGGAGGAGAGAGGGAGGAGTTAGGGTTAGACAACCAGGTACTGCCCTGTCACTGGGGAGGAGAGAGGGAGGAGTTAGGGTTAGACAACCAGGTACTGCCCTGTCACTGGGGAGGAGAGAGGGAGGTGCTAGGGTTAGACAACCAGGTACTGTCACTGGGGAGGAGAGAGGGAGGAGTTAGGGTTAGACAACCAGGTACTGCCCTGTCACTGGGGAGGAGAGAGGGAGGTGCTAGGGTTAGACAACCAGGTACTGTCACTGGGGAGGAGAGAGGGAGGAGCTAGGGTTAGACAACCAGGTACTGTCACTGGGGAGGAGAGAGGGAGGAGCTAGGGTTAGACAACCAGGTACTGTCACTGGGGAGGAGAGAGGGAGGAGCTAGGGTTAGACAACCAGGTACTGTCACTGGGGAGGAGAGAGGGAGGAGTTAGGGTTAGACAACCAGGTACTGCCCTGTCACTGGGGAGGAGAGAGGGAGGAGTTAGGGTTAGACAACCAGGTACTGCCCTGTCACTGGGGAGGAGAGAGGGAGGAGTTAGGGTTAGACAACCAGGTACTGCCCTGTCACTGGGGAGGAGAGAGGGAGGAGCTAGGGTTAGACAACCAGGTACTGTCACTGGGGAGGAGAGAGGGAGGAGTTAGGGTTAGACAACCAGGTACTGTCACTGGGGAGGAGAGAGGGAGGAGCTAGGGTTAGACAACCAGGTACTGCCCTGTCACTGGGGAGGAGAGAGGGAGGAGTTAGGGTTAGACAACCAGGTACTGCCCTGTCACTGGGGAGGAGAGAGGGAGGAGTTAGGGTTAGACAACCAGGTACTGCCCTGTCACTGGGGGGAGAGAGAGGGAGGAGCTAGGGTTAGACAACCAGGTACTGCCCTGTCACTGGGGAGGAGAGAGGGAGGAGCTAGGGTTAGACAACCAGGTACTGCCCTGTCACTGGGGAGGAGAGAGGGAGGAGTTAGGGTTAGACAACCAGGTACTGCCCTGTCACTGGGGGGGAGAGAGGGAGGAGTTAGGGTTAGACAACCAGGTACTGCCCTGTCACTGGGGGGGAGAGAGGGAGGAGTTAGGGTTAGACAACCAGGTACTGCCCTGTCACTGGGGAGCAGAGAGGGAGGAGTTAGGGTTAGACAACCAGGTACTGCCCTGTCACTGGGGAGGAGAGAGGGAGGTGCTAGGGTTAGACAACCAGGTACTGCCCTGTCACTGGGGAGGAGAGAGGGAGGAGTTAGGGTTAGACAACCAGGTACTGCCCTGTCACTGGGGAGGAGAGAGGGAGGAGCTAGGGTTAGACAACCAGGTACTGCCCTGTCACTGGGGAGGAGAGAGGGAGGAGTTAGGGTTAGACAACCAGGTACTGTCACTGGGGAGGAGAGAGGGAGGAGTTAGGGTTAGACAACCAGGTACTGTCACTGGGGAGGAGAGAGGGAGGAGCTAGGGTTAGACAACCAGGTACTGTCACTGGGGAGGAGAGAGGGAGGAGCTAGGGTTAGACAACCAGGTACTGCCCTGTCACTGGGGAGCAGAGAGGGAGGAGCTAGGGTTAGACAACCAGGTACTGTCACTGGGGAGGAGAGAGGGAGGAGTTAGGGTTAGACAACCAGGTACTGCCCTGTCACTGGGGAGGAGAGAGGGAGGAGTTAGGGTTAGACAACCAGGTACTGCCCTGTCACTGGGGAGGAGAGAGGGAGGAGCTAGGGTTAGACAACCAGGTACTGTCACTGGGGAGGAGAGAGGGAGGAGTTAGGGTTAGACAACCAGGTACTGCCCTGTCACTGGGGAGGAGAGAGGGAGGAGCTAGGGTTAGACAACCAGGTACTGTCACTGGGGAGGAGAGAGGGAGGAGCTAGGGTTAGACAACCAGGTACTGCCCTGTCACTGGGGAGGAGAGAGGGAGGAGTTAGGGTTAGACAACCAGGTACTGCCCTGTCACTGGGGAGGAGAGAGGGAGGAGCTAGGGTTAGACAACCAGGTACTGCCCTGGCCAAGAGGTAGGGGAGGTAGAAAGGACTCTTACCAAACTAGGCCAGCAGACGATGCCTTGTACAGTTGAGGTGATTTGAGGTGAAGTCTGATTGGAGCTCTTCATTCAAGCTACTCAGACGCTCTGCCCTTCTCATGTCTGATTAGCATCCACTGTGCACTAGCAGTAGCACGCCTGACATGGAAATCCACTGCCCTGAGTTAGCGGTTAGCTAACGGCTAGCCATCAGAGACTGTTTACTGCTGACACCGATGATAGCAGACCTTCATGGATAATGGTATGCTTCTTCTCCGGTCGTGCCCTCTCTCTCCTCCAGGCTTTCCTCTCCCAGACCGGTCTGATCTGGGCTCGTCTCGCTACACCAGCAATACCAGTGTCTTCCAGAACTACGCCATGGAGGTGAGAACACCACACATACAGACCTCTCAAACTTAAACCAGGAAAACTCACGGGAACATTGAAAAGAAGCCTACACTACAGCTAGCTCGAGACAAAGGATCCAGGCTAGGGTGGTCTCTGCCATTTTGTGCCGACCCCTGCCTGACCTGACGTCCATGATGGCTCTGCTGTGTGCTTCCAGCTGCTGATCTCCAGCTGCTCTCGCTGTAAGACGTGTGACTGTCTGGTGTACGATGAGGAGATCATGGCAGGATGGACGGCTGACGACTCTAACCTCAACACCACCTGTCCCTTCTGTGGGGTCCCCTTCCTCCCCTTCCTCAATGTAGAGATCAGAGACCTGAGAGGACCTGGGAGGTACAGTTTATACACACAGACATTTACACCCTCCCCTATCTGCCAATATCACACCTACACTCATCCTTCTCCCCCGTCCTCCTGTCACCCCGTCTTTCCTCTCCTGCTCTCCCTTCAGGTTCTTCCTGAAGAGCAGTCCGTCAGCGGATGAGGCTGTGTCGTCGTCCTACTCTGTGTCCACCGGTCTGGACACCGGGACGTCCACCCTGTCCACTCCCTGTCCCACCACCGTCCTGTCACCTCTCTCACCCAGGATCACTGTAGAGGGCTGCTCTGGTAACAACAGGTACACTACACACTACACACTACACTACACACTATACACTATACACTACACACTACACACTACACACTAAACACTACACACTATACACTAAACACTACACACTATACACTATACACTACACACTACACACCATACACCATACACCATACACCATACACTATACACTACACACTACACACTACACACTACACACTACACACTATACACTATACACTACACACTACACACTACACACTACACACTACACACTACACACTATACACTATACACTATACACTACACACTACACACTACACACTATACACTATACACTATACACTATACACTATACACTACACACTTTACACTATACACTGAGATTGTTAGTCAATATTAGTATGCTGGTAGTGTTCCCTCTCTCAATTAGTTTCCTGAGATTATTAGTCAATATTAGTATGCTGGTAGTGTTCCCTCTCTCAATTAGTTTCCTGAGATTATTAGTCAATATTAGTATGCTGGTAGTGTTCCCTCTCTCAATTAGTTTCCTGAGATTATTAGTCAATATTAGTATGCTGGTAGTGTTCCCTCTCTCAATTAGTTTCCTGAGATTATTAGTCAATATTAGTATGCTGGTAGTGTTCCCTCTCTCAATTAGTTTCCTGAGATTATTAGTCAATATTAGTATGCTGGTAGTGTTCCCTCTCTCAATTAGTTTCCTGAGATTATTAGTCAATATTAGTATGCTGGTAGTGTTCCCTCTCTCAATTAGTTTCCTGAGATTATTAGTCAATATTAGTATGCTGGTAGTGTTCCCTCTCTCAATTAGTTTCCTGAGATTATTAGTGAACATTAGTATGCTGGTAGTGTTCCCTCTCTCAATTAGTTTCCTGAGATTATTAGTGAATATTAGTATGCTGGTAGTGTTCCGTCTCTCAATTAGTTTCCTGAGATTATTAGTGAATATTAGTATGCTGGTAGTGTTCCCTCTCTCAATTAGTTTCCTGAGATTATTAGTGAATATTAGTATGCTGGTAGTGTTCCGTCTCTCAATTAGTTTCCTGAGATTATTAGTCAATATTAGTATGCTGGTAGTGTTCCCTCTCCCTCCTCATTTGGGCTTCTGTTGGATTACATGACATCTCATTAGAGAATGTGTTTGAAGTAGCCACCTACTGATACTATCTGCAATGGAAAACAGGAGCTCCTCCGCAATCTGCAACACCTGGTCCTAACACTGATGTGTGTGTGTGTGTGTGTGTGTCTGTGTGTGTGTGTGTGTCCAGGGCCCAGTGTATAGAGATCCCCACAGAGCGGCGCCAGGGGGCCCTGTCCCCAGGGTCAGCTATGGTGCGGAGTGTCAGTGCCTTTGGCCCCATGCAGGAACCGACTACACTCAACCACAGTGTACCAACTACAGGCAGCTTGCCCAGCCGACTCAACGAAGCCACCGTGAGACACACCCCCAAAGCACACGCATACTGGGTTCACATGCACATATTTCACACACACCCCCAAAACACACACATACTGGGTTCACATGCACATATTTCACACACACCCCCAAAGCACACGCATACTGGGTTCACATGCACATATTTCACACACACCCCCAAAGCACACGCATACTGGGTTCACATGCACATATTTCACACACACCCCCAAAGCACACGCATACTGGGTTCACATGCACATATTTCACACACACCCCCAAAGCACACGCATACTGGGTTCACGTGCACATATTTCACACACACCCCCAAAGCACACGCATACTGGGTTCACATGCACATATTTCACCTTTTATGGGAACAGTGGGGACATCAGGGAAAGAAGCAAAAGCTTTTCTGAAGGTCCTAGAGAACACACACACACACACACACACACACACACACACACACACACACCCACACACACATTCTTACTAGATTAATATGATGTATCTATAGTGGTCCAGTACCACCCACAGCCTAACTTCTCAACTTTAACCCCTGACCCTGAAACCCCTCCTCCCCAGGACTCCCTGGGTATGGATGTGGACTGGCGTCTTCACCACCCAGAACCAGTCACGGTACCCTACCTGAGTCCCCTGGTGCTGTGGAAGGAGCTGGAGTCCCTGCTGGAGAACGAGGGAGACCCTGTTATCACAGTATCGTCCGTGGTGGACCACCACCCCATCATCTACTGGAACCTGGTCTGGTACTTCAGACGCCTGGACCTGCCCAGCAACCTGCCTGGACTCATACTGACCTCCGAGCACTGCAACAGGGGATCTACGGTAGGGAACACTCACATACAGTGCTATGAAAAAAGGATTTGCCCCCCTTTCTAATTTTCTCTAACTTTTGCATATTTGTGATACTGAATGTTATCAGATCTTCAACCAAAACCTAATATTAGATAAAGGGAACATAAGTGAACAAATAACACAACAATTACATATTTATGTCATAAACAAAGTTATGCAACACCCAATTCCCCCGGGTGAAAAAGTAATTGCCCCCTTAGACTCAATAACTGGTTGTGCCACCTTTAGCTGCAATGACTCCAACCAAATGCTTCCTGTAGAATTCTCTGATAAAGAGCAGAATTCAATGTTCCTTCTATTAAGGCAAGTCGTCCAGGTCCTGAGGCAGCAAAGCATCCCCAAACCATCACACCACCACCACCACCATGCTTGACCGTTGGTATGATGTTCTTACTTTGGAATGCAGAGTTTGGTTTTTCGCCAGGCATTATGGGACCCATCTCGTCCAAAAGGTTATACTTTTGAATCATCTGTCCATAGAACGTTCTTCCAAGAGTCTTGATGATCATCCAGGTGCTTTTTGGCAAACTTGAGTCAACTTTTTGGACGAGATGGGTCCCATTGCAGCTAAAGGTGGCACAACCAGTTATTGAGTCTAAGGGGGCAATTACTTTTTCACACAGGGGAATTGGGTGTTGCATAACTTTGTTTATGAAATAAATATGTAATTGTTGTGTTATTTGTTCACTTATGTTCCCTTTATCTAATATTAGCTTTTGGTTGAAGATCTGATAACATTCAGTATCACAAATATGCAAAAGTAGAGAAAATTAGAAAGGGGGCAAATACTTTTTCATAGCACTGTATACACACACACACACACACAGGATACACACAACTCAACCTGTCTATACGGCTCACTCCAGATTCCCTGTCTATACGTCTCACTCCAGATTCCCTGTCTATACGTCTCACTCCAGATTCCCTGTCTATACGTCTCACTCCAGATTCCCTGTCTATACGTCTCACTCCAGATTCCCTGTCTATACGTCTCACTCCAGATTCCCTGTCTACCAGAACGCTAGGTGTGACACCAGGCGATAGAGTACATGAAATATTGTCATTGAGCAGCCAGTGTGTGTGTTTCTCACTGCTGACCCTGTCCTTCCTCAGGTCCCTCGCCACTGGATGTCAGAGGACAGCAAACACGTGTTGATCCAGATCTTATGGGACAACCTCAAGCTGCACCAGGATCCCATCCAGCCGTTTTACATCCTCTGGAACACACAGAGTAGGTTATACTTTACAGCAGGGCCTGAAGCCGTCTCAGTGAAATACATGAAGTTATACTCTACAGCAGGGCCTGTCTCAGTGAAATACATGAAGTTATACTCTACAGCAGGGCCTGTCTCAGTGAAATACATGAAGTTATACTCTACAGCAGGGCCTGTCTCAGTGAAATACATGAAGTTATACTCTACAGCAGGGCCTGTCTCAGTGAAATACATGAAGTTATACTCTACAGCAGGGCCTGTCTCAGTGAAATACATGAAGTTATACTCTACAGCAGGGCCTGTCTCAGTGAAATACATGAAGTTATACTCTACAGCAGGGCCTGTCTCAGTGAAATACATGAAGTTATACTCTACAGCAGGGCCTGTCTCAGTGAAATACATGAAGTTATACTCTACAGCAGGGCCTGTCTCAGTGAAATACATGAAGTTATACTCTACAGCAGGGCCTGTCTCAGTGAAATACATTAAGTTATACTCTACAGCAGGGCCTGTCTCAGTGAAATACATTAAGTTATACTCTACAGCAGGGCCTGTCTCAGTGAAATACATTAAGTTATACTCTACAGCAGGGCCTGAAGCCGTCTCAGTGAAATACATTAAATTATACTCTACAGCAGGGCCTGAAGCCGTCTCAGTGAAATACATTCTTTGTATGCTGGTACCTTGTTTTATCAAGGAACAGATAAAGCCCATAAGTCTATATTTTACTTTGGTTTTAAGAAGAGCATATATGTACGAATTGTGGATGTCTTGTTGCCTTTTTGTGGCCTAGCTTTGGCAGATGGAAGAGCTCAGAACCTTGGGCAGCTATGTGGCAGCCATTTTGGATCTATGTGTACTGTAATGTCTGGGAGCTAACAGGGGTCTGTTGTGCTCTCTGTTCTCTGTCTTTCAGGGCAGCCATTTTGGATCTCTGTGTACTGTAATGTCTGGTAGCTAACAGGGGTCTGTTGTGCTCTCTGTTGTCTGTCTTTCAGGGCAGCCATTTTGGATCTCTGTGTACTGTAATGTCTGGGAGCTAACAGGGGTCTGTTGTGCTCTCTGTTGTCTGTCTTTCAGGGCAGCCATTTTGGATCTCTGTGTACTGTAATGTCTGGGAGCTAACAGGGGTCTGTTGTGCTCTCTGTTGTCTGTCTTTCAGGGCAGCCATTTTGGATCTCTGTGTACTGTAATGTCTGGGAGCTAACAGGGGTCTGTTGTGCTCTCTGTTGTCTGTCTTTCAGGGCAGCCATTTTGGATCTCTGTGTACTGTAATGTCTGGGAGCTAACAGGGGTCTGTTGTGCTCTCTGTTGTCTGTCTTTCAGGGCAGCCATTTTGGATCTCTGTGTACTGTAATGTCTGGGAGCTAACAGGGGTCTGTTGTGCTCTCTGTTGTCTGTCTTTCAGGGCAGCCATTTTGGATCTCTGTGTACTGTAATGTCTGGGAGCTAACAGGGGTCTGTTGTGCTCTCTGTTGTCTGTCTTTCAGGGCAGCCATTTTGGATCTCTGTGTACTGTAATGTCTGGGAGCTAACAGGGGTCTGTTGTGCTCTCTGTTGTCTGTCTTTCAGGGCAGCCATTTTGGATCTCTGTGTACTGTAATGTCTGGGAGCTAACAGGGGTCTGTTGTGCTCTCTGTTCTCTGTCTTTCAGGGCAGCCATTTTGGATCTCTGTGTACTGTAATGTCTGGGAGCTAACAGGGGTCTGTTGTGCTCTCTGTTGTCTGTCTTTCAGGGCAGCCATTTTGGATCTCTGTGTACTGTAATGTCTGGGAGCTAACAGGGGTCTGTTGTGCTCTCTGTTGTCTGTCTTTCAGGGCAGCCATTTTGGATCTCTGTGTACTGTAATGTCTGGGAGCTAACAGGGGTCTGTTGTGCTCTCTGTTGTCTGTCTTTCAGGGCAGCCATTTTGGATCTCTGTGTACTGTAATGTCTGGGAGCTAACAGGGGTCTGTTGTGCTCTCTGTTGTCTGTCTTTCAGGGCAGCCATTTTGGATCTCTGTGTACTGTAATGTCTGGGAGCTAACAGGGGTCTGTTGTGCTCTCTGTTCTCTGTCTTTCAGGGCAGCCATTTTGGATCTCTGTGTACTGTAATGTCTGGGAGCTAACAGGGGTCTGTTGTGCTCTCTGTTGTCTGTCTTTCAGGGCAGCCATTTTGGATCTCTGTGTACTGTAATGTCTGGGAGCTAACAGGGGTCTGTTGTGCTCTCTGTTGTCTGTCTTTCAGGGCAGCCATTTTGGATCTCTGTGTACTGTAATGTCTGGGAGCTAACAGGGGTCTGTTGTGCTCTCTGTTGTCTGTCTTTCAGGGCAGCCATTTTGGATCTCTGTGTACTGTAATGTCTGGGAGCTAACAGGGGTCTGTTGTGCTCTCTGTTGTCTGTCTTTCAGGGCAGCCATTTTGGATCTCTGTGTACTGTAATGTCTGGGAGCTAACAGGGGTCTGTTGTGCTCTCTGTTCTCTGTCTTTCAGGGCTTAATTGTGCTCTATTGTTAGACAGTGAGTGTTCTCTTTTGGACTCTACAGCTGAGTCCTCTCCTTTGTCTCTGTATGTTCTGTCTGCTTTTCTGCGCTCTGTTTGTCCTCTTTGTAGTCATTTGGAAAACCCGTTTCATTTTCTCTGTCCTCAGTATCTTTCCATTTGTGTGGTTGAAATGCATCGCTGTATTGCTGTTCTCCACTTGCTTGACAGTCTTGAGAATTCCGTGGGCTGTCTTTTGATTGGATTGTCTAAATAATGTTGTTTCCAGTGATTTCATTTTCTTCAGTTCTTCCAACGTTTTAATGTGTGCCTTCGTCTAGTTGGATCTCAAATACACCCCTGTATTATACACTGCTGTATTTGAGGATGGGTTAGCGTCTCTGGTTTACTGTGTGTGTGATCGCTCTTGCATACCTATGTGTGTGCGCACGTGGACGTGTTTGTTATACACTGCTCAAAAAAATAAAGGAACACTAAAATAACACATCCTAGATCTGAATGAATGAAATAATCTTATTAAATACTTTTTTCTTTACATAGTTGAATGTGCTGACAACAAAATCACACAACAATTATCAATGGAAATCAAATTTATCAACCCATGGAGGTCTGGATTTGGAGTCGCCCTCAAAATTAAAGTGGAAAACTACACTACAGGCTGATCCAACGTTGATGTAATGTCCTTAAAACAAGTCAAAATGAGGCTCAGTAGTGTGTGTGTGGCCTCCACGTGCCTGTATGACCTCCCTACAACGCCTGGGCATGCTCCTGATGAGGTGGCGGATGGTCTCCTGAGGGATCTCCTCCCAGACCTGGACTAAAGCATCCGCCAACTCCTGGACAGTCTGTGGTGCAACGTGACGTTGGTGGATGGAGCGAGACATGATGTCCCGGATGTGCTCAATTGGATTCAGGTCTGGGGAACGGGCGGGCCAGTCCATAGCATCAATGCCTTCCTCTTGCAGGAACTGCTGACACACTCCAGCCACATGAGATCTAGCATTGTCTTGCATTAGGAGGAACCCAGGGCCAACCGCACCAGCATATGGTCTCACAAGGGGTCTGAGGATCTCATCTCGGTACCTAATGGCAGTCAGGCTACCTCTGGCGAGCACATGGAGGGCTGTGCGGCCCCCCAAAGAAATACCACCCCACACCATGACTGACCCACCGCCAAACCGGTCATGCTGGAGGATGTTGCAAGCAGCAGAACGTTCTCCACGGCGTCTCCAGACTCTGTCACGTCTGTCACATGTGCTCAGTGTGAACCTGCTTTCATCTGTGAAGAGCACAGGGTGCCAGTGGCGAATTTGCCAATCTTGGTGTTCTCTGGCAAATGCCAAACATCCTGCACGGTGTTGGGCTGTAAGCACAACCCCCACCGGTGGACGTCGGGCCCTCATACCACCCTCATGGAGTCTGTTTCTGACCGTTTGAGCAGACACATGCACATTTGTGGCCTGCTGGAGGTCATTTTGCAGGGCTCTGGCAGTGCTCCTCCTGCTCCTCCTTGCACAAAGGCGGAGGTAGCAGTCCTGCTGCTGTGTTGTTGCCCTCCTACGGCCTCCTCCACGTCTCCTGATGTACTGGCCTTTCTCCTGGTAGCACTACGCTAACAGACACAGCAAACCTTCTTGCCACAGCTCGCATTGATGTACCATCCTGGATGAGCTGCACTACCTGAGCCACTTGTGTGGGTTGTAGACTCCGTCTCATGCTACCACTAGAGTGAAAGCACCGCAAGCATTCAAAAGTGACCAAAACATCAGCCAAGAAGCATAGGAACTGAGAAGTGGTCTGTGGTCACCACCTGCAAAACCAGTCCTTTATTGGGGGTGTCTTGCTAATTGCCTATAATTTCCACCTGTTGTTTATTCCATTTGCACAACAGCATGTGAAATGTATTGTCAAACAGTGTTGCTTCCTAAGTGGACAGTTTGATTTCACAGAAGTGTGATTGACTTGGAGTTACATTGTGTTGTTTAAGTGTTCCCTTTATTTTTTTGAGCGGTGTATATACAGTGTGTATTAGTGTAGCCTACATATCCATCTTTCTGACCCCTGACCCAGGTGTGGGCTACCCATTGTGTCGTCCTGTGAGCGAGGCGGAGCGTCCGTTTGGGGAGGAGCTACTCCACAGCGTGGTCAAGAGCATCCAGAGGAACGACGTCTCTCGACCAATGGGACAGCTCCTACAGCTGCTAGGGCAGAGCCTGGGGGTCAAGAGGCAAAGGTCAGGGGGTTATACATTAATAACTCCATTGTCCAGGGGCATGTTCAGGAGGATGTAACGTTCAGGAGGATGTAAAGATAGAAAGGTATTTTGTAGAACAGACATGATTGTCTGTCAGGATAAAGAATTGTCAGCTCTGTTCATTGTATTTCTATCTATCTGTAACAGTCAGAGCGTTTCACATCACTAAATACACCCCACAAGTCAGTTGGTGCAAATATAGCAATACTAAATGATAGCCAAGGTTGGAAAAATTTTAACGACAACATTAAGTATCATTAGCCCTTTGATGTCAAAGAGAGACAGTCGGCATGCTATCTACTGGAACTAGTCTGCTAAATCTCCACTGTAACATCTAACACCCCAGTGCTCTTCCCTCTGCAGGAGTCTGTACAGAGATATCCTCTTCCTGTCTCTGGTGGCTCTGGGAAAGGACAACATTGACATCGGTAAGTCTGCTTCCGTGGTGCTAGTAGTTTCAGAAGTACTGGAGTGTGCTCCCAGCCGACAACACTCCAGGTGCAGGGTACACAAACGTAATCTAGAAGGACACTAAATACCCACACGCTGTTGAAAGCTCCTGCAGTGTATTGCAACGTTTTCACTAGAAGGTCTTCAGTTGAAATTAGATTTAAATCAGTGTTAAACATGGATTAACATTGACGTGATAATCTCATCTCACTCTTCCTCCTCCCTCCAGATGCTTTTGACCGTGAATACAAGATGGCGTACGACCGCCTCAGCCCGACCCTGGTGAAGCTGACGCACAACTGTGACCGTCCGCCCAGCGCTGGGGTCATGGAGTGTCGCAAGACCTTCGGAGAGCCCTACCTCTGAACTCTGACCCCTTACCCCTGACATGACACCTCCGACACCTCAGCCTCCACCCGGCCAGTCACCTCCACCACCCAGCATAGCACAGCCATGGGTAGCACACATGGGTAGGATTCAAGAGATCTTTGTGTCCATGAAAAGCGCAGTATAAAATCCATTTATTACAACGGTGGCTCTCCCAAAGAGGACAGAGGATTGCTTTAAAAGACAAGCTCAGGAAGCCCTTAAGAAATACTTAGAGAATATGTGATGATACCTTGTTGATACCGTGTGTTTGGGTCATGTCTGTAACCTGTGAGAAACATGACGGGGTTGACGAGAGCGTAAAGGAGCTGATGAACCAAGGCTGGTATTATGTAGTCCGACTAGTCTCACAAAAGGGATTTTTTTTAAATCACATCTCATCACTTGGATGTATATGAACTGGACATACCACTCTGGATGGATGGAGATCATACACATTAACGTAACAACGTTTTCACACAAAAATGTGTTCCATTTCGGGGTACTTATGTTTTAAAAAATCTTGTACAAATTGATATATACAATGCAAAATGTACTTTATATACCACAGTAGTAGAACCTTTTTTAAAACAACATTTATATTATATAGTCATATATAAAGACTAATATTAGCAATATTTTACTTAACGTTAATTATATTTATTCAAAGTAAGCATTTTATTTATTCTAGTCTGTTTTATTTGTTTAGTGGATGTACTGGCTTCATGTCAGGTTGAACATCCATTCCTCTCCTCCTGTGGTTGATGGATGTACTGGCTTCATGTCAGGTTGAACATCCATTCCTCTCCTCCTGTGGTTGATGGATGTACTGGCTTCATGTCAGGTTGAACATCCATTCCTCTCCTCCTGTGGTTGATGGATGTACTGGCTTCATGTCAGGTTGAACATCCATTCCTCTCCTCCTGTGGTTGATGGATGTACTGGCTTCATGTCAGGTTGAACATCCATTCCTCTCCTCCTGTGGTTGATGGATGTACTGGCTTCATGTCAGGTTGAACATCCATTCCTCTCCTCCTGTGGTTGATGGATGTACTGGCTTCATGTCAGGTTGAACATCCATTCCTCTCCTCCTGTGGTTGATGGATGTACTGGCTTCATGTCAGGTTGAACATCCATTCCTCCCCTCCTGTGGTTGATTGATGTACTGGCTTCATGTCAGGTTGAACATCCATTCCTCTCCTCCTGTGGTTGATGGATGTACTGGCTTCATGTCAGGTTGAACATCCATTCCTCTCCTCCTGTGGTTGATGGATGTACTGGCTTCATGTCAGGTTGAACATCCATTCCTCTCCTCCTGTGGTTGATGGATGTACTGGCTTCATGTCAGGTTGAACATCCATTCCTCTCCTCCTGTGGTTGATGGCTGTTAAAAGGTCTAGGAGTATCTACAGTGTAGTGTTACGGTACAGGCTACTGTACCACATTAATGTCCATCATAAACTGAACTAAGCTGATTTGCAGTATTGTATCAGTGGGGGCGTTGAAAGATTTACTCTAAACCACTAAAGGTCGCTTTAAAACTGCCAAAATGTTGCGTTAAATACTTAATTTCCGCTGCACTTTACAACAGATTTTGTTGTTGTTGACAAGACGCATCCTGAGTATGGATTGATTCGTTTGATCAAAAATATAAATGTATTTCACAGAAATACCCATACTGAGTCGAATACTGATTGACCACTGTTTTTAAAGTAACGTGCAATTGTAAAAACAGACTTTGACATCTTTGGCACAACATGCTGTATGAATCGACACCGCAGATATCAGTATTAATATCGTTAAAGTGAAAGTACCTTCACGTTTAAAGTTTGAGTACCCTTTGAGGACCTCCTGTTAAGAACATTTAGTTACCCCTTTGATATATGGAGGGAATATTTCTACACAACAGTAGGTTCCGTATCCTTTCGTATTCTCTATACTACCTGTACGTATGAGCTGTGAATAGTGGGTTATGACAAGGAAAGTATGGGTTATTCAATAGTTTTGAGGTAACTGTCTGTTCCCCTTAAAAAAAAAACGTATTTGGGGTTTTAATTTTCTTATGTGTTTGAGAACCAAAAAGTAATAATCCAAAACAGTACGATGGTACAGTGTGTGTGTATATACTGAACAAAAATATAAACGCAACATGTAAAGTCTTGGTCCCATTTTTCATGAGCTGAAATAAAACATCCCAGGAATGTTCCATACGCACAAAAAGCGTATTTCTCTCGAATTGTGTGCACAAATTTGTTTACATCCCTGTTAGTGAGCATTTCTCCTTTGCCAAGATAATCCATCCACCTGACAGGTGTGGCGTATCAAGAAGCTGATTAAACAGCATGATCATTACACAGGTGCACCTTGTGCTGGAGACAATAAAAGGCCCACCCAGGCCCACCCATGGCAGTGCCCCTGCCCAGTCATGTGAAATACATAGATTAAGGCCTAATGAATTTATTTTAATTGACTGATTTCCTTCTATGAACTGTAACTCAGTAAAGTCTTTTAAATTGTTGCATGTTGCGTTTTATATTGTTGTTCAGTATAGTTCTGTTAGGAGCTATAAGTCTAGAGCTGGGGTCCGTAAGAATGATTCATATCATTGACGTGTAGGCGAGTCCAGGGTTGGGGTTAATTCCATTTCAATTCCAGTCAATTTCTCTTCAATGCTTTTCAATTTGTAATTTGGTTTACTTTCTGAATTGGCTAATTGAAATGGAATTGACCCCAACCCTGACTGAGTCGCTCCAGTCACAGGTTGTATTCCCAAACCTGAGGCCAGTTCAGTTCTACTGAAACGCAACGTCTGGTTTCTAACCCATGTTGAGGACTTCAGGCTGACACAACGCACCAACGTTCAATAACTTGATACATCCTTAAAAGCTTTACATATGGTCCTATATATATATCTATACATGTTAATCTATATACTGATCGAATACAATACAAGTGTTCTGTTTTTCTTCCATACAAGGTACAATATGAGTAAAAACCTACGTTGGCTTCCCTGTTCAGCAGCACAACTGAACGTCCAGTGGCACATCACATGCAGTAAAAACCTTTTGAAAATAAAGAAGTGGTTGATGTATCAGGACCTCAGTCCAGTGGCTATGATGACATGGCTGTTCATATCTGGCCTATTATACTGATGATACCAAGTTCAGCCTTGGCGATGTGTATTGCCTTCAATTCATTTTAAATAATGTTTTGCTGATTTTATGTGGGAAGAAAGAGGTGGGCACACCTGAACATAGATTATAATGCTTTCCGTTGTCTGAGTTGAGAACAACCCATTGTGTGCACTTGACCAGGTATACACTTGAAAATCCTCAGTTTTAAGTATGTAGCAACATCTCTCTCGAAAATGCTTCCAATTCAGAATTAAATCATTGAAGTACCTTTATGACATTTATAATGTCCCCCTTCAACAGATATGTTAAACACCTATCCTGGCGACTGCAATGTAGACAGAACGCCACGAATCATCTTACCTGAAGTGAGGCACACCGGTGACCTCCAATTACAATGTAACAACATACTGATGTCATTGGCTAGAAGAGGACCTCTGTCAAGAAGGGTCCAATGAGAGCTGGCCACTTCGATGATTGACAGCTGAGAGCACCAATCCCAGAATAGAGCTACTATGCAAACATGAAATGGGGCGTTGCTATCTTGAAAGCTGAAGATTGTTACCAACCAACCAAGCGGTTAACAGAGAACCGGAATGTCAAAAAAAAAATATAACTGATGATATCAGCAGTGTCAACGGCGTTAAATAGCTTTGTTGTCAATCTCTGCAGGTTAAGGGCTCTATTCAATCCGCGTCGCTGAAGTTCAGCTTTACAGGGTGATTAAAAATGTAAAGGGTCTGTTTCTGCTTTAGAGGAGTCTGCACTGACGGTAAATGCTGCATATGGCAGCTCCAACAGAAATGACCTTCACATTTCTATCATGGAATCTGTAATGCTTCAGTTGGACAGATTGAATAGAGCACCAGAAGGTTATTAGTTGTGTATAAGGAAATGTACAAACAAAATGTTTCATTGTATTTAGGTCAATGTATAATATTTTATCTGGTCTTTTGTAGAGAAGACATTTTGTAAAAATGTTCCTAGTGTTGTTTACACCACTGTAGGACGGGTCAGTGGATCTGATGAAATTCATAATGTACTTTTGATTGGATCTTCAGGGTCGTCTCCAACTGGAAATAAAATCACTTATACTGTGGCCAGGCGTGTGTGTTTCTACATTGGGATTAAATCACGTCGGGAATTTCCACTTAAACCGACATCCACAGCCTTGACAGTGAACGCAGTTTCTGTGAACGCCGGGGAAATTGCCTTTGAAAGACGCGTTGTCAATAGTGCATTGCGCTTGTCGACAACACACCTTTGATTGAATCCAGGCTTCCGTTTTAAATGACCCCAAAACATTTATTTTCATGCAACATAATTTCCAATCAACACTACACTTTTTATTGAATATTATAAAAAAAGTATTTAATTGCAGCATGGATTGTAAATACAGCGTATGGATAGTTTCCTATCGTCAATACATGTTTCTGGTATCCATCTTACCCACACAAGTGTATTACATACCTACATAACACATGACACTACAATGCTGACAGTTAATGAAAGAATGGTTACATATGGGTTGTTTTAACTGGACTAGCTATTCCCCCGTTCCTGGTTATTCTAGACACAGAATAATTTCCATGAGAACTCAAGCTGCTGTATCTTTCTGCACCTGATAAACCGTTTTTTGTTGTCACTGCTGTTGTTTTTTTTTTAACTCTAAAAAGAAACGACTGTTGACATTTTTACATAGAACATGGATGAACACTAAAATGGGTGTGTGTACCGTGGATGGACAACTTCTACAATTACTCCTGCACGTCAGTTCTGATAAGACTTTCTTCAGTAGGTGTGGACAGACCAACCTCTACTGCTGCTCGTCAATTCTGGTGAAAGAGACCGGCAATAGTTCAACCATGGAGGTGTCCTCTGAGTCAACAATACCTGTCTCAACATAGACAACACAATCACGTCTGTGAACAGTAACACTGCCAAATCCCCTGCCTCTCTATACCGTGATGTCCACGAATGTTAGTTACTGACAACGGGACAGTTTGGCAGTGATGACTTCAATGACTTCCTGACACACCTCTTTTTTTTCCTCCCTCCTCACTATAGCATGATGGACTACAGTACCCATAATGCTCTGTGCAGTACAACACATCCAGTTTCATCTTAGTAAAAAAATAAAAACGTTCCTGAAACTAACATAATGGTGTCTGACCTCTGACCTCAGATGGAGACAGGGCAGATAATAATACGGTCCTCCAGCATCACACTGAGCACCAGGAACACAAAGTAAAGCATGAACATGGTGAGGCCCAGAACACGGCTCATCTTCCAGCGACACGCCGCGATGCTGATGATGACGAAGAGAAGCATGATGAAGAGGAGTACGATGGCACAGAACAGACCGTTGGAGTTCACCGCCACCGGCACCCCGCCTTGCATCGCCGAGAAGATCAACCATGGGACAGGCAGGCTGAGGGAGGGAGAGTGGAGGGGGAGAGAGAGGGATGCAGAGAGGGAGAGGCAGAGAGAGCGGAGGGGTGGAGACCGGAGGGGGGGAGAGTGAGAGAGGGAGAGAAGGAGAGAGGGAGAGTGAGAGGCAGAGAGAGCGGAGGGGTGGAGACAGAGAGGGAGAGAGGGTGAGAGACAATCACTTTTGAGAATAGTAACACAGATTACCTTGATCGTTTACTACAGACAACGGTACACAGTTCATAGTGCAATAGTGATATCTCTATGGTTACAGTGGTCTATACTAACCCCACAGTGATATCTCTGTAGTTATAGTGGTCTATACTAACCACATAGTGATATCTCTGTAGTTATAGTGGTCTATACTAACCCCATAGTGATATCTCTATGGTTACAGTGGTCTATACTAACCCCATAGTGATATCTCTGTAGTTATAGTGGTCTATACTAACCCCATAGTGATATCTCTGTAGTTATAGTGGTCTATACTAACCCCATAGTGATATCTCTGTAGTTATAGTGGTCTATACTAACCCCATAGTGATATCTCTGTAGTTATAGTGGTCTATCCTAACCCCATAGTGATATATCTGTAGTTATAGTGGTCTATACTAACCCCATAGTGATATCTCTGTAGTTATAGTGGTCTATACTAACCCCATAGTGATATCTCTGTAGTTATAGTGGTCTATACTAACCCCATAGTGATATCTCTGTAGTTATAGTGGTCTATACTAACCCCATAGGGATATCTCTGTAGTTATAGTGGTCTATACTAACCCCATAGTGATATCTCTGTAGTTATAGTGGTCTATACTAACCCCATAGGGATATCTCTGTAGTTATAGTGGTCTATACTAACCCCATAGGGATATCTCTGTAGTTATAGTGGTCTATACTAACCCCATAGTGATATCTCTGTAGTTATAGTGGTCTATACTAACCCCATAGTGATATCGCTGTAGTTATAGTGGTCTATACTAACCCCATAGTGATATCTCTGTAGTTATAGTGGTCTATACTAACCCCATAGGGATATCTCTGTAGTTATAGTGGTCTATACTAACCCCATAGGGATATCTCTGTAGTTATAGTGGTCTATACTAACCCCATAGTGATATCTCTGTGGTCTATACTAACCCCATAGTGATATCTCTGTAGTTGTAGTGGTCTATACTAACCCCATAGTGATATCTCTGTAGTTATAGTGGTCTATACTAACCCCATAGTGATATCTCTGTAGTTATAGTGGTCTATACTAACCCCATAGTGATATCTCTGTAGTTATAGTGGTCTATACTAACCCCATAGTGATATCTCTGTAGTTATAGTGGTCTATACTAACCCCATAGGGATATCTCTGTAGTTATAGTGGTCTATACTAACCCCATAGTGATATCTCTGTAGTTATAGTGGTCTATACTAACCCCATAGGGATATCTCTGTAGTTATAGTGGTCTATACTAACCCCATAGGGATATCTCTGTAGTTATAGTGGTCTATACTAACCCCATAGTGATATCTCTGTAGTTATAGTGGTCTATACTAACCCCATAGTGATATCGCTGTAGTTATAGTGGTCTATACTAACCCCATAGGGATATCTCTGTAGTTATAGTGGTCTATACTAACCCCATAGGGATATCTCTGTAGTTATAGTGGTCTATACTAACCCCATAGGGATATCTCTGTAGTTATAGTGGTCTATACTAACCCCATAGGGATATCTCTGTAGTTATAGTGGTCTATACTAACCCCATAGGGATATCTCTGTAGTTATAGTGGTCTATACTAACCCCATAGGGATATCTCTGTAGTTATAGTGGTCTATACTAACCCCATAGGGATATCTCTGTAGTTATAGTGGTCTATACTAACCCCATAGTGATATCTCTGTGGTCTATACTAACCCCATAGTGATATCTCTGTAGTTGTAGTGGTCTATACTAACCCCATAGTGATATCTCTGTAGTTGTAGTGGTCTATACTAACCCCATAGTGATATATCTGTTGTTGTAGTGGTCTATACTAACCCCATAGGGATATCTCTGTAGTTATAGTGGTCTATACTAACCCCATAGTGATATCTCTGTAGTTATAGTGGTCTATACTAACCCCATAGTGATATCTCTATGAGCTGTAGTTATAGTGGTCTATACTAACCCCATAGTGATATCTCTGTAGTTATAATGGTCTATACTAACCCCATAGGGATATCTCTGTAGTTATAGTGGTCTATGCTAACCCCATAGGGATATCTCTATAGTTATAGTGGTCTATGCTAACCCCATAGTGATATCTCTGTAGTTATAGTGGTCTATACTAACCCCATAGTGATATCTCTATGAGCTGTAGTTGTAGTGGTCTATACTAACTCCATAGTGATATCTCTGTTGTTATAGTGGTCTATACTAACCCCATAGTGATATCTCTGTAGTTATAGTGGTCTATGCTAACCCCATAGTGATATCTCTGTAGTTATAGTGGTCTATACTAACCCCATAGTGATATCTCTGTAGTTATAGTGGTCTATACTAACCCCATAGGGATATCTCTATAGTTGTAGTGGTCTATACTAACCCCATAGGGATATCTCTGTAGTTATAGTGGTCTATACTAACCCCATAGTGATATCTCTGTAGTTATAGTGGTCTATACTAACCCCATAGTGATATCGAAGATGTTGGATCCCACTGAGCTGGACACAGCCATGTCTCCCAGTCCTTTACGAGCCACGATGACACTAGTGATGAGGTCAGGGATGGAGGTTCCAGCTGCCAGGATGGTCAGGCCCATGATCTCCTCTGAGATGCCTATTGTCTCACCCACCTAGGGAGCCAACAGTCAATCAATCAATCAGTCTCACCCACCTACGGAGCCAACAGTCAATCAATCAATCAATCTCACCCACCCACCTAGGGAGCCAACAGTCAATCAATCAATCAATCAATCAATCAGTCTCACCCACCTAGGGAGCCAACAGTCAATGAATAAATCTCACCCACCCACCTAGGGAGCCAACAGTCAATCAATCAATCAATCAATCAATCAATCTCACCCACCTACCTAGGGAGCCAACAGTCAATCAATCCATCAATCAATCAATCAGTCTCACCCACCTAGGGAGCCAACAGTCAATCAATCAATCAATCTCACCCACCTACCTAGGGAGCCAACAGTCAATCCATCAATCAATCAATCAGTCTCACCCACCTAGGGAGCCAACAGTCAATCAATCAATCAATCTCACCCACCTAGGGAGACAACAGTCAATCAATCAATCAATCTCACCCACCTAGGGAGCCAACAGTCAATCAATCAATCAGTCTCACCCACCTAGGGAGACAACAGTCAATCAATCAATCAATCTCACCCACCTGGGGAGCCAACAGTCAATCAATCAATCAATCAATCTCACCCACCTGGGGAGCCAACAGTCAATCAATCAATCAATCTCACCCACCTAGGGAGCCAACAGTCAATCAATCAATCAATCTCACCCACCTAGGGAGCCAACAGTCAATCCATCAATCAATCAATCAGTCTCACCCACCTAGGGAGCCAACAATCAATCAATCTCACCCACCTAGGGAGCCAACAGTCAATCTCACACACCTAGGACACCAACAGTCAGTCAATCAATCAGTCTCACCCATCTAGGGAGCCAACAGTCAGTCAGTCAATCAATCAATCAGTCTCACACCTAGGAAGCCAACAGTCAGTCAGTCAATCAATCAATCAATCTCACACACCTAGGAAGCCAACAGTCAGTCAATCAATCACTCAATCAGTCTCACCCATCTAGTGCACTAGTAATCGTGGTCCTCTGTAGCTCAGCTGGTAGAGCACGGCGCTTGTAACGCCAGGGTAGTGGGTTCGATCCCCGGGACCACCCATACACAAAAAATGTATGCACGCATGACTGTAAGTCGCTTTGGATAAAAGCGTCTGCTAAATGGCATATTATTATTATTATTATTATAATCAGTCGATACATCTATCAAAATGTAATTGGTAGACGGAGGCCAGGATTCAATCAGCTCAGCGTTAACCCACGATAACAGACATAGCTTATCTCATAGCTTATAATTGCTTTTGTTTATAGTAGGTGGCGTCGGATGTGTTACTGCGTTGGAGTTGTCAAAACCACAAGCGGCGCCCAACGTTATACCTATCGGATGCACTAGTAGAAATCCCATGCAGCCGCGTTAAACTCAAACACTAAAATGTGTGATGTAATCTACACCTTGATAAGGCTGATCTAAATCCTTGCTATTTTGTTGAATTATTTTCAATGTCATTATTTCTATATAACCTGGCTTACACTTTCTCCTTCTGAACTTCTAACGTGGGGGAGATATAAGGACAGGTGTGGTTTCCCGACCATGACCACAAGAGCAACCGCTCACTGATTTGACAGCTCCAACGCAGTTACACCTCCGAAATCGCCTAAACGAAAGCAATGATAAGCTATGGGTTTGTCTGTTACCTCGGGTTATCGCTGATCTTGATTGAATCCTGGCCTAAGTCAAAGAAGCACTAGACTAACAGTTTCTAAACAAGATTGAAGTCATGTGATCTAAAATCCAACAAGAGTGATACCTGATGTGCCCACCAGACCATTAGATAGGAGAACACAGCGATCCACGTGATGGAACCAATAAACGTCAAGGCAAAGTACTTTCTGGAAGCCTGAGGAAGAGAACACACAGGAAGCTCATATCAGCATACATTCTAAGATATTTTGTGTTCTACATTTTCCACCACTTTGCAGGGCACAAACACAGTACAAAAATGACATCAATGCAACACAGAAATGTACGTCATACGTACCGGGTTGCGTACGTCGGGCACAGTGAGCCACAGAGGGAACACTATGGGTAGGAGAAAGAGATATGTGGCCTGTTTACGTCTGGTGTCTGGCCATTCTAACGACAGAGGTTCCTCATTCTCTTCACCCTCTTCCTCTTCACCCTCTTCCTCATCACCCTCTTCATCATCCTCCTCGTCCTCGCTCTCTTCCTCGCTCTCGTCCTCCTCACTGCTGTCTGAGCCGTCGGACCCCCCTGCGCCCGCTGGCCCCTGGTCCTAGTGAAGAGAGAGAGAGGGTGAGAGAGGGAGAGAGGGTGAGAGAGGGTGAGAGAGGGTGAGACGGTGAGAGAGGGTGAGAGAGAGAGAGAGAGAGAGAGAGGGAGGGAGAGAGGGTGAGAGAGGGAGAGAGAGGGTGAGAGAGGGAGAGAGAGGGTGAGAGAGGGAGAGAGGGTGAGAGAGGGTGAGAGAGAGAGAGGGAGGGAGAGAGGGTGAGGGAGGGAGAGGGTGAGAGAGGGAGAGAAGAGTCGTGGTGGGTAAATTAACTCTCCTCTATCTCTTTCTCTTCCTCTCTCAGTACTTCCTTCCTTTCTCGCTCTCTCTATTTCTCTCTCTACCGTCTGTGCCTCTGACGGGTCTGGTTTCTCCTCCTCTTTAGGTGGAGTCTGGGAGGTCGAGGGTTTGGCCTCCTCAGTCTTATCAGGTCCACCTGAATACAGACAGAGACAAAACACAGCCAATAAGCAACAAAGTCATATGTTCACATTTACATGTTAGTCATTTAGCAGACGCTCTTATCCAGAGCCACTTACAGTAGTGAGTGCATACATTTTCATTTGTACTGGTCCCTTGTGGGAAATGAACCAACAACCCTGGCATTGCAAGTGCCATGCTCTACCAACTGAGCCACACGGGACATTTGTTCAATGTATTATTTATCTTTTTATTTATTTGACCAGTAAGTTGACCGAGAACACATTCTCATTTACAGCCACGACCTGTGGAATAGTTACAGGGGAGAGGAGGGGGGGGATGAATGAGCCAATTGGGGCTGGGGATGGTTAGCTGGCCATGATGAGGGCCAGATTGGAAATTTAGCCAGGACACCAGGGTTAACACCTCTATCTACTCTTATGATAAGTGCCATGGGATATTTAGTGACCACAGAGAGTCAGGACACCCGTGTAATGTCCCATCCAAAAGATGGCACCCTACACAGGGCAATGTCCCCAATCACTACCATGGGGCATTGGGATCTTTTTTTTAGACCTCCTAGTGGCCTTCCAAGGCATGTCCCTAGGGGGAGTAGAAGGGGGGAGGGGAGAGCAGGTATCTGACTAGTGGTGGCTATTCACCAGCCTGATGGTCTGGGGGTAGAAGCTATTGGCCAGTCTTCCAGTTTTTACCATGATGCTCCTGGACTGCCTGCGTCAGAGTGACTGAAGCGGGGAGAACAGGGCGTGGCTTGGCTTGGCTGGGGTCCCTGATGATCTTCTTGGCCTTCCTGCGACACCTGGTGTTGTAGGTGTCCTGTAGGGCAGGCAGTGTGCACCCAGTGGTGCGTTCAGCTGCACGTATCACCCTCTGAAGTGCCTTGCGGTCTGCGGCGACGGAGTCTGGGTTAACAGCCTTGCGAGGGTTAACTCTTTTGAATGACTTACATACACTACCGGGGTCAAAATGTTTTAGAACACCTACTCATTCAAGGGTTTTTCTTTATTTGTACTATTTTCTACATTGTAGAATAATAGTGAAGACATCAAAACTATGAAATAACACATATGGAATCATGTAGTAACCAAAAAAGTGTTAAACAAATCAAAATATATTTTATATTTGAGATTCTTCAAATAGCCACCCTTTGCCTTGTTGACAGCTTTGCACAATCCTGGCATTCTCTCAACCAGCTTAACCTGGAATGCTTTTCCAACAGTCTCAAAGAAGTTCCCACATATGCTGAGCACTTGTTGGCTGCTTTTCCTTCACTCTGCGGTCCGACTCATCCCAAACAATCTCAATTTGGTTGAGGTCGGGGGATTGTGGAGGCCAGTTCATCTGATGCAGCACTCCATCACTCTCCTTCTTGGTAAAATAGCCCTTACACAGCCTGGAGGTGTGTTGGGTCATTGTCCTGTTGAAAAACAAATGATAGTCCCACTAAGCCCAAACCAGATGGGATGTTGTATCGCTGCAGAATGCTGTGGTAGCCACGCTGGTTAAGTGTGCCTTGAATTCTAAATAAATCACAGACAGTGTCGCCAGAAAATCACCCCCACACCATAACACCTCCTCCTCCATGCTTTATGGTAGGAAATACACATGCGGAGATCATCAGTTCACCCACACCGCATCTCACAAAGACACGGCGGTTGGAACCAAAAATCTTCAATTTGGACTCCAGACCAAAGGACACATTTCCACCGGTCTAATGTCTATTGTTCGTGTTTCTTGGCCCAAGCAGGTCTCTTCTTCTTATTGGTGTCCTTTAGTAGTGATTTCTTTGCATCAATTTGACCATGAAGGCCTGATTCACACAGTCCCCTCTGAAAAGTTGATGTTGAGATGTGTCTGTTACTTGAACTCTGTGAAGCATTTATTTGGGCTGCAATTTCTGAGGCTGGTAACTACTGAACTTATCCTCTGCAGCATGAGAGCAAGTTTCATCATAGCGCTTGATGGTTTTTGCGACTGCACTTAAAGAAACTTTCAAAGTTGACTGACCTTCATGTCTTAAAGTAATGATGGATTGTCATTTCTCTTTGCTTATTTGAGCTGTTCTTGCCATAATATGGACTTTGTCTTTTACCAAATAGGGATATCTTCTGTATACACCCCCTACCTTGTCACAACACAACTGATTGGCTCAAATACATTAAGAAGGAAAGAAATCCCACAAATTAACTTTTAAGAAGGCACACCTGTTAATTGAAGTACATTCTAGGTGACTACCTCATGAAGCTGGTTGATAGAATGCCAAGAGTATGCAAAGCTGTCATTGAAGCAAAGGGTGGCTACTTTGAAGAATCTAAAATATAAAATATATTTTGATTGGTTGAACACTTTTTTGGTTACTACATGATTCCATATCTGTTATTTCATAGTTTTGATGTCTTCACTATTATTCTACAATGTAGAAAATAGTACAAATAAAGAAAAACCCTTGAATGAGTAGGTGTTCTAAAACTTTTGACCGGTAGTGTACGTCCTCAGTGGAGCCTGTGAGCGTATAGTCCACATTGTCATCGGGGGCTCTCCTCGGCAGCTCAGGGTCATTGTGACCGAATCTTGAGAAAAAGCTGTTTAGTAGGGTGCTGTTGGTGACCGCGATGTGGCTGGCTTTCTTTCTGTAATCCGTGATCGTTAGGAGCCACTGCCACATACGCCTTGTGTCCGACCCGCTGAATTGCTCCTCCACTAAGTCCCTATACTTGTGTTTCACCATTCTTTGATCGATCTGCGTAAGTCATATTTTTACAGTTGAACCAAACTATTTTCCCCGGTCACCTTGCCCTGTTTAGAAGCAGCAGTTCTCTCTTTCAGTTTTCCTACAAGGCTGCTATCAATTCACGGTTTTTGATTCGGAACGTTTTGAAAGACACTATCGGTATCACGTCGGCGTATATATTGATGTTATCTCCAGAGATGACCCGGAACATATTCCAGCCCACGTGATCAAACCAGTTTTGGAGCGTGAATTCTGATTGGTCGGACCTGACCAACGGAACTTCCATCTTGAGTTTTTGTTTGTAGGCGGGCAGAAGCAGGATTTGCCGAAAGGAGGACGGGAAAGGGCCTTGTACTCATGTCGAAAAGGCGTGTAGCAGTGGTCAAGAGGAGAATTTCCGCGAGTTAAACAGTCGAGGTGTTGGTAATAATTTGGGAGCACGGTTCTCAAGTTACTTTTGTTAAAGTCCCCCGCAACAATGAACACTGCCTCCGGGAATGCGGCCTCCAGTTTGTTCAGGGTCCAATGAAGATCTTTGAGAGCCTTTTTGGTGTCAGAATGTACACAGCCATGGCAATAATCCCTGAGAACACTTTCGGAAGGTAAAAAGGGCGACATTTGATGACCAAGTATTCCTGGTTAAGATGGCGCTGACAGAGGGCGGCTCGCCTCGCGTTCCAATAAAACATTGCAGGTTTCTACTTTTCTTTGTGTGTTTTCCAGTGTTTTTCTAAAAGGTTCTTAATCAGTTTGTCTTGTGCATTACTACATACAGTGGGGAAAAAAAGTATTTTGTCAGCCACCAATTGTGGAAGTTCTCCCACTTAAAAAGACGAGAGAGGCCTGTAATTTTCATCATAGGTACACGTCAACTATGACAGACAAATTGAGAAAAAAAATCCAGAAAATCACATTGTAGGATTTTTTATGAATTTATTTGCAAATTATGGTGGAAAATAAGTATTTGGTCAATAACAAAAGTTTCTCAATACTTTGTTATATACCCTTTGTTGGCAATGACACAGGTCAAACGTTTTCTGTAAGTCTTCACAAGGTTTTCGCACACTGTTGCTGGTATTTTGGCCCATTCCTCCATGCAGATCTCCTCTAGAGCAGTGATGTTTTGGGGCTGTCGCTGGGCAACACGGACTTTCAACTCCCTCCAAAGATTTTCTATGGGGTTGAGATCTGGAGACTGGCTAGGCCACTCCAGGACCTTGAAATGCTTCTTACGAAGCCACTCCTTCGTTGCCCGGGCGGTGTGTTTGGGATCATTGTCATGCTGAAAGACCCAGCCACGTTTCATCTTCAATGCCCTTGCTGATGGAAGGAGGTTTTCACTCAAAATCTCACGATACATGGCCCCATTCATTCTTTCCTTTACACGGATTAGTCGTCCTGGTCCCTTTGCAGAAAAACAGCCCCAAAGCATGATGTTTCCACCCCCATGCTTCACAGTAGGTATGGTGTTCTTTGGATGCAACTCAGCATTCTTTGTCGTCCAAACACGACGAGTTGAGTTTTTACCAAAAAGTTCTATTTTGGTTTCATCTGACCATATGACATTCTCCCAATCCTCTTCTGGATCATCCAAATGCACTCTAGCAAACTTCAGACGGGCCTGGACATGTACTGGCTTAAGCAGGGGGACACGTCTGGCACTGCAGGATTTGAGTCCCTGGCGGCGTAGTGTGTTACTGATGGTAGGCTTTGTTACTTTGGTCCCAGCTCTCTGCAGGTCATTCACTAGGTCCCCCCGTGTGGTTCTGGGATTTTTGCTCACCGTTCTTGTGATCATTTTGACCCCACGGGGTGAGATCTTGCGTGGAGCCCCAGATCGAGGGAGATTATCAGTGGTCTTGTATGTCTTCCATTTCCTAATAATTGCTCCCACAGTTGATTTCTTCAAACCAAGCTGCTTACCTATTGCAGATTCAGTCTTCCCAGCCTGGTGCAGGTCTACAATTTTGTTTCTGGTGTCCTTTGACAGCTCTTTGGTCTTGGCCATAGTGGAGTTTGTAGTGTGACTGTTTGAGGTTGTGGACAGGTGTCTTTTATACTGATAACAAGTTCAAACAGGTGCCATTAATACAGGTAACGAGTGGAGGACAGAGGAGCCTCTTAAAGAAGAAGTTACAGGTCTGTGAGATCCAGAAATCTTGCTTGTTTGTAAGTGACCAAATACTTATTTTCCACCATAATTTCAAATAATTTCATTAAAAATCCTACAATGTGATTTTCTGGATTTTTTTCCCTAAATTTGTCTGTCATAGTTGACGTGTACCTATGATGAAAATTACAGGCCTCTCTCATCTTTTTAAGTGGGAGAACTTGCACAATTGGTGGCTGAATAAATACTTTTTTTCCCCACTGTACACCCGGGTAGAACTATTAGAATACGAATCGCTGGGTGCTCACCGTCCACACGACCTCCCCGAATCCCCTGAGACGGCAAAACAATGGACTAGCTTCTTTGGCGAGGAGCCGAGCTGCTTGGGAGTCCTACAGGAGAGTAGGAAGCGAAGACGCTGATGGAGAGGCAGACGTGGTGGGGTCTTAGTGAGATGAAGACGCCGGGCGACCCATCTTCCATTACCCAGCATACTACTGTCCTCCATTACCCAGCATACTACTGTCCTCCGTTACCCAGCATACTACTGTCTTCCATTACCCAGCATACTACTGTCCTCCATTACCCAGCATACTACTGTCCTCCATTACCCAGCATACTACTGTCCTCCGTTACCCAGCATACTACTGTCCTCCGTTACCCAGCATACTACTGTCCTCCATTACCCAGCATACTACTGTCCTCCATTACCCAGCATACTACTGTCCTCCATTACCCAGCATACTACTGTCCTCCATTACCCAGCATACTACTGTCCTCCATTACCCAGCATACTACTGTCCTCCATTACCCAGCATACTACTGTCCTCCGTTACCCAGCATACTACTGTCCTCCATTACCCAGCATACTACTGTCCTCCATTACCCAGCATACTACTGTCCTCCATTACCCAGCATACTACTGTCCTCCATTACCCAGCATACTACTGTCCTCCATTACCCAGCATACTACTGTCCTCCATTACCCAGCATACTACTGTCCTCCATTACCCAGCATACTACTGTCCTCCATTACCCAGCATACTACTGTCCTCCGTTACCCAGCATACTACTGTCCTCCGTTACCCAGCATACTACTGTCCTCCGTTACCCAGCATACTACTGTCCTCCGTTACTCAGCATACTACTGTCCTCCATTACCCAGCATACTACTGTCCTCCGTTACCCAGCATACTACTGTCCTCCATTACCCAGCATACTACTGTCCTCCATTACCCAGCATACTACTGTCCTCCATTACCCAGCATACTACTGTCATCCATTACCCAGCATACTACTGTCCTCCGTTACCCAGCATACTACTGTCCTCCATTACCCAGCATACTACTGTCCTCCATTACCCAGCATACTACTGTCCTCCGTTACCCAGCATACTACTGTCCTCCATTACCCAGCATACTACTGTCCTCCATTACCCAGCATACTACTGTCCTCCATTACCCAGCATACTACTGTCCTCCATTACCCAGCATACTACTGTCCTCCATTACCCAGCATACTACTGTCCTCCATTACCCAGCATTCTACTGTCCTCCGTTACCTACTACTCACCAGTGTTCAATTATTAATGAACAAACTTGACGAACTCAGAGCGAGGATCTCCTTCCAGATGGACATCAGATCCTGCAACATACTCTGTTTTTCTGAGACTTGGCTTTCCTCCGACATCCAGACGGATTATATACAACCAACGGGTTTTACCGTATTTTCGAGTGGATAGGAGAGCAGGCTCTCTCTGGCTCTGCTTTATGACAACAAGTGGTGCGACGGAGGAAATGTACAGGAACTTGCAAGCTTCTGCTCCCCCGACTTGGAATACTTGGTCATCAAATGTTGCCCTTTTTACAAGGTGGTATGCTGCTAGCTTTTATTATTATTATTATATTAAAGGCCTATGTCATATGCCGAAAACTGTGTAACTAAAGATGAACGAACCATGAATCATGGTGATTTTAAAGACGATTACCCCTTCCACTGACACACACGCGAAGGGCCCCATCTGCATGTTCATTTCAGTGTTGATTGGGTCTGTGTTAAGGCCCCTCCAGTATGTGGTTGTCATAACCCTGAGAGACTGTAATTGCCTGGACCACTGAAGGACCTCATTAGACCACGCACGCACGCCACACACACACATTGAGATGCCCAATGATTACAAGGGCACAAACCCAAATCAGCCCCACCACCACCCCTGCTCCCATCAAGCACAAATCAATCCAGAGATGGTAGACCGACCACATTAACAGCACACCTGTCTGTATCAATGTACCAACTTTCCAGTAATTACACACTAACAACACCAACACACCACACTAGGAGTCACACCAACACACCACACTAGGAGTCACACCAACACACCCCACTAGGAGTCACACCAACACACCCCACTAGGAGTCACACCCCACTAGGAGTCACACCAACACACCCCACTAGGAGTCACACCAACACACCCCACTAGGAGTCACACCAACACACCCCACTAGGAGTCACACCCCACTAGGAGTCACACCAACACACCCCACTAGGAGTCACACCAACACACCCTACTAGGAGTCACACCAACACACCCCACTAGGAGTCACACCCCACTAGGAGTCACACCAACACACCCCACTAGGAGTCACACCAACACACCCCACTAGGAGTCAGACCAAACTAGAACTCACACCAAAACACCCCACTAGGAGTCACACCAACACACCCCACTAGGAATCACACCAACACACCCCACTAGGAGTCACACCCCACTAGGAGTCACACCAACACACCCCACTAGGAGTCACACCAACACACCCCACTAGGAGTCAGACCAAACTAGAACTCACACCAAAACACCCCACTAGGAGTCACACCAACACACCACACTAGGAGTCACACCACACTAGGAGTCACACCAACACACCACACTAGGAGTCACACCAACACACCACACTAGGAGTCACACCAACACACCCCACTAGGAGTCACACCAACACACCAAACTAAGAGTCACACCACCACACCACACTAGGAGTCACACCAACACACCACACCAGGAGTCACACCAACACACCCCACTAGGAGTCACACCAACACACCCCACTAGGAGTCACACCAACACACCCCACTAGGAGTCACACCAACACACCCCACTAGGAGTAAATAAATAAAAATAATATGCCATTTAGCAGACGCTTTTATCCAAAGCGACTTACAGTCATGCGTGCATACATTTTTTTGTATGGGTGGTCCCGGGGATCGAACTCACTACCTTGGCGTTACAAGCGCCGTGCTCTACCAGCTGAGCTACAGAGGAGTCACACCAACACACCACACTAGGAGTCACACCAACACACCACACTAGGAGTCACACCAACACACCACACTAGGAGTCACACCAACACACCCCACTAGGAGTCACACCAACACACCCCACTAGGAGTCACACCACACTAGAAGTCACACCAACACACCCCACTAGGAGTCACACCAACACACCCCACTAGGAGTTACACCAACACACCCCACTAGGAGTCACACCAACACACCCCACTAGGAGTCACACCAACACACCCCACTAGGAGTCAGACCAACACACCCCACTAGGAGTCAGACCAACACACCCCACTAGGAGTCAGACCAACACACCCCACTAGGAGTCACACCAACACACCCCACTAGGAGTCACACCAACACACCCCACTAGGAGTCACACCAACACACCCCACTAGGAGTCACACCAACACACCCCACTAGGAGTCACACCAACACACCCCACTAGGAGTCACACCAACACACCCCACTAGGAGTCACACCAATACACCCCACTAGGAGTCACACAAACACACCACACTAGGAGTCACACCAACACACCACACTAGGAGTCACACCAACACACCACACTAGGAGTCACACCAACACACCACACTAGGAGTCACACCAACACACCCCACTAGGAGTCACACCCCACTAGGAGTCACACCAATACACCCCACTAGGAGTCACACCAACACACCCCACTAGGAGTCACACCAATACACCCCACTAGGAGTCACACCAACACACCCCACTAGGAGTCACACCAATACACCCCACTAGGAGTCACACCAACACACCCCACTAGGAGTCACTCCAACACACCACATATAGTGAAGAAGGAAACCAAGAGCAGGACTGACAGCCATTGTTCTGTTAATGGATCTCACCTCTGGGTCTGTGTCCATAGACTTACAACACCGTCACACAACATAAAGCATAGGCCTGGATCTCACCTACAGGTCTGTTTCAATAGACTTACAACACCGTCACACAACATAAAGCATAGGCCTGGATCTCACCTATAGGTCTGCAGTGTGTCCTGAGGTCTACCTTCCCTCTGGCTGCTGGGTTCAGCGGTTCAGGCTTCACTCTATTCCTCACTGCAATATGAGACAGGAGCTCCCTCATACAATGTACATAATGTATACTCCCTGATACAATTTAAATACAGTCCCATTTACAAGCTGCATCACAATAACAAGACAGATCCATGCATCCTGATACGACGTACAGCTGACTTTGAGCTGTTTAAAATGTCTGGGACTGTTTCTCATCAACGACAGGTCAAGAAAGACAACATGATAAGTTTGCATGCCTCGAAGAGCAACATGACCAATAAATAGTGCAAACACAATCAAAAGCAATCGCAACCAGAAGCAAACACGATCAAAAGCAATCGCAACCAGAAGCAAACACGATCAAAAGCAATCGCAACCAGAAGCAAACACGATCAAAAACAATCACAACCAGAAGCAAACACAATCAAAAGCAATCACAACCAGAAGCAAACACGATCAAAAGCAATCACAACCAGAAGCAAACACAATCAAAAGCAATCACAACCAGAAGCAAATACGATCAAAAGCAATCACAACCAGAAGCAAACACAATCAAAAGCAATCACAACCAGAAGCAAACACGATCAAAAGCAATCACAACCAGATGCAAACACATTCAAAAGCAATCACAACCAGAAGCAAACACAATCAAAAGCAATCACAACCAGAAGCAAACACAATCAAAATAATTTTACAAGCTACAGGGATAATTGTGAGACACATAACTCCGTTGCAGAGTAGCACCGAAACATCCATAAATAACAGGTAGACATGTCGTAGCTCTAACCCAAAGCCTCACTAACAACACCAAGACAAAGACACCACACAAAGCCTCACTAACAACACCAAGACCAAACATAACGTCAATGTTCCCGGTTGACCTTACCTTTCCCTTGCACTGACACCTCAGTCCTGACCTCCCCATTAAAGGCTGTTGTTTCTAATTGGCAGAGATACGGCAGGAAAGTGACTAGTTACCACAGAGACACAACATATCCACCCGCTGCCTCGTGTAGAGTCATGTATGACGAAATATGAGCAGAGTCATTGACACAACCCAAGTTACTGTACCACACAAACAAAACACAACCACTTCCTCATAATATTGTATGACTGAAAATGAGCTGAGCACGCATGAACACACTGTCATCCTCTTCTATGGAAGACTGAGATTCAGTTGAGATGAGAAAGTCTGTTTTGGAGACAGTAGACTGAAGATGAGGAGATATTCAGTAACTCTTGGTAAGACAATGGAAGTTGGAGTGATAGATAGTAGACTATGTACTAAAAATGGAAACCCTTCAGAAGGGCTGGCATGACGTGACAATACAGGGTGACATCATAAGGAGGAGGTGACATGTTGACATGCCTCTTACCTTGTCTATCTCTCCTCTGGCCAGGGCCTCTAACATCTCTGCTAAAGCCTGTCTCTAGAATAGAGGGGACGATGGAAGACACCATAGAATTACACATTACAACTCATTTCATAGGATTTCTGTGGGAGAGACATTCAGTCAAAAAAATCTGTAGTTACCAATTCCCCAAGTCCCCTGACATCCAGAGCTATGGTGTGGAGTGCCCAGTAGAGCAGCGCTCTCCAAACCTGGTCCTGGAGAGATCGGATTCAAAAGCCTCTCAACACCTTGGCGCTACCTTACACTAGAGTCCCATGTTGTATGATACGTCAAGAGCAGAGGTCAAGTCCACCTGTGTTCCTGGATTACAGGGATGTGACTGTCCTGTTCTGTCCTGTACTGGAGTGACCTTCACTGAGTCCTGTCCCCATGCAGCCTCCCTCCCTCCCAGCACTCTGATCCTTAATCAGCTTTCAATACAGGCTAATAAAAGCTGGATAAGAGCCAGCCTCTGGCCGACCAATCTCTTTATCTCAATAGCACTAGCTCTAGGCCTCTCGTTGTACTGGACTGTGTGTGTCACTGAGTTAACAGTCTGATGCTGCTGTGAAACTGAACTAACAGTCGGATGATGCTGTGAAGCTGAGCTAACAGTCTGATGCTGCTGTGAAACTGAACTAACAGTCGGATGATGCTGTGAAGCTGAACTAACAGTCTGATGCTGCTGTGAAGCTGAACTAACAGTCGGATGATGCTGTGAAGCTGAACTAACAGTCTGATGCTGCTGTGAAGCTGAACTAGCAGTCTGATGCTGCTGTGAAGCTAACAGGCTGATGCTGGTGTGAAGCTGAACTAACAGTCTGATGCTGCTGTGAAACTGAACTAACAGTCTGATGCTGCTGTGAAGCTAAGTTAACAGTCTGATGCTGCTGTGAAGCTGAACTAACAGTCTGATGCTGCTGTGAAGCTAACAGGCTGATGCTGCTGTGAAGCTGAACTAACAGTCTGATGCTGCTGTGAAACTGAACTAACAGTCTGATGCTGCTGTGAAGCTAACAGTCTGATGCTGCTGTGAAGCTAAGTTAACAGTCTGATGCTGCTGTGAAACTGAACTAACAGTCTGATGCTGCTGTGAAGCTAACAGTCTGATGCTGCTGTGAAGCTGAACTAACAGTCTGATGCTGCTGTGAAGCTAAGCTAACAGTCTGATGCTGCTGTGAAACTGAACTAACAGTCTGATGCTGCTGTGAAACTGAGCTAACAGTCTGATGCTGCTGTGAAACTGAACTAACAGTCTGATGCTGCTGTGAAGCTGAACTAACAGTCTGATGCTGCTGTGAAACTAAACTAACAGTCTGATGCTGCTGTGAAGCTGAACTAACAGTCTGATGCTGCTGTGAAACTGAACTAACAGTCTGATGCTGCTGTGAAGCTAAGCTAACAGTCTGATGCTGCTGTGAAACTGAACAAACAGTCTGATGCTGCTGTGAAGCTGAACTAACAGTCTGATGCTGCTGTGAAGCTGAACTAACAGTCTGATGCTGCTGTGAAGCTGAGCTAACAGTCTGATGCTGCTGTGAAGCTGAACTAACAGTCTGATGCTGCTGTGAAGCTGAACTAACAGTCTGATGCTGCTGTGAAGCTGAGCTAACAGTCTGATGCTGCTGTGAAGCTGAACTAACAGTCTGATGCTGCTGTGAAGCTGAACTAACAGTCTGATGCTGCTGTGAAGCTGAACTAACAGTCTGATGCTGCTGTGAAGCTGAGCTAACAGTCTGATGCTGCTGTGAAACTAAACTAACAGTCTGATGCTGCTGTGAAGCTGAACTAACAGTCTGATGCTGCTGTGAAACTGAACTAACAGTCTGATGCTGCTGTGAAGCTAAGCTAACAGTCTGATGCTGCTGTGAAACTGAACTAACAGTCTGATGCTGCTGTGAAGCTGAACTAACAGTCTGATGCTGCTGTGAAGCTGAACTAACAGTCTGATGCTGCTGTGAAGCTGAGCTAACAGTCTGATGCTGCTGTGAAGCTGAACTAACAGTCTGATGCTGCTGTGAAGCTGAACTAACAGTCTGATGCTGCTGTGAAGCTGAGCTAACAGTCTGATGCTGCTGTGAAGCTGAACTAACAGTCTGATGCTGCTGTGAAGCTGAACTAACAGTCTGATGCTGTTGTGAAGCTGAACTAACAGTCTGATGCTGCTGTGAAGGTGAGCTAACAGTCTGATGCTGCTGTGAAACTGAGCTAACAGTCTGATGCTGCTGTGAAGCTGAACTAACAGTCTGATGCTGCTGTGAAGCTGAACTAACAGTCTGATGCTGCTGTGAAGCTGAGCTAACAGTCTGATGCTGCTGTGAAGCTGAACTAACAGTCTGATGCTGCTGTGAAGTTAACAGTCTGATGCTGCTGTGAAGCTGAACTAACAGTCTGATGCTGCTGTGAAGCTGAACTAACAGTCTGATGCTGCTGTGAAGCTGAGCTAACAGTCTGATGCTGCTGTGAAGCTGAACTAACAGTCTGATGCTGCTGTGAAGCTGAACTAACAGTCTGATGCTGCTGTGAAGCTGAACTAACAGTCTGATGCTGCTGTGAAGGTGAGCTAACAGTCTGATGCTGCTGTGAAGCTGAGCTAACAGTCTGATGCTGCTGTGAAGCTGAACTAACAGTCTGATGCTGCTGTGAAGCTGACTAACAGTCTGATGCTGCTGTGAAGCTGAGCTAACAGTCTGATGCTGCTGTGAAGCTGAACTAACAGTCTGATGCTGCTGTGAAGCTGAACTAACAGTCTGATGCTGCTGTGAAGCTGAACTAACAGTCTGATGCTGCTGTGAAGCTGAACTAACAGTCTGATGCTGCTGTGAAGCTGAACTAACAGTCTGATGCTGCTGTGAAGCTGAACTAACAGTCTGATGCTGCTGTGAAGCTGAACTAACAGTCTGATGCTGCTGTGAAGCTGAACTAACAGTCTGATGCTGCTGTGAAGCTGAACTAACAGTCTGATGCTGCTGTGAAGCTGAACTAACAGTCTGATGCTGCTGTGAAGCTGAACTAACAGTCTGATGCTGCTGTGAACTGACTAACAGTCTGATGCTGCTGTGAAGCTGAACTAACAGTCTGATGCTGCTGTGAAGCTGAACTAACAGTCTGATGCTGCTGTGAAGCTGAACTAACAGTCTGATGCTGCTGTGAAGCTGAACTAACAGTCTGATGCTGCTGTGAAGCTGAACTAACAGTCTGATGCTGCTGTGAAGCTGAACTAACAGTCTGATGCTGTGAAACTGAACTAACAGTCTGATGCTGCTGTGAAGCTGAACTAACAGTCTGATGCTGCTGTGAAGCTGAACTAACAGTCTGATGCTGCTGTGAAGCTGAACTAACAGTCTGATGCTGCTGTGAAGCTGAACTAACAGTCTGATGCTGCTGTGAAGCTGAACTAACAGTCTGATGCTGCTGTGAAGCTGAACTAACAGTCTGATGCTGCTGTGAAGCTGAACTAACAGTCTGATGCTGCTGTGAAGCTGAACTAACAGTCTGATGCTGCTGTGAAGCTGAACTAACAGTCTGATGCTGCTGTGAAGCTGAACTAACAGTCTGATGCTGCTGTGAAGCTGAACTAACAGTCTGATGCTGCTGTGAAGCTGAACTAACAGTCTGATGCTGCTGTGAAGCTGAACTAACAGTCTGATGCTGCTGTGAAGCTGAACTAACAGTCTGATGCTGCTGTGAAGCTGAACTAACAGTCTGATGCTGCTGTGAAGCTGAACTAACAGTCTGATGCTGCTGTGAAGCTGAACTAACAGTCTGATGCTGCTGTGAAGCTGAACTAACAGTCTGATGCTGCTGTGAAGCTGAACTAACAGTCTGATGCTGCTGTGAAGCTGAACTAACAGTCTGATGCTGCTGTGAAGCTGAACTAACAGTCGGATGCTGCTGTGAAGTTAACAGTCGGATGCTGCTGTGAAGCTGAACTAACAGTCTGATGCTGCTGTGAAGCTGAACTAACAGTCTGATGCTGCTGTGAAGCTGAACTAACAGTCTGATGCTGCTGTGAAGCTGAACTAACAGTCTGATGCTGCTGTGAAGCTGAACTAACAGTCTGATGCTGCTGTGAAGCTGAACTAACAGTCTGATGCTGCTGTGAAGCTGAACTAACAGTCTGATGCTGCTGTGAAGCTGAACTAACAGTCTGATGCTGCTGTGAAGCTGAGCTAACAGTCTGATGCTGCTGTGAAGCTGAACTAACAGTCTGATGCTGCTGTGAAGCTGAACTAACAGTCTGATGCTGCTGTGAAGCTGAACTAACAGTCTGATGCTGCTGTGAAGCTGAACTAACAGTCTGATGCTGCTGTGAAGCTGAACTAACAGTCTGATGCTGCTGTGAAGCTGAACTAACAGTCTGATGCTGCTGTGAAGCTGAACTAACAGTCTGATGCTGCTGTGAAGCTGAACTAACAGTCTGATGCTGCTGTGAAGCTGAACTAACAGTCTGATGCTGCTGTGAAGCTGAACTAACAGTCTGATGCTGCTGTGAAGCTGAACTAACAGTCTGATGCTGCTGTGAAGCTGAAGCTAACAGTCTGATGCTGCTGTGAAGCTGAACTAACAGTCTGATGCTGCTGTGAAGCTGAACTAACAGTCTGATGCTGCTGTGAAGCTAACAGTCTGATGCTGCTGTGAAGCTGAGCTAACAGTCTGATGCTGCTGTGAAGCTGAACTAACAGTCTGATGCTGCTGTGAAGCTGAACTAACAGTCTGATGCTGCTGTGAAGCTGAACTAACAGTCTGATGCTGCTGTGAAGCTGAACTAACAGTCTGATGCTGCTGTGAAGCTGAACTAACAGTCTGATGCTGCTGTGAAGCTGAACTAACAGTCTGATGCTGCTGTGAAGCTGAACTAACAGTCTGATGCTGCTGTGAAGCTGAACTAACAGTCTGATGCTGCTGTGAAGCTGAACTAACAGTCTGATGCTGCTGTGAAGCTGAACTAACAGTCTGATGCTGCTGTGAAGCTGAACTAACAGTCTGATGCTGCTGTGAAGCTGAACTAACAGTCTGATGCTGCTGTGAAGCTGAACTAACAGTCTGATGCTGCTGTGAAGCTGAACTAACAGTCTGATGCTGCTGTGAAGCTGAACTAACAGTCTGATGCTGCTGTGAAGCTGAACTAACAGTCTGATGCTGCTGTGAAGCTGAACTAACAGTCTGATGCTGCTGTGAAGCTGAACTAACAGTCTGATGCTGCTGTGAAGCTGAACTAACAGTCTGATGCTGCTGTGAAGCTGAACTAACAGTCTGATGCTGCTGTGAAGCTGAACTAACAGTCTGATGCTGCTGTGAAGCTGAACTAACAGTCTGATGCTGCTGTGAAGCTGAACTAACAGTCTGATGCTGCTGTGAAGCTGAACTAACAGTCTGATGCTGCTGTGAAGCTGAACTAACAGTCTGATGCTGCTGTGAAGCTGAACTAACAGTCTGATGCTGCTGTGAAGCTGAACTAACAGTCTGATGCTGCTGTGAAGCTGAACTAACAGTCTGATGCTGCTGTGAAGCTGAACTAACAGTCTGATGCTGCTGTGAAGCTGAACTAACAGTCTGATGCTGCTGTGAAGCTGAACTAACAGTCTGATGCTGCTGTGAAGCTGAACTAACAGTCTGATGCTGCTGTGAAGCTGAACTAACAGTCTGATGCTGCTGTGAAGCTGAACTAACAGTCTGATGCTGCTGTGAAGCTGAAGCTAACAGTCTGATGCTGCTGTGAAGCTGAACTAACAGTCTGATGCTGCTGTGAAGCTGAACTAACAGTCTGATGCTGCTGTGAAACTGAACTAACAGTCTGATGCTGCTGTGAAGCTGAAGCTAACAGTCTGATGCTGCTGTGAAGCTGAACTAACAGTCTGATGCTGCTGTGAAGCTGAACTAACAGTCTGATGCTGCTGTGAAGCTGAACTAACAGTCTGATGCTGCTGTGAAGCTGAACTAACAGTCTGATGCTGCTGTGAAGCTGAACTAACAGTCTGATGCTGCTGTGAAGCTGAACTAACAGTCTGATGCTGCTGTGAAGCTGAACTAACAGTCTGATGCTGCTGTGAAGCTGAACTAACAGTCTGATGCTGCTGTGAAGCTGAACTAACAGTCTGATGCTGCTGTGAAGCTGAACTAACAGTCTGATGCTGCTGTGAAGCTGAACTAACAGTCTGATGCTGCTGTGAAGCTGAACTAACAGTCTGATGCTGCTGTGAAGCTGAACTAACAGTCTGATGCTGCTGTGAAGCTGAACTAACAGTCTGATGCTGCTGTGAAGCTGAACTAACAGTCTGATGCTGCTGTGAAGCTGAGCTAACAGTCTGATGCTGCTGTGAAGCTGAACTAACAGTCTGATGCTGCTGTGAAGCTGAACTAACAGTCTGATGCTGCTGTGAAGCTGAACTAACAGTCTGATGCTGCTGTGAAGCTGAACTAACAGTCTGATGCTGCTGTGAAGCTGAACTAACAGTCTGATGCTGCTGTGAAGCTGAACTAACAGTCTGATGCTGCTGTGAAGCTGAACTAACAGTCTGATGCTGCTGTGAAGCTGAACTAACAGTCTGATGCTGCTGTGAAGCTGAACTAACAGTCTGATGCTGCTGTGAAGCTGAGCTAACAGTCTGATGCTGCTGTGAAGCTGAACTAACAGTCTGATGCTGCTGTGAAGCTGAACTAACAGTCTGATGCTGCTGTGAAGCTGAACTAACAGTCTGATGCTGCTGTGAAGCTGAACTAACAGTCTGATGCTGCTGTGAAGCTGAACTAACAGTCTGATGCTGCTGTGAAGCTGAACTAACAGTCTGATGCTGCTGTGAAGCTGAACTAACAGTCTGATGCTGCTGTGAAGCTGAACTAACAGTCTGATGCTGCTGTGAAGCTGAACTAACAGTCTGATGCTGCTGTGAAGCTGAACTAACAGTCTGATGCTGCTGTGAAGCTGAACTAACAGTCTGATGCTGCTGTGAAGCTGAACTAACAGTCTGATGCTGCTGTGAAGCTGAACTAACAGTCTGATGCTGCTGTGAAGCTGAACTAACAGTCTGATGCTGCTGTGAAGCTGAACTAACAGTCTGATGCTGCTGTGAAGCTGAACTAACAGTCTGATGCTGCTGTGAAGCTGAACTAACAGTCTGATGCTGCTGTGAAGCTGAGCTAACAGTCTGATGCTGCTGTGAAGCTGAACTAACAGTCTGATGCTGCTGTGAAGCTGAACTAACAGTCTGATGCTGTTGTGAAGCTGAACTAACAGTCTGATGCTGCTGTGAAGGTGAGCTAACAGTCTGATGCTGCTGTGAAACTGAGCTAACAGTCTGATGCTGCTGTGAAACTGAACTAACAGTCTGATGCTGCTGTGAAGTTAACAGTCGGATGATGCTGTGAAGCTGAGCTAACAGTCTGATGCTGCTGTGAAGTTAAAAGTCGGATGATGCTGTGAAGCTGAATTAACAGTCTGATGCTGCTGTGAAGCTGAACTAACAGTCTGATGCTGCTGTGAAGCTGAACTAACAGTCTGATGCTGCTGTGAAGCTGAGCTAACAGTCTGATGCTGCTGTGAAGCTGAACTAACAGTCTGATGCTGCTGTGAAGCTGAACTAACAGTCTGATGCTGCTGTGAAGCTGAACTAACAGTCTGATGCTGCTGTGAAGCTGAACTAACAGTCTGATGCTGCTGTGAAGCTGAACTAACAGTCTGATGATGCTGTGAAGCTGAACTAACAGTCTGATGCTGCTGTGAAACTGAGCTAACAGTCTGATGCTGCTGTGAAACTGAACTAACAGTCTGATGCTGCTGTGAAGCTGAACTAACAGTCTGATGCTGCTGTGAAACTGAACTAACAGTCTGATGCTGCTGTGAAGTTAACAGTCGGATGATGCTGTGAAGCTGAACTAACAGTCTGATGCTGCTGTGAAGCTAAGCTAACAGTCTGATGCTGCTGTGAAGCTAAGTTAACAGTCTGATGCTGCTGTGAAACTGAACTAACAGTCTGATGCTGCTGTGAAGCTAACAGTCTGATGCTGCTGTGAAGCTGAACTAACAGTCTGATGCTGCTGTGAAGCTAAGCTAACAGTCTGATGCTGCTGTGAAGCTACTAACAGTCTGATGCTGCTGTGAAGCTAACAGTCTGATGCTGCTGTGAAGCTGAACTAACAGTCTGATGCTGCTGTGAAGCTAAGCTAACAGTCTGATGCTGCTGTGAACTGACTAACAGTCTGATGCTGCTGTGAAGCTGAGCTAACAGTCTGATGCTGCTGTGAAACTAAGCTAACAGTCTGATGCTGCTGTGAAACTGAGATAACAGTCTGATGCTGCTGTGAAACTGAACTAACAGTCTGATGCTGCTGTGAAGCTAAGCTAACAGTCTGATGCTGCTGTGAAACTGAACTAACAGTCTGATGCTGCTGTGAAGCTGAACTAACAGTCTGATGCTGCTGTGAAGCTGAACTAACAGTCTGATGCTGCTGTGAAGCTGAACTAACAGTCTGATGATACTGTGAAGCTGAACTAACAGTCTGATGCTGCTGTGAAGCTGAACTAACAGTCTGATGATACTGTGAAGCTGAACTAACAGTCTGATGCTGCTGTGAAGCTGAACTAACAGTCTGATGCTGCTGTGAAACTGAACTAACAGTCTGATGCTGCTGTGAAGCTGAACTAACAGTCTGATGCTGCTGTGAAGCTGAACTAACAGTCTGATGATACTGTGAAGCTGAACTAACAGTCTGATGCTGCTGTGAAGCTGAACTAACAGTCTGATGCTGCTGTGAAACTGAACTAACAGTCTGATGCTGCTGTGAAGCTAAGCTAACAGTCTGATGCTGCTGTGAAACTGAACTAACAGTTTGATGCTGCTGTGAAGCTGAACTAACAGTCTGATGCTGCTGTGAAGCTGAACTAACAGTCTGATGCTGCTGTGAAGCTGAGCTAACAGTCTGATGCTGCTGTGAAGCTGAACTAACAGTCTGATGCTGCTGTGAAGCTGAACTAACAGTCTGATGCTGCTGTGAAGCTGAACTAACAGTCTGATGCTGCTGTGAAGCTGAACTAACAGTCTGATGCTGCTGTGAAACTGAGCTAACAGTCTGATGCTGCTGTGAAACTGAACTAACAGTCTGATGCTGCTGTGAAGCTGAACTAACAGTCTGATGCTGCTGTGAAGCTGAACTAACAGTCTGATGATACTCTGAAGCTGAACTAACAGTCGGATGATGCTGTGAAGCTGAGCTAACAGTCTGATGCTGCTGTGAAGCTGAACTAACAGTCTGATGCTGCTGTGAAGCTGAACTAACAGTCTGATGCTGCTGTGAAGCTGAACTAACAGTCTGATGCTGCTGTGAAGCTGAACTAACAGTCTGATGATACTGTGAAGCTGAACTAACAGTCTGATGCTGCTGTGAAGCTGAACTAACAGTCTGATGCTGCTGTGAAACTGAACTAACAGTCTGATGCTGCTGTGAAGCTGAACTAACAGTCTGATGATACTGTGAAGCTGAACTAACAGTCGGATGATGCTGTGAAGCTGAACTAACAGTCTGATGCTGCTGTGAAGCTGAACTAACAGTCTGATGCTGTTGTGAAGCTGAACTAACAGTCTGATGCTGCTGTGAAACTGAGCTAACAGTCTGATGCTGCTGTGAAACTGAACTAACAGTCTGATGCTGCTGTGAAGCTGAACTAACAGTCTGATGCTGCTGTGAAGCTGAACTAACAGTCTGATGATACTGTGAAGCTGAACTAACAGTCTGATGCTGCTGTGAAGCTGAACTAACAGTCTGATGCTGCTGTGAAGCTGAACTAACAGTCTGATGCTGCTGTGAAGCTGAACTAACAGTCTGATGCTGCTGTGAAGCTGAACTAACAGTCTGATGCTGCTGTGAAGCTGAACTAACAGTCTGATGCTGCTGTGAAGCTGAACTAACAGTCTGATGCTGCTGTGAAACTGAGCTAACAGTCTGATGCTGCTGTGAAACTGAACTAACAGTCTGATGCTGCTGTGAAGTTAACAGTCGGATGATGCTGTGAAGCTGAGCTAACAGTCTGATGCTGCTGTGAAGTTAACAGTCTGATGATGCTGTGAAGCTGAACTAACAGTCTGATGCTGCTGTGAAGCTGAACTAACAGTCTGATGCTGCTGTGAAGCTGAACTAACAGTCTGATGCTGCTGTGAAGCTGAACTAACAGTCTGATGCTGCTGTGAAGCTGAACTAACAGTCTGATGCTGCTGTGAAGCTGAACTAACAGTCTGATGCTGCTGTGAAGCTGAACTAACAGTCTGATGCTGCTGTGAAACTGAACTAACAGTCTGATGCTGCTGTGAAGCTGAACTAACAGTCTGATGCTGCTGTGAAACTGAACTAACAGTCTGATGCTGCTGTGAAGCTAAGCTAACAGTCTGATGCTGCTGTGAAACTGAACTAACAGTCTGATGCTGCTGTGAAGTTAACAGTCGGATGCTGCTGTGAAGCTGAACTAACAGTCTGATGCTGCTGTGAAGTCTAACAGTTTGATGCTGCTGTGAAGCTGAACTAACAGTCTGATGCTGCTGTGAAGCTAAGCTAACAGTCTGATGCTGCTGTGAAGCTAAGTTAACAGTCTGATGCTGCTGTGAAACTGAACTAACAGTCTGATGCTGCTGTGAAGCTAACAGTCTGATGCTGCTGTGAAGCTGAACTAACAGTCTGATGCTGCTGTGAAGCTAAGCTAACAGTCTGATGCTGCTGTGAAGCTGAACTAACAGTCTGATGCTGCTGTGAAGCTGAGCTAACAGTCTGATGCTGCTGTGAAGCTGAACTAACAGTCTGATGCTGCTGTGAAGCTAAGCTAACAGTCTGATGCTGCTGTGAAGCTAACAGTCTGATGCTGCTGTGAAGCTGAGCTAACAGTCTGATGCTGCTGTGAAACTAAGCTAACAGTCTGATGCTGCTGTGAAACTGAGATAACAGTCTGATGCTGCTGTGAAACTGAACTAACAGTCTGATGCTGCTGTGAAGCTAAGCTAACAGTCTGATGCTGCTGTGAAACTGAACTAACAGTCTGATGCTGCTGTGAAGCTGAACTAACAGTCTGATGCTGCTGTGAAGCTGAACTAACAGTCTGATGCTGCTGTGAAGCTGAACTAACAGTCTGATGATACTGTGAAGCTGAACTAACAGTCTGATGCTGCTGTGAAGCTGAACTAACAGTCTGATGATACTGTGAAGCTGAACTAACAGTCTGATGCTGCTGTGAAGCTGAACTAACAGTCTGATGCTGCTGTGAAGCTGAACTAACAGTCTGATGCTGCTGTGAAGCTGAGCTAATAGTCTGATGCTGCTGTGAAGCTGAACTAACAGTCTGATGCTGCTGTGAAGCTGAACTAACAGTCTGATGCTGCTGTGAAGCTGAACTAACAGTCTGATGCTGCTGTGAAGCTGAGCTAACAGTCTGATGCTGCTGTGAAGCTGAACTAACAGTCTGATGCTGCTGTGAAGCTGAACTAACAGTCTGATGCTGCTGTGAAGCTGAACTAACAGTCTGATGCTGCTGTGAAGCTGAACTAACAGTCTGATGCTGCTGTGAAACTGAACTAACAGTCTGATGCTGCTGTGAAGCTGAACTAACAGTCTGATGCTGCTGTGAAGCTGAACTAACAGTCTGATGCTGCTGTGAAGCTGAACTAACAGTCTGATGCTGCTGTGAAGCTGAACTAACAGTCTGATGCTGCTGTGAAGCTGAACTAACAGTCTGATGCTGCTGTGAAGCTGAACTAACAGTCTGATGCTGCTGTGAAGCTGAACTAACAGTCTGATGCTGCTGTGAAGCTGAACTAACAGTCTGATGCTGCTGTGAAGCTGAACTAACAGTCTGATGCTGCTGTGAAGCTGAACTAACAGTCTGATGCTGCTGTGAAGCTGAACTAACAGTCTGATGCTGCTGTGAAGCTGAACTAACAGTCTGATGCTGCTGTGAAGCTGAAGCTAACAGTCTGATGCTGCTGTGAAGCTGAACTAACAGTCTGATGCTGCTGTGAAGCTGAACTAACAGTCTGATGCTGCTGTGAAGCTGAACTAACAGTCTGATGCTGCTGTGAAGCTGAACTAACAGTCTGATGCTGCTGTGAAGCTGAACTAACAGTCTGATGCTGCTGTGAAGCTGAAGCTAACAGTCTGATGCTGCTGTGAAACTGAACTAACAGTCTGATGCTGCTGTGAAGCTGAACTAACAGTCTGATGCTGCTGTGAAGCTGAGCTAACAGTCTGATGCTGCTGTGAAGCTGAACTAACAGTCTGATGCTGCTGTGAAGCTGAACTAACAGTCTGATGCTGCTGTGAAGCTGAACTAACAGTCTGATGCTGCTGTGAAGCTGAACTAACAGTCTGATGCTGCTGTGAAGCTGAACTAACAGTCTGATGCTGTTGTGAAGCTGAACTAACAGTCTGATGCTGCTGTGAAGGTGAGCTAACAGTCTGATGCTGCTGTGAAACTGAGCTAACAGTCTGATGCTGCTGTGAAACTGAACTAACAGTCTGATGCTGCTGTGAAGTTAACAGTCGGATGATGCTGTGAAGCTGAGCTAACAGTCTGATGCTGCTGTGAAGCTGAACTAACAGTCTGATGCTGTTGTGAAGCTGAACTAACAGTCTGATGCTGCTGTGAATGTGAGCTAACAGTCTGATGCTGCTGTGAAACTGAACTAACAGTCTGATGCTGCTGTGAAGTTAACAGTCGGATGATGCTGTGAAGCTGAGCTAACAGTCTGATGCTGCTGTGAAGCTGAACTAACAGTCTGATGCTGCTGTGAAGCTGAACTAACAGTCTGATGCTGTTGTGAAGCTGAACTAACAGTCTGATGCTGCTGTGAAGGTGAGCTAACAGTCTGATGCTGCTGTGAAACTGAACTAACAGTCTGATGCTGCTGTGAAGCTGAACTAACAGTCTGATGCTGCTGTGAAGCTGAGCTAACAGTCTGATGCTGCTGTGAAACTGAACTAACAGTCTGATGCTGCTGTGAAGCTGAACTAACAGTCTGATGCTGCTGTGAAGCTGAGCTAACAGTCTGATGCTGCTGTGAAGCTGAACTAACAGTCTGATGCTGCTGTGAAGCTGAACTAACAGTCTGATGCTGCTGTGAAGCTGAGCTAACAGTCTGATGCTGCTGTGAAGCTGAACTAACAGTCTGATGCTGCTGTGAAGCTGAACTAACAGTCTGATGCTGTTGTGAAGCTGAACTAACAGTCTGATGCTGCTGTGAAGGTGAGCTAACAGTCTGATGCTGCTGTGAAACTGAGCTAACAGTCTGATGCTGCTGTGAAACTGAACTAACAGTCTGATGCTGCTGTGAAGTTAACAGTCGGATGATGCTGTGAAGCTGAGCTAACAGTCTGATGCTGCTGTGAAGTTAACAGTTGGATGATGCTGTGAAGTTAACAGTTGGATGATGCTGTGAAGCTGAACTAACAGTCTGATGCTGCTGTGAAGCTGAACTAACAGTCTGATGCTGCTGTGAAGCTGAGCTAACAGTCTGATGCTGCTGTGAAGCTGAACTAACAGTCTGATGCTGCTGTGAAGCTGAACTAACAGTCTGATGCTGTTGTGAAGCTGAACTAACAGTCTGATGCTGCTGTGAAGTTAACAGTCGGATGATGCTGTGAAGCTGAGCTAACAGTCTGATGCTGCTGTGAAGTTAACAGTTGGATGATGCTGTGAAGTTAACAGTCGGATGATGCTGTGAAGCTGAACTAACAGTCTGATGCTGCTGTGAAGCTGAACTAACAGTCTGATGCTGCTGTGAAGCTGAGCTAACAGTCTGATGCTGCTGTGAAGCTGAACTAACAGTCTGATGCTGCTGTGAAACTGAGCTAACAGTCTGATGCTGCTGTGAAACTGAACTAACAGTCTGATGCTGCTGTGAAGTTAACAGTCGGATGATGCTGTGAAGCTGAATTAACAGTCTGATGCTGCTGTGAAGCTGAACTAACAGTCTGATGCTGCTGTGAAGCTGAACTAACAGTCTGATGCTGCTGTGAAGCTGAACTAACAGTCTGATGCTGCTGTGAAGCTGAACTAACAGTCTGATGCTGCTGTGAAGCTGAACTAACAGTCTGATGCTGCTGTGAAGCTGAACTAACAGTCTGATGCTGCTGTGAAGCTGAACTAACAGTCTGATGCTGCTGTGAAGCTGAACTAACAGTCTGATGCTGCTGTGAAGCTGAACTAACAGTCTGATGCTGCTGTGAATCTGAGCTAACAGTCTGATGCTGCTGTGAAACTGAACTAACAGTCTGATGCTGCTGTGAAGTTAACAGTCGGATGATGCTGTGAAGCTGAGCTAACAGTCTGATGCTGCTGTGAAGTTAACAGTCGGATGATGCTGTGAAGCTGAACTAACAGTCTGATGCTGCTGTGAAGCTAAGCTAACAGTCTGATGCTGCTGTGAAGCTAAGTTAACAGTCTGATGCTGCTGTGAAACTGAACTAACAGTCTGATGCTGCTGTGAAGCTAACAGTCTGATGCTGCTGTGAAGCTGAACTAACAGTCTGATGCTGCTGTGAAGCTAAGCTAATAGTCTGATGCTGCTGTGAAGCTAACAGTCTGATGCTGCTGTGAAGCTAACAGTCTGATGCTGCTGTGAAGCTGAACTAACAGTCTGATGCTGCTGTGAAGCTAAGCTAACAGTCTGATGCTGCTGTGAAGCTAACAGTCTGATGCTGCTGTGAAGCTGAGCTAACAGTCTGATGCTGCTGTGAAACTAAGCTAACAGTCTGATGCTGCTGTGAAACTGAGATAACAGTCTGATGCTGCTGTGAAACTGAACTAACAGTCTGATGCTGCTGTGAAGCTAAGCTAACAGTCTGATGCTGCTGTGAAACTGAACTAATAGTCTGATGCTGCTGTGAAGCTGAACTAACAGTCTGATGCTGCTGTGAAGCTGAACTAACAGTCTGATGCTGCTGTGAAGCTGAACTAACAGTCTGATGATACTGTGAAGCTGAACTAACAGTCTGATGCTGCTGTGAAGCTGAACTAACAGTCTGATGATACTGTGAAGCTGAACTAACAGTCTGATGCTGCTGTGAAGCTGAACTAACAGTCTGATGCTGCTGTGAAACTGAACTAACAGTCTGATGCTGCTGTGAAGCTAAGCTAACAGTCTGATGCTGCTGTGAAACTGAACTAACAGTTTGATGCTGCTGTGAAGCTGAACTAACAGTCTGATGCTGCTGTGAAGCTGAACTAACAGTCTGATGCTGCTGTGAAGCTGAGCTAACAGTCTGATGCTGCTGTGAAGCTGAACTAACAGTCTGATGCTGCTGTGAAGCTGAACTAACAGTCTGATGATACTGTGAAGCTGAACTAACAGTCTGATGCTGCTGTGAAGCTGAACTAACAGTCTGATGATACTGTGAAGCTGAACTAACAGTCTGATGCTGCTGTGAAGCTGAACTAACAGTCTGATGCTGCTGTGAAACTGAACTAACAGTCTGATGCTGCTGTGAAGCTAAGCTAACAGTCTGATGCTGCTGTGAAACTGAACTAACAGTCTGATGCTGCTGTGAAGCTGAACTAACAGTCTGATGCTGCTGTGAAGCTGAACTAACAGTCTGATGCTGCTGTGAAGCTAACAGTCTGATGCTGCTGTGAAGCTGAACTAACAGTCTGATGCTGCTGTGAAGCTGAACTAACAGTCTGATGCTGCTGTGAAGCTGAACTAACAGTCTGATGCTGCTGTGAAACTGAGCTAACAGTCTGATGCTGCTGTGAAACTGAACTAACAGTCTGATGCTGCTGTGAAGCTGAACTAACAGTCTGATGATACTGTGAAGCTGAACTAACAGTCGGATGATGCTGTGAAGCTGAACTAACAGTCTGATGCTGCTGTGAAGCTGAACTAACAGTCTGATGCTGCTGTGAAGCTAACAGTCTGATGCTGCTGTGAAGCTGAACTAACAGTCTGATGCTGCTGTGAAGCTGAACTAACAGTCTGATGCTGCTGTGAAGCTGAACTAACAGTCTGATGATGCTGTGAAGCTGAACTAACAGTCTGATGCTGCTGTGAAACTGAGCTAACAGTCTGATGCTGCTGTGAAACTGAACTAACAGTCTGATGCTGCTGTGAAGTTAACAGTCGGATGATGCTGTGAAGCTGAGCTAACAGTCTGATGCTGCTGTGAAGTTAACAGTCGGATGATGCTGTGAAGCTGAACTAACAGTCTGATGCTGCTGTGAAGCTAAGCTAACAGTCTGATGCTGCTGTGAAGCTAAGTTAACAGTCTGATGCTGCTGTGAAACTGAACTAACAGTCTGATGCTGCTGTGAAGCTAACAGTCTGATGCTGCTGTGAAGCTGAACTAACAGTCTGATGATGCTGTGAAGCTAAGCTAATAGTCTGATGCTGCTGTGAAGCTAACAGTCTGATGCTGCTGTGAAGCTGAGCTAACAGTCTGATGCTGCTGTGAAGCTAACAGTCTGATGCTGCTGTGAAGCTGAACTAACAGTCTGATGCTGCTGTGAAGCTAAGCTAACAGTCTGATGCTGCTGTGAAGCTAACAGTCTGATGCTGCTGTGAAGCTGAGCTAACAGTCTGATGCTGCTGTGAAACTAAGCTAACAGTCTGATGCTGCTGTGAAACTGAGATAACAGTCTGATGCTGCTGTGAAACTGAACTAACAGTCTGATGCTGCTGTGAAGCTAAGCTAACAGTCTGATGCTGCTGTGAAACTGAACTAACAGTCTGATGCTGCTGTGAAGCTGAACTAACAGTCTGATGCTGCTGTGAAGCTGAACTAACAGTCTGATGCTGCTGTGAAGCTGAACTAACAGTCTGATGCTGCTGTGAAGCTGAACTAACAGTCTGATGCTGCTGTGAAGCTGAACTAACAGTCTGATGATACTGTGAAGCTGAACTAACAGTCTGATGCTGCTGTGAAGCTGAACTAACAGTCTGATGCTGCTGTGAAACTGAACTAACAGTCTGATGCTGCTGTGAAGCTAAGCTAACAGTCTGATGCTGCTGTGAAGCTGAACTAACAGTTTGATGCTGCTGTGAAGCTGAACTAACAGTCTGATGCTGCTGTGAAGCTGAACTAACAGTCTGATGCTGCTGTGAAACTGAACTAACAGTCTGATGCTGCTGTGAAGCTGAACTAACAGTCTGATGCTGCTGTGAAGCTGAACTAACAGTCTGATGATACTGTGAAGCTGAACTAACAGTCGGATGATGCTGTGAAGCTGAACTAACAGTCTGATGCTGCTGTGAAGCTGAACTAACAGTCTGATGCTGCTGTGAAGCTAACAGTCTGATGCTGCTGTGAAGCTGAACTAACAGTTTGATGCTGCTGTGAAGCTGAACTAACAGTCTGATGCTGCTGTGAAACTGAACTAACAGTCTGATGCTGCTGTGAAACTGAGCTAACAGTCTGATGCTGCTGTGAAACTGAACTAACAGTCTGATGCTGCTGTGAAGCTGAACTAACAGTCTGATGATACTGTGAAGCTGAACTAACAGTCGGATGATGCTGTGAAGCTGAACTAACAGTCTGATGCTGCTGTGAAGCTGAACTAACAGTCTGATGCTGCTGTGAAGCTGAACTAACAGTCTGATGCTGCTGTGAAGCTAACAGTCTGATGCTGCTGTGAAGCTAAGCTAACAGTCTGATGCTGCTGTGAAGCTAAGTTAACAGTCTGATGCTGCTGTGAAACTGAACTAACAGTCTGATGCTGCTGTGAAGCTAACAGTCTGATGCTGCTGTGAAGCTGAACTAACAGTCTGATGCTGCTGTGAAGCTAAGCTAATAGTCTGATGCTGCTGTGAAGCTAACAGTCTGATGCTGCTGTGAAGCTGAGCTAACAGTCTGATGCTGCTGTGAAGCTAACAGTCTGATGCTGCTGTGAAGCTGAACTAACAGTCTGATGCTGCTGTGAAGCTAAGCTAACAGTCTGATGCTGCTGTGAAGCTAACAGTCTGATGCTGCTGTGAAGCTGAGCTAACAGTCTGATGCTGCTGTGAAACTAAGCTAACAGTCTGATGCTGCTGTGAAACTGAGATAACAGTCTGATGCTGCTGTGAAACTGAACTAACAGTCTGATGCTGCTGTGAAGCTAAGCTAACAGTCTGATGCTGCTGTGAAACTGAACTAATAGTCTGATGCTGCTGTGAAGCTGAACTAACAGTCTGATGCTGCTGTGAAGCTGAACTAACAGTCTGATGCTGCTGTGAAGCTGAACTAACAGTCTGATGATACTGTGAAGCTGAACTAACAGTCTGATGCTGCTGTGAAGCTGAACTAACAGTCTGATGATACTGTGAAGCTGAACTAACAGTCTGATGCTGCTGTGAAGCTGAACTAACAGTCTGATGCTGCTGTGAAACTGAACTAACAGTCTGATGCTGCTGTGAAGCTAAGCTAACAGTCTGATGCTGCTGTGAAACTGAACTAACAGTTTGATGCTGCTGTGAAGCTGAACTAACAGTCTGATGCTGCTGTGAAGCTGAATTAACAGTCTGATGCTGCTGTGAAGCTGAGCTAACAGTCTGATGCTGCTGTGAAGCTGAACTAACAGTCTGATGCTGCTGTGAAGCTGAACTAACAGTCTGATGATACTGTGAAGCTGAACTAACAGTCTGATGCTGCTGTGAAGCTGAACTAACAGTCTGATGATACTGTGAAGCTGAACTAACAGTCTGATGCTGCTGTGAAGCTGAACTAACAGTCTGATGCTGCTGTGAAACTGAACTAACAGTCTGATGCTGCTGTGAAGCTAAGCTAACAGTCTGATGCTGCTGTGAAACTGAACTAACAGTTTGATGCTGCTGTGAAGCTGAACTAACAGTCTGATGCTGCTGTGAAGCTGAACTAACAGTCTGATGCTGCTGTGAAGCTGAGCTAACAGTCTGATGCTGCTGTGAAGCTGAACTAACAGTCTGATGCTGCTGTGAAGCTGAACTAACAGTCTGATGCTGCTGTGAAGCTGAACTAACAGTCTGATGCTGTTGTGAAGCTGAACTAACAGTCTGATGCTGCTGTGAAACTGAGCTAACAGTCTGATGCTGCTGTGAAACTGAACTAACAGTCTGATGCTGCTGTGAAGCTGAACTAACAGTCTGATGCTGCTGTGAAGCTGAACTAACAGTCTGATGATACTCTGAAGCTGAACTAACAGTCGGATGATGCTGTGAAGCTGAACTAACAGTCTGATGCTGCTGTGAAGCTGAACTAACAGTCTGATGCTGCTGTGAAGCTAACAGTCTGATGCTGCTGTGAAGCTGAACTAACAGTTTGATGCTGCTGTGAAGCTGAACTAACAGTCTGATGCTGCTGTGAAACTGAACTAACAGTCTGATGCTGCTGTGAAACTGAGCTAACAGTCTGATGCTGCTGTGAAACTGAACTAACAGTCTGATGCTGCTGTGAAGCTGAACTAACAGTCTGATGATACTGTGAAGCTGAACTAACAGTCGGATGATGCTGTGAAGCTGAACTAACAGTCTGATGCTGCTGTGAAGCTGAACTAACAGTCTGATGCTGCTGTGAAGCTAACAGTCTGATGCTGCTGTGAAGCTGAACTAACAGTCTGATGCTGCTGTGAAGCTGAACTAACAGTCTGATGCTGCTGTGAAGCTGAACTAACAGTCTGATGATGCTGTGAAGCTGAACTAACAGTCTGATGCTGCTGTGAAACTGAGCTAACAGTCTGATGCTGCTGTGAAACTGAACTAACAGTCTGATGCTGCTGTGAAGTTAACAGTCGGATGATGCTGTGAAGCTGAGCTAACAGTCTGATGCTGCTGTGAAGTTAACAGTCGGATGATGCTGTGAAGCTGAACTAACAGTCTGATGCTGCTGTGAAGCTAAGCTAACAGTCTGATGCTGCTGTGAAGCTAAGTTAACAGTCTGATGCTGCTGTGAAACTGAACTAACAGTCTGATGCTGCTGTGAAGCTAACAGTCTGATGCTGCTGTGAAGCTGAACTAACAGTCTGATGCTGCTGTGAAGCTAAGCTAATAGTCTGATGCTGCTGTGAAGCTAACAGTCTGATGCTGCTGTGAAGCTGAGCTAACAGTCTGATGCTGCTGTGAAGCTAACAGTCTGATGCTGCTGTGAAGCTGAACTAACAGTCTGATGCTGCTGTGAAGCTAAGCTAACAGTCTGATGCTGCTGTGAAGCTAACAGTCTGATGCTGCTGTGAAGCTGAGCTAACAGTCTGATGCTGCTGTGAAACTAAGCTAACAGTCTGATGCTGCTGTGAAACTGAGATAACAGTCTGATGCTGCTGTGAAACTGAACTAACAGTCTGATGCTGCTGTGAAGCTAAGCTAACAGTCTGATGCTGCTGTGAAACTGAACTAATAGTCTGATGCTGCTGTGAAGCTGAACTAACAGTCTGATGCTGCTGTGAAGCTGAACTAACAGTCTGATGCTGCTGTGAAGCTGAACTAACAGTCTGATGATACTGTGAAGCTGAACTAACAGTCTGATGCTGCTGTGAAGCTGAACTAACAGTCTGATGATACTGTGAAGCTGAACTAACAGTCTGATGCTGCTGTGAAGCTGAACTAACAGTCTGATGCTGCTGTGAAACTGAACTAACAGTCTGATGCTGCTGTGAAGCTAAGCTAACAGTCTGATGCTGCTGTGAAACTGAACTAACAGTTTGATGCTGCTGTGAAGCTGAACTAACAGTCTGATGCTGCTGTGAAGCTGAACTAACAGTCTGATGCTGCTGTGAAGCTGAGCTAACAGTCTGATGCTGCTGTGAAGCTGAACTAACAGTCTGATGCTGCTGTGAAGCTGAACTAACAGTCTGATGATACTGTGAAGCTGAACTAACAGTCTGATGCTGCTGTGAAGCTGAACTAACAGTCTGATGATACTGTGAAGCTGAACTAACAGTCTGATGCTGCTGTGAAGCTGAACTAACAGTCTGATGCTGCTGTGAAACTGAACTAACAGTCTGATGCTGCTGTGAAGCTAAGCTAACAGTCTGATGCTGCTGTGAAACTGAACTAACAGTCTGATGCTGCTGTGAAGCTGAACTAACAGTCTGATGCTGCTGTGAAGCTGAGCTAACAGTCTGATGCTGCTGTGAAGCTGAACTAACAGTCTGATGCTGCTGTGAAGCTGAACTAACAGTCTGATGCTGCTGTGAAGCTGAACTAACAGTCTGATGCTGCTGTGAAGCTGAACTAACAGTCTGATGCTGTTGTGAAGCTGAACTAACAGTCTGATGCTGCTGTGAAACTGAGCTAACAGTCTGATGCTGCTGTGAAACTGAACTAACAGTCTGATGCTGCTGTGAAGCTGAACTAACAGTCTGATGCTGCTGTGAAGCTGAACTAACAGTCTGATGATACTCTGAAGCTGAACTAACAGTCGGATGATGCTGTGAAGCTGAACTAACAGTCTGATGCTGCTGTGAAGCTAACAGTCTGATGCTGCTGTGAAGCTGAACTAACAGTTTGATGCTGCTGTGAAGCTGAACTAACAGTCTGATGCTGCTGTGAAACTGAACTAACAGTCTGATGCTGCTGTGAAGCTGAACTAACAGTCTGATGATACTGTGAAGCTGAACTAACAGTCGGATGATGCTGTGAAGCTGAACTAACAGTCTGATGCTGCTGTGAAGCTGAACTAACAGTCTGATGCTGCTGTGAAGCTAACAGTCTGATGCTGCTGTGAAGCTGAACTAACAGTCTGATGCTGCTGTGAAGCTGAACTAACAGTCTGATGCTGCTGTGAAGCTGAACTAACAGTCGGATGATACTGTGAAGCTACAAGGAACTCTTTTGACTGATGTCATCAACCTTTGTCCTTTGAGAGAATTACAGGGCGAGCAGGTTTTATTTAAAGCTGAAGGTAGAAGGTCCCTGTGGCAGTAATCAACAATATAACTCCTCATTTAGACCTTTATGAGGGTATAGTCAATGTAGAAGGTCCCTGTGGCAGTAATGACAAACTAATAGGTATAATGCATAGTTCAGTAGCTCCTCCCAGGGGTCATAGCTTCCTTGTCCCTGGTACTGTACAGGAAGGACCATAGTTTAGGACCATATATTAGGACCATAGATTAGGACCATAGTTTAGGACCATAGATTAGGACCATAGATTAGGACCATAGTTTAGGACCATAGATTAGGACCATAGATTAGGACCATAAATTAGGAACATAGTTTAGGACCATAGATTAGGACCATGGATTAGGACCATATATTAGGACAATAAATTAGGACCATAAATTAGGACCATAGTTTAGGACCATAGATTAGGACCATGGATTAGGACCATAAATTAGGACCATAATTTAGGACCATAGATTAGGAACATAGTTTAGGACCATAGATTAGGACCATGGATTAGGACCATATATTAGGACAATAAATTAGGACCATAAATTAGGACCATAGTTTAGGACCATGGATTAGGACCATGGATTAGGACCATGGATTAGGAACATAGTTTAGGACCATAGATTAGGACCATAGATTAGGACCATAGATTAGGACCATAGTTTAGGAACATAGTTTAGTACCATAGATTAGGACCATGGATTAGGACCATAGTTTAGGACCATAGCGGTCCCTGTAATAAGAAAGATTGATATAAAGTCCAGTACCTTCTCCCAGGGGGTCCAGTGTGTGGATCATCAGCTGGAAGATGGTGTTTCTGTTGGTGCTGTTGTGGAGAGACGCATTACTGCCTCCTCTCTGGAGAGTGGGCTTCACCTGGGACAGAACACACACACACACACACACACACAACAGGGTTGAAGCCACGGCAGATTACGGCAGGTTACATTCAGGTAAATACCTTTTTTGCTGGTCACTATGACATCTAAGAAACAATCCTTTTACAATCAGTATACAACCTGATCATGACATCACAATCAAAGAGTGTTGAGACCTTCAACTGTTCTCTGTCTCTCTTCTGGGGTGAGTCTTGAGGTTGTGGTTTGGGCTCTGGTGAAACATTGTTTTGGGGTGGATCAGGTTGTGGAGGTCCACTGTTCTGCTGCAAATACAGGAATACTTTACTACACATGAGCAATAGGAACCGGAGAGAGGAGAAAATGTATACTTTTAAAGCACTACCCAGTGGGCCAAATGTATTGAATGTCTTTTCATGGTCAGGTTGTATTCTGATTGTAAAAAAGGAAGGGTTTCTTGTCCTTTTCGTAGTCCTGAAAAAAGTATGTTGTTTCAACCAGAAAATAATGTCTTTATGACATCCCATGCCAACATTTGCCCGCTGGGTAAAGGCTGCATAATGGGTGTCTAATGATGGGCATAATACATGATTATAACAACACTGATATTAGCGAGAACAGGTAACTTCCAAAATAAAGGAAACACCAACATAAAGTGTCTTAATAGGGCGTTGGGCCACCACGAGCCGGAACAGCTTCAATGGCATAGATTCTACAAGTGTCTGGAACTCTATTGGAGGGATGCGACACCATTTTCCCACGAGAAATTCCATCATTTGGTGTTTTGTTGATGGTGGTGGAAAACGCTGTCTCAGGCGCCGCTCCAGAATCTCCCAGAAGTGTTCAATTGTGTTGAGATCTGGTGACTGAGCCGGCCATGGCATATGGCTAACATCTTTTTCTAACCATTCAGTGACCACTCCTGCCCTGTGGATGGGGGCATTGTCATCCTATGGGGACATGGCCATGGTGGCCAAAATAATGGCCTGCCCAGCATTTTTAGGCATGACCCTAAGCATGATGGGATGTTAATTGCTTAACTAACTCAGGAACCACACCTGTGTGGAAGATCCTGCTTTCAATATACACTGCTCAAAAAAATAAAGGGAACACTTAAACAACACAATATAACTGTGTAAAAGTCAATGACACTTCTGTGAAATCAAACTGTCCACTTAGGAAGCAACACTGATTGACAATACATTTCACATGCTGTTGTGCAAATGGAATAGACAACAGGTGGAAATTATAGGCAATTAGCAAGACACCCCCAATAAAGGACTGGTTTTGCAGGTGGTGACCACAGACCACTTCTCAGTTCCTATGCTTCCTGGCTGATGTTTTGGTCACTTTTGAATGCTGGCGGTGCTTTCACTCTTGTGGTAGCATGAGACGGAGTCTACAACCCACACAAGTGGCTCAGGTAGTGCAGCTCATCCAGGATGGCACATCAATGCGAGCTGTGGCAAGAAGGTTTGCTGTGTCTGTCAGCGTAGTGTCCAGAGCATGGAGGCGCTGCCAGGAGACAGGCCAGTACATCAGGAGACGTGGAGGAGGCCGTAGGAGGGCAACATCCCAGCAGCAGGACTGCTACCTCCGCCTTTGTGCAAGGAGGAGCAGGAGGAGCACTGCCAGAGCCCTGCAAAATGACCTCCAGCAGGCCACAAATGTGCATGTGTCTGCTCAAACGGTCAGAAACAGACTCCATGAGGGTGGTATGAGGGCCCAACGTCCACAGGTGGGGGTTGTGCTTACAGCCCAACACCGTGCAGGACGTTTGGCATTTGCCAGAGAACACCAAGATTGGCAAATTCGCCACTGGCGCCCTGTGCTCTTCACAGATGAAAGCAGGTTCACACTGAGCACATGTGACAGACGTGACAGAGTCTGGAGACGCCATGGAGAACATTCTGCTGCCTGCAACATCCTCCAGCATGACCGGTTTGGCGGTGGGTCAGTCATGGTGTGGGGTGGTATTTCTTTGGGGGGCCGCACAGCCCTCCATGTGCTCGCCAGAGGTAGCCTGACTGCCATTAGGTACCGAGATGAGATCCTCAGACCCCTTGTGAGACCATATGCTGGTGCGGTTGGCCCTGGGTTCCTCCTAATGCAAGACAATGCTAGATCTCATGTGGCTGGAGTGTGTCAGCAGTTCCTGCAAGAGGAAGGCATTGATGCTATGGACTGACCCGCCCGTTCCCCAGGCCTGAATCCAATTGAGCACATCTGGGACATCATGTCTCGCTCCATCCACCAACGTCACGTTGCACCACAGACTGTCCAGGAGTTGGCGAATGCTTTAGTCCAGGTCTGGGAGGAGATCCCTCAGGAGACCATCCGCCACCTCATCGGGAGCATGCCCAGGCGTTGTAGGGAGGTCATACAGGCACGTGGAGGCCACACACACTACTGAGCCTCATTTTGACTTGTTTTAAGGACATTACATCCACAAGTTGGATCAGCCTGTAGTGTGGTTTTCCACTTTAATTTTGAGGGTGACTCCAAATCCAGACCTCCATGGGTTGATACATTTGATTTCCATTGATAATTTTTGTGTGATTTTGTTGTCAGCACATTCAACTATGTAAAGAAGAAAGTATTTAATAAGATTATTTAATTCATTCAGATCTAGGATGTGTTATTTTAGTGTTCCCTTTATTTTTTTGAGCAGTGTACTTGATATCCCTCATTTACTCAAGTGTTTCTATTATTTTGGCAGTTACCTGTACTTGAGTGTTGATAGCTTCATGGATACACTTCTTCAAGTGCATCTAAGGTCATGATTAAAAGGTTAAAATATACCTACTGGGATTCTATGAGTTGCCTACACCAGTATCAACCGTGTGCACCTGCATGTCATCTTCTTAGCAACCCCACACCAACACCCACCATCATACCAGTCAAGAGACACTGTGGATCTGTCCCAATTGACACCCTATTCCCTATATAGTGCACTACTTTTGATCAGAGCCCTATGGGGAATAGGGTGCCATTTGGGACACAACCCTATAAAAGTTATTAGCATATAAATCACATTCAACCATTTCTCTGCTGAAAAAAACAAAATGACAACCCCGGACAAGCAGGGGCGTGGAGACTCTAGGTTCCAAATGGCACCCTATACCCTTTATAGTGCACTACTTTAGACCAGGGCCCACAAGGAATAGGGTAGAGAGTAGGGTGCCATTTGGGTACCCATCAGCCTAGATGTGAAGGGCTCTAAAATGCAAATGCCCCAAATGACCCAATTTCATTAATTTAGTGCAGCGCCATGCTTCTTCCACACTCAGCGCCTGATTGCAGGAGTATTGTCCTGAGTGTGTGTTGTTCATTATTTTACACAATATCTTATCACAGCACTGGAAAACCATGGTTGGCCAACTCCCCTGACCAACATGGCTGACCTTTATTACATCATAAGAAGGTTCATGTCCATTCTAGTATTCTAATTCCTAATTCTAATCTAACAACCCTGGCAGGGGCATGTGGTACGCCAGGGGTTGTGTGTGCTGGAGAGTGTGTTGTAGAGTGTGTTGTAGAGTGTGTGTGTGTGTGTGTGTGTGTGTGTGTGTGTGTGTGTGTGTGTGTGTGTGTGTGTGTGTGTGTGTGTGTGTGTGTGTGTGTGTGTGTGTGTGGCAAATTAAACAAAATATGCTGGTTAGTTAGCTCTGTTGTCAAGGGCCATTGAAAAACAAACGCTATCATTTTGCACAATGTAACATGTTGTCACGCCCTGGCTGCTCTGGGGACACTTGTATGTTGAGCCAGGGTGTGAGTTTCCTTTGGGTATTCTAGTTTTTTGTATATCTATGTTGGCCAGGGTGGTTCCCAATCAGAGACGGCTGTAGCTCGTTGTCTCTGATTGGGAGTCATACTTAGGTAGCCGTTAGGCATTCATTGGGTGTGGTTTCTTGTTCCGTGTTGGTTTGTGAATGTAACCAGGGACGTCACGTTTTCGTTTTGTTCGTGTGATCATCTATAAATAAATATGTTCGCATTCCACGCTGCGCCTTGGTCCTCCTCTGTTCCCGACGAGCGTGACAGAAGAAACCACCAAGACTGGACCAAGCAGCGTGTCCAGGAGCCATCGCCAGGGAGATCTCTAGCAGATCTCCTTCGCCTCCTCGACTGGGTCAAGCCGGGTGAGGAAGAGAAGGGCTTGACATGGAAGCAGAAGGGCGAAAGGCTGGCGAGGGACATGGAGACCTGGTCCACGGGTAGGAGAGACGCCCAGAAATTTTTTAGGGGGGGGCTAACGCCGTGGACGACGGGCCAGCAGGAGACCGCGGCAGAGCGGCCCAGCGGGTTGGCAGAGGAGGCCGCCAGGTTACGGGGGCCACTGGTCGAAGAGGGGATGGAAGGTGTAGAGGCACGGCGAGAGGTACTGGGGTGTGTTACCAGTCCGGTCCGGCCCATTCCAGATCCCTGCGTAGGACCAGTGGTGTGTGTCCCCAGTACGGTCCGGCCTGTTCCTGCTCCCCGTACCAGGCCAATGGTGTGCGTCGTCAGCCCGGCTCGGTCCGTTCCTGCTCCCCGCACCAAGTCAGTGGTGCGCTTCGTCAGCCCGGCTCGGCCCGTTCCTGCTCCCCGCACCAAGTCAGTGGTGCGCTTCGTCAGCCCGGCTCGGCCCGTTCCTGCTCCCCGCACCAAGTCAGTGGTGCGCTTCGTCAGCCCGGCTCGGCCCGTTCCTGCTCCCCGCACCAAGTCAGTGGTGCGCTTCGTCAGCCCGGCTCGGCCCGTTCCTGCTCCCCGCACCAAGTCAGTGGTGCGCTTCGTCAGCCCGGCTCGGCCCGTTCCTGCTCCCCGCACCAAGTCAGGGGTGCGTTTCGTCAGCCCGGCTCGGGCCGTTCATGCTCCCCACACCAAGCCAGTGGTGTGCGTCGTCAGTCCGGCACAGCCCGTGCCTGTTCCACTGGTGCCTGGTTCAGCACCGGTCAGCTGCTTCACGCCGGACCAGGGGTACTTTGGGGGGTTGGAGAGGGAGTGGGGATCAGGCCCGGAGCCGGATCCGCCGCCAAGGTGGAGTGCCCACCCGGTCCCTCCCCTGTGGTGTTAGGGGGGGGTACTGTCACACCCTGGCTCTGGGGACACTTGTATGTTGAGCCAGGGTGTGAGTTTCCTTTGGGTATTCTAGTTTTTTGTATATCTATGTTGGCCAGGGTGGTTCCCAATCAGAGACGGCTGTAGCTCGTTGTCTCTGATTGGGAGTCATACTTAGGTAGCCGTTAGGCATTCATTGGGTGTGGTTTCTTGTTCCGTGTTGGTTTGTGAATGTAACCAGGTACGTCACGTTTTCGTTTTGTTGTTTTGTTCGTGTGATCATCTATAAATAAATATGTTCGTATTCCACGCTGCGCCTTGGTCCTCCTCTGTTCCCGACGAGCGTGACACATGTAGGCTAAATATGAAGCTTTGACAACTGAAGAATGGTATACTGTGTGGTAGTCAGTGCCTGTGTGTTTAACACAGGAAGTTGCTGAGGGGAGGACGGCTCATAATAATGGCTGGAACGGAGTGGATGGAATGGCATCAAAACAAATCAAATCAAATGTTATTTGCCACATGCGCCGAATACAACAGGTGAAAACCTTACAATGATATGCTTACTTACAAGCCCTTAACCAACCACGCAGTTTTAAGAAAAAACTAACTAACCAGTATATTTTGTTTCAAGGGTTGTGGGCTCGCTGGAGGTTGCCCCCATAGAATGGGGCCCCGTGACGCTCAGTTGGTAGAGCATGGCGCTTGCAACGCCAAGGTTGTGGGTTCGATTCCCACGGGGGGCCAGTATGAAAATTGTATGCACTCACTAACTGTAAGTCGCTCTGGATAAGAGCATCTGCTAAAATGACTAAAATGTAAAAAATAGATAAGTAAAAAATAAATATTTATAAATATTAAAGAGCAGCAGTAAAATAAAATAACAGTGGGGAGGCTATATACAGGGGGGTACCGGTACAGAGTCAATGTGCGGGGGCACCGGTTAGTTGAGGTAATTGAGGTAATATGTACATGTGGGTAGAGTTAAAGTGACTATGCATAAATAATAAACAGAATAGCAGCAGCGTAAAAAAGGGGGTTGGGGTTGGGGTGGGGTGGGGTGGGGTGGGGGGGACAATGCAAATAGTCCGGGTAGCCATGATTAGCTGTTCAGGAGTCTTATGGCTTGGGGGTAGAAGCTGTTAAGAAGCCTTTTGGACCTAGACTTGGCGCTCCGGTACCGCTTGCCGTGCGGTAGCAGAGAGAACAGTCTATGACTAGGGTGGCTGGAGTCTTTTGACAATTTTTAGGGCCTATCCTCAAACCACGTGTTTAATGTATTTGATACCATTCCACTGATTCCGCTCCAGCCATTACCACGAGCCCCGTCCTCCCCAATGAAGGTGCCACCAAACCTCCTGTGGCGTTGAAGTGGGGTCGGTGCTATTTGTTTCTACTGGTCTGGACAATACATCCCTGCTACAGCTTTGACAGCCAAAGAATATATAATGAAACAGAGAGAATTCATATTCAGATAAACGTGGCTAAGCGCTGTACGGTGAGGGGCACCAGGTGTGTGGTTTGGATGAATAATAAGCTACTCCAGCGTGACCAGTGACAAACTGATGGCTGACATTACTTTACATCTCATCAGCATTACATCACCCCCCCCCGTCCCCCCCGTCCTGTCCACCCCCTGACCCATACTCCCCTACGCTGGGCTCTGACACCTGGGATCCTTTCAGGGATTCAGTCCCAATCATCAAAAGGCTGCCTTGCCTGGCTGCCACACAAACACACATTCTCTATGAGCTGCACAAAGGGCTGATGAATAAACACAGGCTCAAATGACAGCCAAGTGAATCAACCATTCCTTGTCTCTCGTGGACTGGACCAGAGACGGTCTCTGTCCTGGGTGATATTGCAATGGGCTCTTCTAGTATTTTTATTTCCTGATAATTGTTTTTTGGTGGAGTTTTTCTTTGTCTGTCTGTCTGTCAGCCACTCTGTTTGTCTGCCTGCCTGCCTGTCTGTCTGTCTGTCTGTCTCTGTCAGCCACTCTGTTTGTCTGCCTACCTGCCTGTCTGTCTGTGTGTCTGTGTGTCTGCTGTCTGTCTGCCTGCCTGCCTGCCTGCCTGCCTGCCTGCCTGTCTGTCTGTGTGTCTGTGTGTCTGTCTGTCTGCCTACCTGCCTGTCTGTCTGTGTGTCTGTGTGTCTGTGTCTGTCTGTCTGTCTGTGTGTCTGTCTGTCTGTCTTTTTGCTTCACCAAGCTGCATAACAAAGTCCCAACAACAACAACTACCAACCTTCTTGGGTTCCTTCTCCTCCTCCTCCTCCGGCATGATGATCTTGACGATGCTCTTGTGTTTGTTGATATGCGTCTTGACAAAGTGTTCGATCTGCACGTTGAACTTCATGAAGCAGACATAGGCCACGTAACCCGACACCAGCATCACGCTCTCCCACCACATGATAGTGTTGTCCAGGAAGAAAACGATCAGCATGATCAGGTCTAGGATGGAGGAGAGGACAACTTAAAACAGAGCTGAGAATGCATCCCAAATGGCACCCTATTCCCTATATAGTGCACTACTTTTGGCCAGAGCGCAGGGAACTATGTAGTATTACACTCTTAGAAAAAAGGGTTCCAAAAGGGTTCTGCGGCTGTCATCATAGGAGAACCATTTTTGGTTCCAGGTAGAACCCTTTTTGGTTCCAGGTATAACTATTTTAGGTTCCATGTAGAACCCTTTGTGGAAAGGGTTCCACATCGAATCCAAAAGTGTTCTACCTGGAACCAAAAAGGGTTCTTCAAGGTTTTCTCCTATGGGGACAGCCGAATAACCCTTTTTGGTTATAGATAGCACCTTTTTTTCTAAGAGTGCATGTCCCTATATAGTGCACTATAAGAGGAATACTATAGGATGCAATTTGGCAGTTTAGATGTGATCGACTGTTGGCTCCAGATGTCCTGCTTGTTCCCTCCTGATTCCGGGAGTCTTCCAACAGAGATTTCTGGAAAATCTATTATCTTCTACCTGTTATCTGTAAAATGATTATATTATTATTATTACCAATGATATAGAAGGAGACGTCTCTGAACAAGGGCCACCAGGTGAGGTGGAGCATCTCCCTGGAGAAGATGGCACACATCCCGATGACAAACAGGATGTTAAACACCGCCGACCCTACGATCGTCCCGATGCCCACGTTGCTATGGGAAATGAACACGCCAATCAGAGAGGTGAACAGTTCGGGGGCGGAGCCTCCTGCAGCCATGAAGGTTGCCCCGGCGACATCGTCGGAGATGTCGAGCTTCACGGTGATGACTCCGAGCGCCGGGACGAAGAACTCGTCACAGACGATGGCGAGGGAGACGAACATGTAGACCATGCCCAGGATGTGGAGGGTCACCCAGCCCTGCCTCCTCTGGTCCACCGTGAACAGGTCCTCTGGGTACTCCCCCTTCCTGTGGGGGACGTCTCCAGGGATACCCGGGGGGGTGGTGGTGTTAGGAGGTGGGGAGGTGGGAGAAGGTTTAGTAGGTGGCTCAGGTTCAGGGTCCTCTACGTAGATACAGTGTTTAATGTCCGTCCTGTTGACAGTTATCACTATGACGTCATCCCCCTCGATCACTATAGGAGCCCTGGTGATGACATCGTCATTATAGCCCTCTGTTAGGGTAGAGGGGTTAGAGGTCACCACCTCTCGTGTGTCTACCTCCGGGACACTACTACTACCACTACCGCCCCCTTCCTCTGGGAGTGCTGTCCCAGGGTCCTCCTCTGCTGCGGCCTGGCGAGCCACCCATGGCTCCTGCAGCCGGGCCTTGAACGTCACGGTGTAGACACAGCACAGTAATACACCGGAGAGGAAGAAGAGGATGCGACTCCGATTGAGTCTCCGTCTTTGTGGCAAATGCATTGTTCACTGCTGCCAGAGTGGTGCTCGGTTCCTACTTCAGATTACTGGGTCTATGTCAGGTGCATGGCTAGGCTTATGGGAACAGGTCCAGTAGCATTAGTTGGACAGATAATGCAGTTCAGGGAGCGGTCAGCACACTTCTTCGGCATGCTCTGTTTTGATGTCATAGTCCTGGCATGATGTCCCAGCGCCAACCTATTAAAAGGGGGAAATAAATCAATCATTCACTCAGTTTAGACTACAATGCAAAACTCACGTCATACATTTTACATAATAATGTAATAATAGAATAATAATAACATTACTCGAGTATTATATACACTCTCTGATTTATTAGAAGGGTTTATAATAAGGGCGCGTTCACGTGAAGGCAGCCGCAGGAGCGCGGAGGATGGGACACAGCCACCTGTTACTATGGCTACATAATTGCAGGTACTCTGCTCTCCCGAGAGGTGCACAGATTAAATGACACGTGTAATGAAATGCAACACAAATGTAGTTAATGAACAAACTACAATGAAAAAACGGCGAATAAACTACAAAGACCATAAAGTAGGCCCTACTTTTCATTGACGTGCGCGCGTCAAGAACGCGCTAATATGCGCTCCTCGAGTCGAGTCGAGACAGCATCAGCAATATGATTCATTCCAAATGTTCAATCAACCATTTCATTTGCACGTGTGTATCCAGGTGGGTCGGGTGAAAATTAAGAAATGTAAATAAAGATAAATTAAACTGAATTTCGTGGGGAAATTCCAGGCAAGAAACAGTGCCCGATAATGACTCATTGACAAGTATCGCAGGCTTCCACAAGGTCAATGCCGATTCTTGTAGCTTAAATCCTATCTTAATAAAACATCTGTAAACCTTTATCAATTCTTAATAAAACGTACCTTTAATCGCTGAGTTGTTGTGCTAGAGGTGTTCTAGAAGCGAGGTCTCTCTCCAGCTGTGTGCGCTAAGGTAAAGGGATTGGTTGAGAGATGCTGACTCTAGTTTTTGGTGAGCACCTACAAGGGCGCACCGCAGGATGACAGCTCACCCCTCCTCTCCTCGGCTCAGCATAATACCTGGAGTCTTTTAAGAGGATTAGGTTAGGTGTTCACACAATCTCTCACATTCTCATTAACACGTTTAAAAGGCTTCAATTCAATGCATTCCAATTCATTTGTTCATAATCCACCAAATGGATGCAGTGTCTCCAACCGCCAACGCTGGGCAAAAACGAACCATGTCTGCGCGCTGAAGTGGAAGGCGGGTTGTCAAGACATAATTGCAATTCTGAAGAGTGCTCCTTTGTGCATACAGACATACAGGCAGGCAGACGTGCAGGCAGGCAGGCAGGCAGGCAGACATACGTACAGGCAGGCAGACAGACAGACACAGGCAGACAGGCAGACAGACAGACAGGCAGACAGGTGGGTTTGGTGATGAGAGGAAGGTGAGTCATTAACCATTTGATGAACTCATTGGACTCATGAAATCATTCTGATATTTAAGCTGCTGCCTTCATTTAGTGTTGATGAGACATGCTGCTACAGCTAGGTATACTAAGGAGGCTGTTATGTGGAGATAAAGGACTGCTTTTAAAAGCCTATATCATTGTTTTTTATTCACACCACCAGCTATGCTCTTTTCACAAATAACTACAGATATTCACTTTATTTCACACAACTTTATTGGTTATTATATCACACATTATACATTTATACTTCAACCATTCAAAACCTTTTAATAAAACACATGATTCCAGACAGTGATCCCTTCCCTTAATTCTCTAACAATGTCCATTTCCCTGAGGTTCTGGGCTCTGACGGGCTCTCTATGTCTGCTTCGACAGGGAGTGGGCAGGAGCACACTTTAGGAGAAGTGTGGAGAGTCGGGACGCAACCCTAACCATGGCATCAGACACAGATCAGTGACCCTTTGAACATTCAGCAAGGATGGCATGATGGAGATAGTCCCCATGATATCTACTATAACATCACTGGAGAATACAGTAGCTTACATCCCAGAATGCAGCTTGATTCTACACTGCATGAGAAACACTGTTGGCGTACAACATTTCATTTAGGATTAAAACAATATTTAAAAAAAAAAGTCCAATGCAGCCGTTTTATGTCAATATCAAATCATTTCTGGGTAACAATGAAGTACCTTACTGTGATTGTTTTTAATTAAAATGGCCAAAAATAAACAAAAGTAGCTTCTTAGCAACGGGCAATTTCTCAAGCAAGAATTCTGCTAGGACTGTCTGGGAGTGGTCTGAGTGGGGAGGGGAAAACGGAAAATGTGCTGTTATTGGCAGAGAGGTTTTAGAACTCTCTTTCTTATTGGTCTATTAACTAATTCACCCCATGGTGATGTCACCGTGGAATGCCAAAACTCCCTCCCACCAAAACAGGCTGACATTTCAGGCGGTCTTTTCAAAGAGCTCTTACACTAAAAGGGCATTATCATAATTTTCACAATTTCACAGTATTATTCCAACCTCAGTGTGGAAATATATATAAAACACAGGAAAAGTACATTTTTGACTGCACTGGGCCTTTATAAAACAAAACAAATCAACTTATAACAAAACAAATCAATGTATAACAAAAAAAATCAACTTAAAACAAAACAACTTATAACAAAACAAATCAACTTAAAACAAAACAACTTATAACAAAACAAATCAACTTAAAACAAAACAAATCAACGTATATCAAAACAAATCAACGTATATCAAAACAAATCAACGTATAACAAAACAAATCAACATATAACAAAACAAATCAACTTATAACAAAACAAATGACTGTATAACATTAGGCAGGATGATGACTCATTGACAGATGGGATAGTAGTGAAGCACAACATGACTGTTATATCAATGACCGTAACAGAGTTAGAGTCAATTAAAGTTTTCTATTCAGTCAAGTCAGTAAGTGGATCGAAATTAAAATAGTGATTTGAAAACAATCCTCATTGAATACAATGGGCAGTTTTCATTTCACTTCCTGAATTAAAACTGAAGGCAGGTCCATGTACAGTATGAGGATGACAGTAGCTGCAAAATGGTGTTCAGAAAATACATAACTTGCTTAGTCTGGCCAAGAGAAGCTAGAACCGTTTATAGTATGGCTCCTTCAATACTAACAGTACAGTATGACATGTACCTGTCAATACTAACAGTACATATAGTATGACATGTACCTGTCAATACTAACAGTACATATAGTATGACATGTACCTGTCAATACTAACAGTACATATAGTATGACATGGACCTGTCAATACTAACAGTACATATAGTATGACATGGACCTGTCAATACTAACAGTACATATAGTATGACATGTACCTGTCAATACTAACAGTACATATAGTATGACATGTACCTGTCAATACTAACAGTACATATAGTATGACATGGACCTGTCAATACTAACAGTACATATAGTATGACATGTACCTGTCAATACTAACAGTACATATAGTATGACATGGACCTGTCAATACTAACAGTACATATAGTATGACATGGACCTGTCAATACTAACAGTACATATAGTATGACATGGACCTGTCAATACTAACAGTACATATAGTATGACATGTACCTGTCAATACTAACAGTACATATAGTATGACATGTACCTGTCAATACTAACAGTACATATAGTATGACATGTCAATACTAACAGTACATATAGTATGACATGTACCTGTCAATACTAACAGTACAGTATGAAATGGACCTGTCAATACTAACAGTACATATAGTATGACATGTACCTGTCAATACTAACAGTACATATAGTATGACATGGACCTGTCAATACTAACAGTACATATAGTATGACATGGACCTGTCAATACTAACAGTACATATAGTATGACATGGACCTGTCAATACTAACAGTACATATAGTATGACATGGACCTGTCAATACTAACAGTACAGTATGACATGGACCTGTCAATACTAACAGTACATATAGTATGACATGGACCTGTCAATACTAACAGTATGACATGGATATAAATCCTAAAAAGAGGGTGTGAAATGAATGCACTAGTTTGTGTTAGAGGAGGTACCTCTGATGAACAGACTGGCTGAGGAAGAGAAAATAAGAAACTCCACTGGAAAAGAGGAGGAGAGGAGAGGAGAGACAGGAGAAGAGGAGAGACAGGAGAGGAGAGGAGAGGAGAGGAGAGGAGAGGAGAGGAGAGGAGAGGAGAGGAGAGGAGAGGAGAGGAGAGGGCAACCAGCAGTGAGACTGGAGACATCGTGAGGTTTGTCTTTCCATCCCTCAGTCCATCTTCCTCTTCCTGGAGCGCAGTCGTCTCCTCCTCTGGCGAAACAGGTGGCGGAAGTTGATGAACAGGCCTGGGAAGAAAAAAAACATGTTTTATTTTAAAATATGTTTTAAGTGCAAACCCCATCCACTTGGCATGCCAGAATAGCTAAGTCTAGCCCAAGCAAAGATAGGTTTGTTAGCTATGTGACAAAGTGTATGTTTCTCCCTTAGTGGCAAGGTAGTGGGTTCGATCCCCGGGACCACCCATACGTAAAAATGTATGCACGCATGACTGTAAGTCGCTTTGGATAAAAGCGTCTGCTAAATGGCATATTATTATTATTATTAACTGATCCTGAAACATGACAGCTAGATACAGCTGGAGGGCGTAGGTTTAGAGAGAGGGTTAGGGTGTAGGGTTAGGGGAAGAGTGTAGTGTTAGTGTGTAGGGTTAGAGAGTGGGTTAGTGTGTAGGGTTAGGGGTTAGGGTTAGAGAGTGGGTTAGTGTGTGGGGTTAGGGGTTAGGGTTAGAGAGTGGGTTAGTGTGTAGGGTTAGGGGTTAGGGTTAGAGAGTGGGTTAGAGAGTGGGTTAGTGTGTAGGGTTAGAGAGTGGGTTAGTGTGTAGGGTTAGGGGTTAGGGTTAGAGAGTGGGTTAGAGAGTGGGTTAGTGTGTAGGTTTAGAGAGTGGGTTAGTGTGTAGGTTTAGAGAGAGGGTTAGGGTGTAGGGTTAGGGGAAGAGTGTAGTGTTAGTGTGTAGGGTTAGAGAGAGGGTTAGGGTGTAGGGTTAGGGGAAGAGTGTAGTGTTAGTGTGTAGGGTTAGAGAGTGGGTTAGTGTGTAGGTTTAGAGAGAGGGTTAGTGTGTAGGGTTAGAGAGTGGGTTAGTGTGTAGGGTTAGGGGTTAGGGTTAGAGAGTGGGTTAGTGTGTAGGGTTAGAGAGTGGGTTAGTGTGTAGGGTTAGAGAGTGGGTTAGTGTGTAGGGTTAGGGGTTAGGGTTAGTGTGTAGGGTTAGGGGTTAGGGTTAGTGTGTGGGGTTAGGGGTTAGGGTTAGAGAGTGGGTTAGTGTGTAGGGTTAGAGAGTGGGTTAGTGTGTAGGGTTAGAGAGTGGGTTAGTGTGTAGGGTTAGGGGTTAGGGTTAGTGTGTAGGGTTAGGGGTTAGGGTTAGTGTGTGGGGTTAGGGGTTAGGGTTAGAGAGTGGGTTAGTGTGTAGGGTTAGAGAGTGGGTTAGTGTGTAGGGTTAGGGGTTAGGGTTAGTGTGTGGGGTTAGGGGTTAGGGTTAGAGAGTGGGTTAGTGTGTAGGGTTAGGGGTTAGGGTTAGTGTGTGGGGTTAGGGGTTAGGGTTAGAGAGTGGGTTAGTGTGTGGGGTTAGGGGTTAGGGTTAGTGTGTGGGGTTAGGGGTTAGGGTTAGAGAGTGGGTTAGTGTGTAGGGTTAGAGAGTGGGTTAGTGTGTAGGGTTAGGGGTTAGGGTTAGAGAGTGGGTTAGTGTGTAGGGTTAGAGAGTGGGTTAGTGTGTAGGGTTAGAGAGTGGGTTAGTGTGTAGGGTTAGGGGTTAGGGTTAGAGAGTGGGTTAGTGTGTAGGGTTAGTGTGTAGGGTTAGAGAGTGGGTTAGTGTGTAGGTTTAGAGAGTGGGTTAGTGTGTAGGGTTAGGGGTTAGGGTTAGAGAGTGGGTTAGTGTGTAGGGTTAGGGGTTAGGGTTAGTGTGTGGGGTTAGGGGTTAGGGTTAGAGAGTGGGTTAGTGTGTAGGGTTAGTGTGTAGGGTTAGAGAGTGGGTTAGTGTGTGGGGTTAGTGTGTAGGGTTAGAGAGTGGGTTAGTGTGTGGGGTTAGTGTGTAGGGTTAGGGAGTGGGTTAGTGTGTGGGGTTAGGGGTTAGGGTTAGAGAGTGGGTTAGTGTGTAGGGTTAGTGTGTAGGGTTAGAGAGTGGGTTAGTGTGTGGGGTTAGTGTGTAGGGTTAGAGAGTGGGTTAGTGTGTGGGGTTAGTGTGTAGGGTTAGGGAGTGGGTTAGTGTGTAGGGTTAGGGGTTAGGGTTAGAGAGTGGGTTAGTGTGTAGGGTTAGGGAGTGGGTTAGTGTGTAGGGTTAGAGAGTGGGTTAGTGTGTAGGGTTAGAGAGTGGGTTAGTGTGTAGGGTCAGAGAGTGGGTTAGTGTGTAGGGTTAGGGGTTAGGGTTAGAGAGTGGGTTAGTGTGTAGGGTTAGGGAGTGGGTTAGTGTGTAGGGTTAGAGAGTGGGTTAGTGTGTAGGGTTAGAGAGTGGGTTAGTGTGTAGGGTCAGAGAGTGGGTTAGTGTGTAGGGTTAGGGGTTAGGGTTAGAGAGTGGGTTAGTGTGTAGGGTTAGAGAGTGGGTTAGTGTGTAGGGTTAGGGGTTAGGGTTAGAGAGTGGGTTAGTGTGTAGGGTTAGGGGTTAGGGTTAGAGAGTGGGTTAGTGTGTAGGGTTAGAGAGTGGGTTAGTGTGTAGGTTTAGAGAGTGGGTTAGTGTGTAGGGTTAGGGGTTAGGGTTAGAGAGTGGGTTAGTGTGTAGGGTTAGGGGTTAGGGTTAGAGAGTGGGTTAGTGTGTGGGGTTAGGGGTTAGGGTTAGAGAGTGGGTTAGTGTGTAGGGTTAGAGAGTGGGTTAGTGTGTAGGGTTAGGGGTTAGGGTTAGAGAGTGGGTTAGTGTGTGGGGTTAGGGGTTAGGGTTAGAGAGTGGGTTAGGGGTTAGGGTTAGAGAGTGGGTTAGTGTGTAGGGTTAGGGGTTAGGGTTAGAGAGTGGGTTAGTGTGTAGGGTTAGGGGTTAGGGTTAGAGAGTGGGTTAGTGTGTAGGGTTAGGGGTTAGGGTTAGAGAGTGGGTTAGTGTGTAGGGTTAGAGAGTGGGTTAGTGTGTAGGGTTAGGGGTTAGGGTTAGAGAGTGGGTTAGTGTGTAGGGTTAGGGGTTAGAGAGTGGGTTAGTGTGTAGGGTTAGGGAGTGGTTTAGTGTGTAGGGTTAGGGGTTAGGGTTAGAGAGTGGGTTAGTGTGTAGGGTTAGGGGTTAGGGTTAGAGAGTGGGTTAGTGTGTAGGGTTAGAGAGTGGGTTAGTGTGTAGGGTTAGGGGTTAGGGTTAGAGAGTGGGTTAGTGTGTAGGGTTAGGGAGTGGTTTAGTGTGTAGGGTTAGAGAGTGGGTTAGTGTGTAGGTTTAGAGAGTGGGTTAGTGTGTAGGTTTAGGGGTTAGGGTTAGAGAGTGGGTTAGTGTGTAGGGTTAGAGAGTGGGTTAGTGTGTAGGGTTAGGGGTTAGGGTTAGAGAGTGGGTTAGTGTGTAGGGTTAGAGAGTGGGTTAGTGTGTAGGGTTAGGGGTTAGGGTTAGTGTGTAGGGTTAGTGTGTGGGGTTAGGGGTTAGGGTTAGAGAGTGGGTTAGTGTGTAGGTTTAGGGGTTAGGGTTAGAGAGTGGGTTAGTGTGTGGGGTTAGGGGTTAGGGTTAGAGAGTGGGTTAGTGTGTGGGGTTAGGGGTTAGGGTTAGAGAGTGGGTTAGTGTGTAGGGTTAGAGTGGGTTAGTGTGTAGGGTTAGGGAGTGGGTTAGTGTGTGGGTTAGGGGTTAGGGTTAGAGAGTGGGTTAGTGTGTAGGGTTAGAGAGAGGGTTAGTGTGTAGGGTTAGAGAGTGGGTTAGTGTGTAGGGTTAGGGAGTGGGTTAGTGTGTAGGGTTAGGGAGTGGTTTAGTGTGTAGGTTTAGAGAGTGGGTTAGTGTGTAGGGTTAGGGGTTAGGGTTAGAGAGTGGGTTAGTGTGTAGGGTTAGAGAGTGGGTTAGTGTGTAGGGTTAGAGAGTGGGTTAGTGTGTAGGGTTAGGGGTTAGGGTTAGTGTGTAGGGTTAGAGAGTGGGTTAGTGTGTAGGGTTAGGGGTTAGGGTTAGTGTGTAGGGTTAGAGAGTGGGTTAGTGTGTAGGGTTAGAGAGTGGGTTAGTGTGTAGGGTTAGGGGTTAGGGTTAGTGTGTAGGGTTAGAGAGTGGGTTAGTGTGTAGGGTTAGAGAGTGGGTTAGTGTGTAGGGTTAGGGGTTAGGGTTAGTGTGTAGGGTTAGAGAGTGGGTTAGTGTGTAGGGTTAGGGGTTAGGGTTAGTGTGTAGGGTTAGAGAGTGGGTTAGTGTGTAGGGTTAGAGAGTGGGTTAGTGTGTAGGGTTAGGGGTTAGGGTTAGGGAGTGGTTTAGTGTGTAGGGTTAGAGAGTGGGTTAGTGTGTAGGGTTAGAGAGTGGGTTAGTGTGTAGGGTTAGGGGTTAGGGTTAGAGAGTGGGTTAGTGTGTAGGGTTAGGGGTTAGGGTTAGTGTGTAGGGTTAGAGAGTGGGTTAGTGTGTAGGGTTAGAGAGTGGGTTAGTGTGTAGGGTTAGGGGTTAGGGTTAGTGTGTAGGGTTAGGGGTTAGGGTTAGAGAGTGGGTTAGTGTGTAGGGTTAGAGAGTGGGTTAGTGTGTAGGGTTAGAGAGTGGGTTAGTGTGTAGGGTTAGGGGTTAGGGTTAGAGAGTGGGTTAGTGTGTGGGGTTAGGGTGTATGGTCAGAGAGTGGGTTAGTGTGTGGGGTTAGGGTGCATTGTCAGAGAGTGGGTTAGTGTGTGGGGTGTATTGTCAGAGAGTGGGTTAGTGTGTGGGGTTTATGGTCAGAGAGTGGGTTAGTGTGTGGGGTTAGGGTGTATGGTCAGAGAGTGGGTTAGTGTGTGGGGTGTATGGTCAGAGAGTGGGTTAGTGTGTGGGGTGTATGGTCAGAGAGTGGGTTAGTGTGTGGGGTGTATGGTCAGAGAGTGGGTTAGTGTGTAGGGTTAGGGGTTAGGGGTTAGGGGTCAGAGAGTGGTACTAACTGACCGAGGAACATGAGGGCGAGGTAGAGCTTCAGAGTGTAGGAAAAGCTGAAGGACGAGCCCAGGACCGTAGGTAGAGGGATGCTGTACAGACGGGTCTCATCGAAGATGGGCAGGGACTGGATCACAGCTATAGCTAAGAGGGAACAGACAGGACAGACAGGAATACTCAGTACTACATAGCAACACTTGGATATCTTGGTAATAAACTACGTAATATCTTGTTTCACTTGTTTGACTATAATCATCATACCACTATTATTTACATACAATTTACATATTAAGTGAATAGAGTAGGTATAGAGCTCTCTGAGGGAGTGTGTGTGTTTGTGGTGAGTGTGTGTGTGTGTGTGTGTGTTTGTGGTGAGTGTGGGTATGTGTGTGTGTGTGTGTGTGTGTGTGTGCGTGTGCGTGTGGGGTGTGTGTGGTCTTTGTGTGTGAATGTGTATAGTCTTTGTGTGTGTGGTCTGTGTGTAAGGCCCACTGACCCTCTGCTAGGACCCCCAGAGGGTAGAGGGGAATCCAGATGGAGTATCTGAGCCAGGTCAGCAGCTTCCAGTCTGTGTCAATGCAGGCCAGCATGTAGAATGGATACCTGGGACACACAACAAAACAACAGGCTTATTTAGAGTGATACGATGCAGGCCAGCATGTAGAATGGATACCTGGGACACACAACAAAACAACAGGCTTATTTAGAGCGATACGATGCAGGCCAGCATGTAGAATGGATACCTGGGACACATAACAAAACAACAGGCTTATTTAGCATCATTCACAAGTAGTGAGCGATAAAATGCAGGCCAGCAAGTAGTTCGGACATATAACAAACAGGCTTGCTACTAACATCAGTAGCGAGACAGCTGTAATAGAGTGTAGGCCAACAAGTAGAACGGGTACCAGCGAAACGCTTACAACTAGCCTGACTAGCTAGCAATATAATGTACGTTCATGGTTACAACTAGCCTGACTAGCTAGCAATATAATGTACGTTCATGGTTACAACTAGCCTGACTAGCTAGCAATATAATGTACGTTCATGGTTACACCTAGCCTCACTAGCTAGCAATATAATGTACGTTCATGGTTACAACTAGCCTGACTAGCTAGCAATATAATGTATGTTCATGGTTACAACTAGCCTGACTAGCTAGCAATATAATGTACGTTCATGGTTACACCTAGCCTGACTAGCTAGCAATATAATGTATGTTCATGGTTACAACTAGCCTGACTAGCTAGCAATATAATGTACGTTCATGGTTACAACTAGTCCTGACAGACACCTCGTTCCCATCCTGACAGACACCTCGTTCCCATCCTGACAGACACCTCGTTCCCATCCTGACAGACACCTAGTTCCCATCCTGACAGACACCTCGTTCCCATCCTGACAGACACCTAGTTCCCATCCTGACAGACACCTCGTTCCCATCCTGACAGACACCTCGTTCCCATCCTGACAGACACCTCGTTCCCATCCTGACAGACACCTCGTTCCCATCCTGACAGACACCTCGTTCCCATCCTGACAGACACCTCGTTCCCATCCTGACAGACACCTCGTTCCCATCCTGACAGACACCTCGTTCCCATCCTGACAGACACCTCGTTCCCATCCTGACAGACACCTCGTTCCCATCCTGACAGACACCTCGTTCCCATCCTGACAGACACCTCGTTAAGTTCCCAGATGACACTGCCTTGATCAGCCTGTTGTATGATGACGAGGAACACCATGGCCCGGTCCTAAACGACTTTGTAGAATGGTGTGACGAATCACACTTGGTCCTCACTACCAACAAGACCAAAGAGATGTGCATAGACTTCAGGAAGAGTACAACACCTACCTCTGCAACATCTATCAGAGGTCAGAACATAGCGATTGTAGAGGAATACACATATCTGTGTGTCATCTTGGATAATAAGCTTCAGTGGAGTAAATGTACAGACCTGATCTACAAAAAGAGTCAACAGAGACTGTACTTTCTCAAAAAACTGGGACAGCCTATAGGGAGGAGGTCAGAGACCTGGCCGTGTGGTGCCAGGATAACAACCTCTCCCTCAACGTGACCAAGACAAAGGAGATGATTGTGGACTACAGGAAAAAAAAGAGGACTGAGCACGCCCCCGTTCTCATCGACGGGGCTGTAGTTGAACAGGTTGAGAGTTTCAAGTTCCTTGGTGTCCACATCACCAACAAACTATCATGGTCCAAACACACCAAGACAGTCGTGAAGAGGGCACGACAAAGCCTATTCCCCCTCAGGAGACTGAAAAGATTTGGCATGGGTCCTCAGATCCTCAAAATATTCTATAGCTGCACCATCGAGAGCATCCTGACTGGTTGCATCACCACCTGGTATGGCAACTGCTTGGCCTCCGACCGCAAGGCACTACAGAGGGTAGTGCGTACGGCCCAGTACATCACTGGGGCCAAGCTTCCTGCCATCCAGGACCTCTATACCAGGCGGTGTCAGAGGAAGGCCCTCAAAATTGTCAAAGACTCCAGCCACCCTAGTCATAGACTGTTCTCTCTGCTACCGCACGGCCAGCGGTACCGGAGTGCCAAGTCTAGGTCCAAAAGACTTCTCAACAGCTTCTACCCCCAAGCCATAAGACTCCTGAACAGTTAATCATGGCTACCCGGACTATTTGCACTGCCCCCCCCACCCCCACCCCATCTTTTTACGCTGCTGCTACTCTGTTAATTATTTATGCATAGTCACTTTAACTCTACCCACATGTACATATTACTTCAACTAGCCGGTGCCCCCGCACATTGACTCTGCACCGGTTCCCCCCTGTATATATAGCCTCCCTACTGTTATTTTATTTTACTTCTGCTCTTTTTTTCTCAACACTTTTTTGTTGTTGTTTTATTTTACTTTTTTATAAGAAAATTAATGCACTGTTGGTTAAGGGCTGTAAGTAAGCATTTCACTGTAATGTCTGCACCTGTTGTATTCGGCGCATGTGGCCAATACAATTTGATTTGATTTGATTTTCATGTTGACTGTACTATCCTGATTCTGTTTTACAAATCTTTCATTGAGAGTATTTTAACTTTTTGTACTGTTTGTTGGTATGGCAATGTCACTGTCAGCCAGAGAAATACGCTGAGAAGGATTATCACCACAGCAAGCAAGGTACTTGGAGTCAAACAGACAGGCCTGGATGAGATCTTTAAGGTCAGAGCCCTCCAAGGCTCACATAATCATTTTAGACCCAAGCCACCCCCTGTCCCCAGACCCAAGCCACCCCCTGTCCCCAGACCCAAGCCACCCCCTGTCCCCAGACCCAAGCCACCCCCCTGTACCCAGACCCAAGCCACCCCCTGTCCCCAGACCCAAGCCACCCCCTGTCCCCAGACCCAAGCCACCCCCTGTCCCCAGACCCAAGCCACCCCCTGTCCCCAGACCCAAGCCACCCCCCTGTACCCAGACCCAAGCCACCCCCCTGTACCCAGACCCAAGCCACCCCCCTGTACCCAGACCCAAGCCACCCCCTGTCCCCAGACCCAAGCCACCCCCTGTCCCCAGACCCAAGCCACCCCCTGTCCCCAGACCCAAGCCACCCCCCTGTACCCAGACCCAAGCCACCCCCTGTCCCCCGACCCAAGCCACCCCGTCCCCAGACCCAAGCCACCCCCTGTCCCCAGACCCAAGCCACCCCCTGTCCCCAGACCCAAGCCACCCCCTGTCCCCAGACCCAAGCCACCCCCCTGTACCCAGACCCAAGCCACCCCCCTGTACCCAGACCCAAGCCACCCCCCTGTCCCCAGACCCAAGCCACCCCCTGTCCCCAGACCCAAGCCACCCCCTGTCCCCAGACCCAAGCCACCCCCCTGTCCCCAGACCCAAGCCACCCCCTGTCCCCAGACCCAAGCCACCCCCTGTCCCCAGACCCAAGCCACCCCCTGTCCCCAGACCCAAGCCACCCCCTGTCCCCAGACCCAAGCCACCCCCCTGTACCCAGACCCAAGCCATCCCCTGTCCCCAGACCCAAGCCACCCCCTGTCCCCAGACCCAAGCCACCCCCCTGTACCCAGACCCAAGCCACCCCCTGTCCCCAGACCCAAGCCACCCCCTGTCCCCAGACCCAAGCCACCCCCCTGTACCCAGACCCAAGCCACCCCCTGTCCCCAGACCCAAGCCACCCCCTGTACCCAGACTTTGAACTACTCCCCTCTGGGTGCAGGTATAGAGCACCCCTTGGCGGACCCAGTGGGTCGATAGGAACATTAGCTTGCTGGCTTTACTGGGTCGATAGGAACATTAGCTTGCTGGCTTTACTGGGTCGATAGGAACATTAGCTTGCTGGCTTTACTGGGTCGATAGGAACATTAGCTTGCTGGCTTTACTGGGTCGATAGGAACATTAGCTTGCTGGCTTTACTGGGTCGATAGGAACATTAGCCTGAGCTATTTAGGAGGGATATCACACCTGGCACAAATTATTGTCTAGTTCTGTTTTTCCGCCAAGGGGTGCTCTATACCTGCACCCAGAGGGGAGTAGTTCAGCAGGTTAATGTTCCTATCGACCCAGTAAGGCCAGCAAGCTAATGTTCCTATCGACCCAGTAAGGCCAGCAGGTTAATGTTCCTATCGACCCAGTAAGGCCAGCAAGCTAATGTTCCTATCGACCCAGTAAGGCCAGCAGGTTAATGTTCCTATCGACCCAGTAAGGCCAGCAGGTTAATGTTCCTATTGACCCAGTAAGGCCAGCAGGTTAATGTTCCTATTGACCCAGTAAGGCCATCAAGTTAATGTTCCTATTGACCCAGTAAGGCCATCAAGCTAATGTTCCTATCAACCCAGTAAGGCCAGCAAGCTAATGTTCCTATTGACCCAGTAAGGCCAGCAGGTTAATGTTCATATTGACCCAGTAAGGCCAGCAGGCTAATGTTCCTATTGACCCAGTAAGGCCAGCAGGCTAGTCTCTTTTTATTGGTATGTAACTGTTATGAAAGTTGTATTGTCAGTTTGTTTTGTATTTAAACGCCACTTTAAACGTGTACATGACACTGCAACAAAATGTTCCCATGGGAACAATAAAGTCAGTAAAGTAAAGTAGAAGAACAAAATGCCAGTGAAGACACTTGCCAGCTGATCAGAGCATGCTCTGAGTACGCATCCTGGTAATCCATCTGGCTCTGTGACTTTGTGAATGTTAACCTGTTTAAAGGTCTTACTCACATCGGCTACGGAGAGCGAGATCACACAGTCATCCGGAGCAGCTGGTGCTCTCATGCATGGTTCAGTGTTGCTTGCCTCAAAGCGAACATAGAAGGCAGTTAGCTCATCTGGTAGGCTCGCGTCACTGGGCAGCTTGCGGCTGGGTTTCCCTTTGTAATCCGTGATAGTTTGCAAGCCCTGCCACATCCGAGCCGGCGTAGTAGGATTTGATCTTAGTCCTGTATTGACGCTTTGCCTGTTTGATGGCTCGTCAGAGGTCGTAGTGGGATTTCTTATAAGCATCCGGATTAGTGTCCCGCTCCTTGAAAGCGGCAGCTCTAGCCTTTAGCTCAGTGCGGATGTTGCCTGTAATCCATGGCTTCTGGTTGGGGTATGTATGTATGGTCACTGTGAGGATGAAATCGTCTATGCACTTATTAATGAAATCGGTGACTGATGTGGTGCGGATATCATGGCAGTAATGGTGCCGAGTACAGAGTATACAAAGGATGACAATTTCCTTACACCATATTTCTTACACCAAACCACTTTTTAAATGGGAAACATTATTTTCACGATACTTCGATAGCAGGTTAGGAAAACTTATGCAGCAGGCTAGGATAATTAACTTAGCAGGTTAGGGAAAATGCATGAAAACTATGTAAACCATATGCCATGGCCATTTCAGTCACTAGATCTCAACCCAATTGAACACTTACGGGAGATTCTGGCGCGGCGCCTGATACAGTGTTTTGCACCACCATTAACAAAACACCAAATGATGGAATTTCTCATGGAAGAATGGTATCAGAACCCTCCAATAGAGTTCCAGACACTTGTAGAATCTATGCCAAGGTGCACTGAAGCAACTTTATGCTGGTGTTTCCTTTTTATTTTGGCAGTTACCGGTATGTGAACTATATAGGGCTCCCGAGTGGCACAGCTGTCTAAGGCACTGCATCTCAATGCTTGAGGCGTCACTACAGAGACCCCCTGGTTCGATTCCAGGCTGTATCACAACCGGCCGTGATTGGGAGTCCCATAGGGCGGCACACAATTGGCCCAGCGTCGTCCGGGTTTGGCCGGTGTAGGCCGTCATTGTAAATAAGAATTTGTTCTTAACTGACTTGCCTACTTAAATAAAGATAAAATAAAAAATACAATAAAAATAGAGGTAGAGTCACCTGAAGATCTCTATGGTGCTCTCTATTGACTATACTATAGAAATAGTCACCTGAAGATCTCTATGGTGCTCTCTATTGACTACACTATAGAAATAGTCACCTGAAGATCTCTATGGTGCTCTCTTTTGACTATATTATAGAGGTAGTCACCTGAAGATCTCGATGGTGCTCTCTTTTGACTATATTATAGAGGTAGTCACCTGAAGATCTCGATGGTGCTCTCTTTTGACTATATTATAGAGGTAGTCACCTGAAGATCTCGATGGTGCTCCAGAGGTAGAAGACGAAGAAGACCACTGCTTTGTTCTGCATCTCCTCCAGACTACCGAAGATCACAAACAGGATAACGTTCCTACCCACCACCTGGACAGGTCAAAAACACAAAAACACACTACATTAAAGGGATAATTCACCCTAAATACAAAATCACTTATCCTCACCCTGAAAGCATCCTATGGGCAAGGAGAGACAATCTATGCTTTGGGTTGGTTTACAAAAACCATTGCTGCCAACTTTAGCTTTGACTAACCAAAAACAAACTAGAAGTCAACGTATCCCAAATTAGCATGCGTTATATTTTAAACCCAAGCCATTTTGAAAAGTGAGTTTTCTGTGTGTTTGGATTGAACCCTACCTGGATCATAGCTGGGAAGACCCCAGTCTTGACCAGACCCACTAGAGGGTTAATGACCTCTGCTACGGCCATCATCTGACAGAAGTACATCATGTCAGCAATGGTGTGGAACGTGTCATAGAAGGAGTCTGACAGGAGGGAGAGAGAGAGAGAGAGAGACGAGAGAGAGAGAGAGAGAGAGAGAGAGACAGAGACAGAGACAGAGACAGAGAGAGACAGAGAGAGACAGAGAGACAGAGACAGAGAGAGAGAGAGAGAGAGAGAGAGACAGAGAGAGAGACAGAGAGAGACAGAGAGAGAGACAGAGAGAGAGACAGAGAGAGAGAGAGAGAGAGAGAGAGAGAGAGAGAGAGAGAGAGAGACAGAGAGAGAGAGAGAGAGAGAGAGAGAGAGAGAGAGAGAGAGAGAGAGAGAGAGAGAGAGAGAGAGAGAGAGAGAGAGAGAGAGACAGAGAGAGAGAGACAGAGAGAGAGAGAGAGAGAGACAGAGAGAGAGAGAGAGAGAGAGAGAGAGAGAGAGAGACAGAGAGAGAGAGAGAGAGAGAGACAGAGAGAGACAGAGAGAGAGAGAGAGAGAGAGAGAGAGAGACAGAGAGAGACAGAGAGAGAGAGAGAGAGAGGTAGAACACATTCAATATCCAAAGTAGCCTGGTTCCATACTGTATGTGCTGAAGTCCAGCAGTTCTCAACCTGTTTTAGTAACTCTACCCCAGTCACATTTAGCTATGCCTGAAGTACTCCCCCAAGTACCATTTCATGTGTATTTCACCAGTAGGTCTACGTTCTCGTAAGACTCCTCAAGTGTCCCTGTGGAAAGGCCAAAGCACACCAGGGTGACGACCACTGCTGTAGTCAAGTCTTCAATTGTTGTGAGGACATATAAACTGAATTTGGCTAAAGCACAAACAGATTGGACCACCGGGCTATTCAGTATCCAAAGCTATTTGCAAGACAAATTCATCTACAGACTAGAGTCAATGTTATTTTTCTCATATTCAAATGAGGGCGCATCTATGAATAAAGGGCCCGTTTACTTCTTCTAGGGAAGTAACACATCGGCTTGGTGGGTTTGATGTCAGTTCTGAGTGGTGTGGGTTAATCTGCCTCACTCAGATCACTTCACAGAAACAGAACTTAATAAAAATAAGTTGAAACTAGACAGCTTTCAGCTAAAAAAAAAAAAATAAGAGGAAGAAAGATGATGTATGTAAATATTTGTGTTATGTGAGCCATCTATACTAACTCTCTTACTTTATGTTGAAGAACCAGTTCTGAGGTAGCTAGATCCAACCACAGCTGTTGAGTTTAAAAGGAATTATTATGATGGTACACTTTTCCATCCCTGAAACATTGACCACTTAACCTGCTTGGTGTCTGTAGTCAACTCTGTAGTCAACTCTCAAGCCAAACATGACAACCAACCAACAAACAACAACAACAACAACAACAAACAGCCACTAACAGACTGGACCCTCAGCAGGCTCCGGACCACTGACCTTGTCCCAGGATGAAGAGACGGACGGTCATGTTGACAAAGATCCAGGAGAAGCCCAGGAACTGGACCAGATTGTACATGAACAGATAGCCCTTCTTTAGACCCAGGTAGGCTGAGAGAACATTGTACAGCTTTCAATAATAACACACAAAAATTGAATAAATACAAAAGGAGACTCCAGTCAATTGGATTTGTATGTCTATACCAAAACCAAATGATTTGAAATTACATTTCAGATGTTTACATTTTCAAATATCTAGTACTTAAAAAGGTAGCTTGTATTTGTGTTGGTATAAACTAAAAGGCGATGCACAGTCTAAACCAGGGTTCCCCAATTGGTGGCCCGCGGGTGGATTTATTTGGTCACTTTTCTGAGCAAAAAAAAAAAAAAAGTATACGTTGCATTTTCATTGTTGTACATAAAATAGTGTAAAAACACCAGGAAATCAGCTGTTACCAAGTATTCCCACGAGCCGACTAGGTGAAAAATCTGTCGATGTGCCCTTGAGCAAGGCACTTAACCCTAATTGCTCATGTAAGTCGCTCTGGATAAGAGCGTCTGCTAAATGACTAAAATGTCAAATGATAATAGAGAGACATATACAAATTTAGGCAAGGATTTAAATTATCTGCTTGGGATTCTTGTGGTCAAATTGCAGTCTACAAATGATTTGTACTTATGTTCCGGCTCCCCGACCATCTGGTCAACAACAAAAAAAAATTGTCCCACGGCTGAATCTAGTTGATGATCCCTGGTCTAAACCAACGGCATCTTTAACAAGAAACGCAAATATTCAGATTAGAGACAAGGGCTGCAGTGTTCACAGCTGCACCGCTCGGTACTTACCGTCTTTACGGATTCTTGACTCGATGCTGACCTTGTTAATCTTCTCCTCTTCCTGAGAACAAACAGACAGAGCATCAGGTGTAATACATGTCATAACACACTTAGAAAAGCCAAATAAAGCCTTATACTTCATAGAAAATTATTTGTCATCCTTTTTGTATTACGTCTAAAAGTTCCACAGCGTTATACCAAAAACTGACCCCGGACATTACTACCTTAGCCTGAAGCTCCATCTCTGCGTCTGATTCGTCGAGCCAGCGGTCGAAGTCTGGCGCCAGGAAGAGAGGTTTCCTCTCCTGCAGAGTGAGTCTATCCCACCAACGTTGCTCTAGCTTCCTCACTGTCACGTTTACCAGGCGCTGGGTCGACCTGTGACTCACCTGGCAGACAGACATGCACACAGACACAAACACACAGTGAGTGTGATCATTACCGTAGACACCACAGGAGGTTAGTGGCACCTTTAATTGGGGGAGAACGGGCTCGTGGTAATGACTGGAGCGGAATAGGTGTAATGGTATCAAATACATCAAACACATGGTTTCCTGGTGTTCGATGCCATTCCATTTGATCCATTCCGGTCATTATTATGAGCCACCTCCTGTAGTAGATACACTTAATAATAAAGTACATGCAGGGAACAGTAACAATCTCTAGTACAATAAGAGAGGTTTGTCTTTGAGACTGAGAAGAGTGTGATGAGAAACTACATTTTGGAGGAGAAAATAACAGAATAATAGAACACCTCAGGTTTTACTGGTTCCAGGAAGTCCAGACTGAACTCATAGTCATTGACTCCTTTAGCTCCATGACCCTGAGCTGTCGAACAAAGGAACATGGGTTTAATACTATGTACTCTGTACAGACTAGAGTTGTTCTCATTATATCAGCTTGTGGCCTGTGTCATTCTGTTCCAATGTAATGCAAACACCAACCTTTGAATTGCAGGGTGTTGTCTTGCACGCAGATATCAAGATTCTGAAACGCGAAAGTAAATGTCATGCATCAAAAAAACTCAAAAAGCGGAAGACGACTGTCAGCTACCAGGCTAAATATAGAAACCACTAACATTGGTTGAGCTCAAACTATGTGACTGAGCGGCTGATACGGATGTGTATCCCTCACACATACAGCATCACTAACATATTCTGATGACATTATGTACACTATGCTATGTAGCTGGAGTACAAATGTTGATCATGATGCACCTTGAGTGAGTAACTATGTCTGCTGAATGGCCAAATTGGATCCAGCGATCACCATGACAATTCCTGAATCTTTTATGAAGCATGACATTCGGTAGACGCACCACCACTAGCTACTAACGTTACAACTCAATATGAATGACAGTAACTAGCTAGCTAGCGTCAGTAGCTAAGCGTTAGCTACTGTCTAGCCTCGTCGAGAACCAGCCTTCTCTCGACAACGACGTGATTTTGGACTGTGGAATAGTGGACCAGGATCTCAGGAAACGATATGTATGGTACTGTCTGACTACTAGTAGTGTCATGCTAGACTTTTGTTTTGTTATCACTCGGTATAGTTAATAGAACAAGTGGTAAGTTAGCTAGCTAGATTTATGAGCATACTTGCTAACGTGTAAGCATGGGCTGGTATCACTCCATTCTCAAAGGAGCATTGTAGCTAATGTAATGTATGTAATTTGTTCATGTCAGCAACGTGCATTCAATTTACAATGTCCAGCAGTGAGCTTAAGCAAAGACACTTATTACTGGCTGAAGTGATGTTTACTATCTAGCTAGCTTGTTAGCCTAGCCAGCTAGCTTGGAGACAAGTCGGTCCCGGAGAGCATCAGTAACATACCTTAGCGTCACTCAGCTCTACGCGCAGGTAGATGTCTCCGTGACGCTGTGCCCAATATACGTGCGGTGTGAGGGTCTGCATTGTGATATATATATATATATAAAGCTACGGTAGATTCAATTAATATTATTGTTATATCAAGCAGAAGCAATGATGGAGATCCTCCGCATCATTCATTCAGCCAGCTGGCTAGAGGCGGAAACAGTTATCAAAGGATACTCAGGGTGCGTTCAGTTCGATTGAACGTTTACGTTGCTTAACGGTTTGTACTGAACGACACGTTTCCCTAAAACGTTCTTGAACAGACTTTGAGGTACGTTTGCTCCGTTTGGTGGGTGTGTCTTGAAGTAATTTACTGTATGTCTGCGGCACAACGTTCCCCAACACACAACCGACCCAACCAACCACTCCCTCCACGTTTTTGAACTGGTCGTTCATAACAGCACCGTTTCCATTGAATTGAACGTTGCAGTACGTTTTTCTATACTGAACGCAGCTCAGGTGTCGCTACGTGCGCGCTACACCCACGAATCAAAAAAAGGAAAGAACGTGCTCGTGCACAGTCAGTACAATAAAAAAAGTGATGTCAGAGGTTTCAAACGTTGATATTATTTAAATTGAAAGAAATATAATATTGATACTCTCTGGATATGCATTGGACAGTACAGAAGTACAGCTCTTACAAACGTACTTTTTTTTTTTTCTTCCTCAATTCGGGGCTACATGTAAGCTACGGGGGCAACCAACATCCAAGGGCTGCTCCCCATGACACCGGCCAATTCATGCCATTTGAAACGTTACATCCGACGTGTGAAATAGATTGAGTGATATCCACCGTACGGCTGATCATGTTATGTACTATAAAAAGCCCATACAACAGAAGTGACTGTTATTCAAATCAGCCATGTTATACAGGCCTTGGACTTCTCCAGGCAGATGATGCATACATGCATCAGCAGTCCAGAAACAAAATTAAAAATAATATGCCATTTAGCAGACGCTTTTATCCAAAGCGACTTACAGTCATGCGTGCATTCATTTTTACGTATGGGTGGTCCCGGGGATCGAACCCACTACCCTGGCGTTACAATCTTGGTTAGAGTGCCAGCACACCAAAACGATCAAGTTTGACCTACTTGGGATGCTGTAGGTCTATGGGTCTATGTATGACATTTGATGCAAGTGGAATGTGAACAGGAGCAATTATTCAAGCATTTATATATTTTGTCTAAAGAAAACAAATCGTATAACAAAATTCCTTTTGAATGACATTTATTTAAATAGGACATTTGTTTGTAAGAATGGTTATAATACATGAAAGCAACTGTATCTGACCTTCCCATTTCACAGAAAGTATCAGAAACAGAGATAAAAAATAGTATTTTCAGATGATTCACGCTTTGGTGAAGAAAAATCTTTGTTTCCTTCTTGTCGGCCACATCGGTGTCAAATGCCAGACTCTTTTCTTTCTTGAGGGCTACAGCGCATTGAGAAACGTATTCCAACAAGCACTGACAGAAGACGTCACTGTGACTACTCCTGCCACTTCCCTGGGCTAGGGTAGTCTTGTTTTGGACCTCGTACGCTCATATAAAACTGGAAAGTGTTACGAAGGTAAATGGCATCATCATGTCAACCATGTTTGTACAACCCAAGCTACGTCCCAAATGACACCCTATTCCCTCTAGTGCACTACTACCCATTGGTCTGTGTGGTCAAAAGTAGTGCACTTATATAGGGAGTAGGGTGGCATTTCGGACTCACTGCCAGTGTAAACGCCACTCTCAGTCTAGATGCCAAAGCTTTACAACAACAGACATCTCAAAACATCAGCTCTTTATGCCCGGTAACGATTTTTTCTTTTGAAATGCAGCTGTCGGACAAGACTCTTTCCTTGAAGCTCATAAAGCAGTTCGTATAACTCAACTGCATGGTGCTATAGAAAGCAATACTCCTTTACAGAACACAGATAGAGCGGGGGGAAACGGGGTAGGTTTTCTCAGCCAGCTCTGTCACAGCTTCTAGTTCTTTAGGGGCCTAGGACTAGGTACTGTCGTCATGCCGACTGACTCAAGTTTAAACAGCACTTTCAGGGAATTACCTACCGCCTCCCAGGTTACCAAGGTGCCCTACCGCCTCCCAGGTTACCAAGGTGCCCTACCGCCTCCCAGGTTACCAAGGTGCCCTACCGCCTCCCACGTTACCAAGGTGCCCTACTGCCTCCCACGTTACCAAGGCGCCCTACTGCCTCCCACGTTACCAAGGTGCCCTACTGCCTCCCACGTTACCAAGGCGCCCTACTGCCTCCCAGGTTACCAAGGTGACCTACCGCCTCCCAGGTTACCAAGGTGCCCTACTGCCTCCCACATTACCAAGGTGCATGCAAAAACCATGAGGAAAAGCTCAAGCCTGAAAAAGAAATACATTTGTTTATTTATTTTTTTATGAGTGAATGTCACTCAATTTGGCTCTCATGAAACAGTTGGTAGTGTGTTATCTGGAACGGAGAACTTCTAAGGAGAAACAGGAGGAGAGGTGATCGGACAAGAAAACAACAAGGAGGAAGGGAGGAGGGGGGGTTAGAACAAACAGGACATGGCTCGCATCCCAAATGGCACCCTATTCCCTACATAATGCACTACTTTTGACCAGGGCCCATAGGGCTCCCATAGATAGGGCTCTGGTCAAAATAAGTGCACTTTATAGAGAATAGGGTACTATTTGAGACACAGCCGGACTCCTTTCTAAGTCATTCTCTATTCATTTCTCAAAACCCCTCAGGTGCAATTAGCTGATAACCTCTGAAAGTTGCGAGGTCAATTCCAACTATGAATAATCAATGTATTACCTGACCTACAGTCTGGCTTGCTGTTAAAAAATATGGTTTGTTTTTTAGTCTCATTCTCTCACCTACTAATGCTATCCTTTAGTGGATTTTGTTTTGTCAGATTTGCTTTAAAGCTACTACAACCCAGTCAGAGTTCTATCGTTCGTTCAAACTGTTTCTTTCCTTGTTCTCCTGTGTGAAGAAGCTACACAGCTTCCAAACCCTCACAAACACCTTTTTTTTTTTTTTAAAGCAGGAGGGAACTTGTCTTCTACACAGCAACTATATTGAATATTTGAAAAAGAATAAATATTTTTCTAAAAATTAAAAAAAAAAAAAAAAAAAATGCCACACTTGCTGTTCCATGCATATGCGTTATTTACAAATTGAAAAACATGTTTCCTTCTTTTTTTTTTTTGCACTCCCTTTGCTTTTTGTCTGCCAACCCATATGGTTTGACACCTTACAATCAGCAAATCAACATTCAACAACCCTAAATGGGATCTAACCACACTCAATGAACATGGCTTGAACAGTTGGACTGTGTTGAACACAAACCCCATGTCCCAAACAAGGGTACTTAAAATGAAACAAATAAAATACATCTCACTGGAAAACTGAACAGAGTAGTTGGGGAAAGGGAGTGATGTTACAATAGTGACCAATTGAGAGAAGTGGGGAGATCTTTTCTTTTTTTGTCCTCACAATCAAATCTGCTACAAACAATACTGTTGTACGATTAATGTTTGAAATATTCTACTTTTTTTTTTATTTTGATATAATTTATAAACTTTTTCCATTAAACAAAACCCAAGAAAAAAACAAAAAACGCAATATTGGGAAGATCAGCAACAATAGCTGAAAACCAGTGTTGCCCCGTGGCATTGCATCAGTGCTCTAGTCTGTAGAAGGGGTTTTAGTAGAGAGTCTATCCTCAATCTTCTATGTACTCCCACAGATCCTTCTCATAGCCCTCATGCACATGCTGCAGCAGAACCCTCCGCCGACTCTCACAGTATCTGGAGGACACAACAAAACAAACAGGAAACAGTGAGGATAGGAAAGGGTCATTTTAAATCAGTCTGGTGTCATTCTGATATGCGCTGTAGGAAGGGTCATTTGAAATCAGTCTGGTGTCATTCTGATATGCGCTGTAGGAAGGGTAATTTGAAATCAGTCTGGTGTCATTCTGATATGTGCTGTAGGAAGGGTCATTTGAAATCAGTCTGGTGTCATTCTGATATGCGCTGTAGGAAGGGTCATTTGAAATCAGTCTGGTGTCATTCTGATATGTGCTGTAGGAAGGGTCATTTGAAATCAGTCTGGTGTCATTCTGATATGTGCTGTAGGAAGGGTCATTTGAAATCAGTCTGGTGTCATTCTGATATGCGCTGTAGGAAGGGTCATTTGAAATCAGTCTGGTGTCATTCTGATATGCGCTGTAGGAAAGGGTCATTTTAAAATCAGTCTGGTGTCATTCTGATATGCGCTGTAGGAAGGGTCATTTGAAATCAGTCTGGTGTCATTCTGATATGCGCTGTAGGAAGGGTAATTTGAAATCAGTCTGGTGTCATTCTGATATGCGCTGTAGGAAGGGTCATTTTAAAATCAGTCTGGTGTCATTCTGATATGTGCTGTAGGAAGGGTCATTTTAAAATCAGTCTGGTGTCATTCTGATATGTGCTGTAGGAAGGGTCATTTTAAAATCAGTCTGGTGTCATTCTGATATGCGCTGTAGGAAGGGTCATTTGAAATCAGTCTGGTGTCATTCTGATATGTGCTGTAGGAAGGGTCATTTTAAAATCAGTCTGGTGTCATTCTGATATGTGCTGTAGGAAGGGTCATTTTAAAATCAGTCTGGTGTCATTCTGATATGCGCTGTAGGAAGGGTCATTTTAAATCAGTCTGGTGCCATTCTGATATGTGCTGTAGGAAGGGTCATTTTAAATCAGTCTGGTGTCATTCTGATATGTGCTGTAGGAAGGGTCATTTTAAAATCAGTCTGGTGTCATTCTGATATGTGCTGTAGGAAGGGTCATTTTAAATCAGTCTGGTGTCATTCTGATATGTGCTGTAGGAAGGGTCATTTTAAATCAGTCTGGTGTCATTCTGATATGTGCTGTAGGAAGGGTCATTTTAAATCAGTCTGGTGCCATTCTGATATGTGCTGTAGCGTAGCCAACTAATCATATTTGGCTTGACAAACAAACAAACAAACACAAATAGAATGGAACAAGAGGCAATTTCAGATTAAATTAAATCGCTGATCATGACAGCCTCATAGTAGGCATGTTTAGAATACTCCTCCCACGTTGGCATTCACATTTCATATATTTACCACTGACTGGTACAAAAAGACAAATCTGGTATAATTTCATAGATAAAACACAGAGCTATAAAATCATCTACCCTGTCGCAGACTAACCTGTACTTCCTGCTGTCATAAAGACATCTATATCATGTATTTAACTCACCCGTACTTCCTGCTGTCATAAAGACATCTATATCATGTATTTAACTCACCCGTACTTCCTGCAGTCATAAAGACACCTATATCATGTATTTAACTCACCCGTACTTCCTGCTGTAATAAAGACATCTATATCATGTATTTAACTCACCTGTACTTGTCCTGTACTTTCTGTTTGATGTCCTGCAGAGAGTCCTGGGAGATGTCCCGCTCCAGATATCCAGACAGAACCTCCGTGGCATTCTCCAAGTCAGCCTGATTGTTCTAAAAGAGGACCGCGTGGGTTCAGTCACAGCATATACACCGAGTGTACAAAACATTAAGGACACCAGCTCTTTCCATGACATAGACTGATCAGGTGAATCCATGTGAAAGCTATGATCCATTATTGATGTCACTTGTTGAATCCCACTTCAAAATCAGTGTAGATGAAGGGGAGGAGACGGGTTAAAGAAGGATTTTTAAGCCTCGAGACAATTGAGACATGGATTGTGTATGTGTGCCATTCAGAGGGTGAATGAGCAAGACAAAAAGATTGAAGTGCCTTTGAACGGGATATGGAAGTAGGTGCTAGGCGAACCGGTTTGAGTGTGTCAAGAACTGCAACGCTGCTGGGTTTTGTACACTCAGTGTATAGTATAGCGCCACTACTTGCCCTGATAGAACTACATGAACAGGAATAATTGTGCTGCCGTTTTTTACCTGGAGCATTCAAACTCATGACAACAACTGTGGAAATAAAGGATTCCTTTAGAGAGGAGACCTTGACTTGTAGGTGTAGAAATACATCACAGCTTACTGTCTCCACCAGTACATCACGGCTTACCTGTCTACACCTGTACATCACGGCTTACTGTCTCCCCCTGTCCATCACGGCTTACTGTCTCCACCTGTACATCACGGCTTACTGTCTCCACCTGTACATCACGGCTTACTGTCTCCACCTGTACATCACGGCTTACTGTCTCCCCCTGTACATCACGGCTTACTGTCTCCACCTGTACATCACGGCTTACTGTCTCCCCCTGTACATCACGGCTTACTGTCTCCACCTGTACATCACGGCTTACTGTCTCCACCTGTACATCACGGCTTACTGTCTCCACCTGTACATCACGGCTTACTGTCTCCACCTGTACATCACGGCTTACTGTCTCCACCTGTACATCACGGCTTACTGTCTCCACCTGTACATCACGGCTTACTGTCTCCACCTGTACATCACGGCTTACTGTCTCCACCTGTACATCGCGGCTTACTGTCTCCACCTGTACATCGCGGCTTACTGTCTCCACCTGTACATCGCGGCTTACCTTCTCCACCTGTACATCGCGGCTTACTGTCTCCACCTGTACATCGCGGCTTACTGTCTCCACCTGTACATCACGGCTTACTGTCTCCACCTGTACATCACGGCTTACTGTCTACACCTGTACATCACGGCTTACTGTCTACACCTGTACATCACGGCTTACTGTCTACACCTGTACATCACGGCTTACTGTCTCCACCTGTACATCACGGCTTACTGTCTCCACCTGTCCATCACGGCTTACTGTCTCCACCTGTACATCACGGCTTACTGTCTACACCTGTACATCACGGCTTACTGTCTCCCCCTGTACATCACGGCTTACTGTCTACACCTGTCCATCACGGCTTACTGTCTACACCTGTACATCACGGCTTACTGTCTGGACTGGTTGTTCTTATTGAGGTAGAAGGGTTTGGGTTAGCTATAGGGTTAGTACTATAGCTGTAAAGTTACCTCAAAGATGATGGACTGGTTGTTCTTCTTGAGGTAGAAGGCGAAGACGTAGGTGAACATGAGTGTGGAGCGACACTGACACAGCACGTCCACGGCCTTCTTCAGGAACTGCACCTCGATCCAGGACATGTTGTGCTGCTGCATCTCCTCCATCTTCTGCTTGACCCCGGCGTACAGCTTGTGCTCGAAGCGCAGCGACTGCATGTGGTTCATGTAGCGGTTGCAGTAGAACAGGTACCTCTGCAGCGCTGCCCTGGACCGCTGGAGGAGGGGGGGGACAACGCCTGGCTCTTAATCACAACAACAATCAAGCCTGGGGACTGGGAGAATATGTCTACCATTATACATGCTCTTCATAACTAGTATAACCACCACTAATATACCATCACTAGTATAACCACCACTACTATACCATCACTAGTATAACCACCACTACTATACCATCACTAGTATAACCACCACTACTACACCATCACTAGTATAACCACCACTACTATACCATAACTAGTATAACCACCACTACTACACCATCACTAGTATAACCACCACTACTATACCATCACTAGTATAACCACCACTACTATACCATCACTAGTATAACCACCACTACTACACCATCACTAGTATAACCACCACTACTATACCATCACTAGTATAACCACCACTACTATACCATCACTAGTATAACCACCACTACTATACCATCACTAGTATAACCACCACTACTATACCATCACTAGTATAACCACCACTACTACACCATCACTAGTATAACCACCACTACTACACCATCACTAGTATAACCACCACTACTACACCATCACTAGTATAACCACCACTACTACACCATCACTAGTATAACCACCACTACTACACCATCACTAGTATAACCACCACTACTACACCATCACTAGTATAACCACCACTACTACACCATCACTAGTATAACCACCACTACTACACCATCACTAGTATAACCACCACTACTATACCATCACTAGTATAACCACCACTACTACACCATCACTAGTATAACCACCACTACTATACCATCACTACTATAACCATCACTAGTATAACCACCACTACTATACCATCACTAGTATAACCACCACTACTATACCATCACTACTATACCATCACTAGTATAACCACCACTAGTATAACCACCACTACTATACCATCACTAGTATAACCACCACTAGTATAACCACCACTACTACACCATCACTAGTATAACCATCACTAGTATAACCACCACTACTATACCATCACTACTATAACCATCACTAGTATAACCACCACTACTATACCATCACTAGTATAACCACCACTACTATACCATCACTACTATAACCATCACTAGTATAACCACCACTAGTATAACCACCACTACTATACCAATCACTAGTATAACCACCACTAGTAATAACCACCACTACTACACCATCACTAGTATAACCACCACTACTATACCATCACTAGTAAATAACCACCACTACTATACCATCACTAGTATACCCACCACTACTATACCATCACTAGTATAACCACCACTACTATACCATCACTAGTATAACCACCACTAGACTATACCCACCACTACTTACCATCACTAGTATAACCACCACCTACTACTACCCATCACTAGTATAACCACCACTACTACACCATCACTAGTATAACCACCACTACTATACCATCACTAGTATAACCACCACTACTACACCATCACTAGTATAACCACCACTACTACACCATCACTAGTATAACCACCACCACTACTACACCATCACTAGTATAACCACCACTACTAACCCATCACTAGTATAACCACCACTACTATACCATCACTAGTATAACCACCACTACTATACCATCACTAGTATAAACCCACCACATACTACTACCATCACTAGTATAACCCACCACTACTATACCATCACTAGTATAACCACACCACTACTATACCATCACTAGTATAACCACCACTACTATCACCATCACTAGTATAACCACCACCTACTATATCCATCACTAGTATACACCACCACTACTATACCTCACTAGTATAACCACCACTACTATACCATCACTAGTATAACCACCACTACTATACCATCACTAGTATAACCACCACTACTATACCACCACTACTATACCATCACTAGTATAACCACCACTACTATACCATCACTAGTATAACCACCACTACTATACCATCACTAGTATAACCACCACTACTATACCATCACTAGTATAACCACCACTACTATACCATCACTAGTATAACCACCACTACTATACCATCACTAGTATAACCACCACTACTACACCATCACTAGTATAACCACCACTACTATACCATCACTAGTATAACCACCACTACTATAACCATCACTAGTATAACCACCACTACTATACCATCACTAGTATAACCACCACTACTATACCATCACTAGTATAACCACCACTACTATACCATCACTAGTATAACCACCACTACTATACCATCACTAGTATAACCACCACTACTATACCATCACTAGTATAACCACCACTACTATACCATCACTAGTATAACCACCACTACTATACCATCACTAGTATAACCACCACTACTATACCATCACTAGTATAACCACCACTACTATACCATCACTAGTATAACCACCACTACTATACCATCACTAGTATAACCACCACTACTATACCTCACTCGTGATAACCACACTACTAAACCATCACTAGTATAACCACCACTACTACACCATCACTAGTATACACCACCACTACTAAACCATCACTAGTATAACCACCACTACTATACCATCACTAGTATAACCACCACTACTATACCATCACTAGTATATCCACCACTACTATACCATCACTAGTATAACCACCACTACTACACCATCACTAGTATAACCACCACTACTAAACCATCACTAGTATAACCACCACTACTATACCATCACTAGTATAACCACCACTACTATACCATCACTAGTATAACCACCACTACATACCATCACTAGTATAACCACCACTACTATACCATCACTAGTATACACCACCACTAGTATAACCACCACTACTATACCACCACTACTATACCATCACAAGTATAAACAACACTACTATACCAATCACTAGTATAACCACCACTACTATACCACCACTACTAAACCATCACTAGTATAACCACCACCACTACTACACCATCACTAGTATACCCACCACTACTATACCATCACTAGTATAACCACCACCACTACTACACCATCACTAGTATACCCACCACTACTATACCATCACTAGTATAACCACCACTACTATACCATCACTAGTATAACCACCACTACTATACCCACCACTACTAAACCATCACTAGTATAACCACCACCACTACTACACCATCACTAGTATACCCACCACTACTATACCATCACTAGTATAACCACCACTACTATACCATCACTAGTATAACCACCACTACTATACCATCACTAGTATAACCACCACTACTACACCATCACTAGTATAACCACCACTACTATACCATCACTAGTATAACCACCACTACTATACCATCACTAGTATAACCACCACTACTATACCATCACTAGTATAACCACCACTACTATACCATCACTAGTATAACCACCACTACTACACCATCACTAGTATAACCACCACTACTACACCATCACTAGTATAACCACCACTACTACACCATCACTAGTATAACCACCACTACTATACCATCACTAGTATAACCACCACTACTATACCATCACTAGTATAACCACCACTAGTATAACCACCACTAGTATAACCACCACTACTATACCATCACTAGTATAACCACCACTACTATACCATCACTAGTATAACCACCACTACTATACCATCACTAGTATAACCACCACTACTATACCATCACTAGTATAACCACCACTACTATACCACTACTACACCATCACTAGTATAACCACCACTACTATACCATCACTAGTATAACCACCACTACTATACCATCACTAGTATAACCACCACTACTATACCATCACTAGTATAACCACCACTACTATACCATCACTAGTATAACCACCACTACTATACCAGTCACTAGTATAACCACCACTACTACACCATCACTAGTATAACCACCACTACTATACCATCACTAGTATAACCACCACTACTATACCACTACTATACCATCACTAGTATAACCACCACTACTATACCACTACTATACCATCACTAGTATAACCACCACTACTATACCATCACTAGTATAACCACCACTACTATACCATCACTAGTATAACCACCACTACTATACCATCACTAGTATAACCACCACTACTATACCATCACTAGTATAACCACCACTACTATACCATCACTAGTATAACCACCACTACTATACCATCACTAGTATAACCACCACCACTACTAAACCATCAATAGTATAACCACCACCACTACTACACCATCACTAGTATAACCACCACTACTATACCATCACTAGTATAACCACCACTACTATACCATCACTAGTATAACCACCACTACTATACCATCACTACTAACCATCACTAGTATAACCACCACTACTATACCATCACTAGTATAACCACCACCACTACTAAACCATCACTAGTATAACCACCACCACTACCACACCATCACTAGTATAACCACCACTACTATACCATCACTACTATACCATCACTAGTATAACCACCACTACTATACCATCACTAGTATAACCACCACTACTATACCATCACTAGTATAACCACCACTACTATACCACCACTACTATACCATCACTAGTATAACCACCACTACTATACCATCACTAGTATAACCACCACTACTATACCCACCACTACTAAACCATCACTAGTATAACCACCACCACTACTACACCATCACTAGTATACCCACCACTACTATACCATCACTAGTATAACCACCACCACTACTACACCATCACTAGTATACCCACCACTACTATACCATCACTAGTATAACCACCACTACTATACCATCACTAGTATAACCAACACTACTATACCCACCACTACTAAACCATCACTAGTATAACCACCACCACTACTACACCATCACTAGTATACCCACCACTACTATACCATCACTAGTATAACCACCACTACTATACCATCACTAGTATAACCACCACTACTATACCATCACTAGTATAACCACCACTACTACACCATCACTAGTATAACCACCACTACTATACCATCACTAGTATAACCACCACTACTATACCATCACTAGTATAACCACCACTACTATACCATCACTAGTATAACCACCACTACTATACCATCACTAGTATAACCACCACTACTATACCATCACTAGTATAACCACCACTACTATACCATCACTAGTATAACCACCACTACTATACCATCACTAGTATAACCACCACTACTATACCATCACTAGTATAACCACCACTACTATACCATCACTAGTATAACCACCACTACTACACCATCACTAGTATAACCACCACTACTATACCATCACTAGTATAACCACCACTACTACACTACTACACCATCACTAGTATAACCACCACTACTATACCATCACTAGTATAACCACCACTACTATACCATCACTAGTATAACCACCACTACTATACCATCACTAGTATAACCACCACTACTATACCATCACTAGTATAACCACCACTACTACACCATCACTAGTATAACCACCACTACTATACCATCACTAGTATAACCACCACTACTATACCATCACTAGTATAACCACCACTACTATACCATCACTAGTATAACCACCACTACTATACCATCACTAGTATAACCACCACTACTATACCATCACTAGTATAACCACCACTACTATACCATCACTAGTATAACCACCACTACTATACCATCACTAGTATAACCACCACTACTATACCATCACTAGTATAACCACCACTACTATACCATCACTAGTATAACCACCACTACTATACCATCACTAGTATAACCACCACTACTATACCATCACTAGTATAACCACCACTACTATACCATCACTAGTATAACCACCACTACTACACCATCACTAGTATAACCACCACTACTATACCATCACTAGTATAACCACCACTACTATACCATCACTAGTATAACCACCACTACTATACCATCACTAGTATAACCACCACTACTATACCATCACTAGTATAACCACCACTACTATACCATCACTAGTATAACCACCACCACTACTAAACCATCACTAGTATAACCACCACCACTACCACACCATCACTAGTATAACCACCACTACTATACCATCACTAGTATAACCACCACTACTATACCATCACTAGTATAACCACCACTACTATACCATCACTAGTATAACCACCACTACTATACCACCACTACTATACCATCACTAGTATAACCACCACTACTATACCATCACTAGTATAACCACCACTACTATACCCACCACTACTAAACCATCACTAGTATAACCACCACCACTACTACACCATCACTAGTATACCCACCACTACTATACCATCACTAGTATAACCACCACCACTACTACACCATCACTAGTATACCCACCACTACTATACCATCACTAGTATAACCACCACTACTATACCATCACTAGTATAACCACCACTACTATACCCACCACTACTAAACCATCACTAGTATAACCACCACCACTACTACACCATCACTAGTATACCCACCACTACTATACCATCACTAGTATAACCACCACTACTATACCATCACTAGTATAACCACCACTACTATACCATCACTAGTATAACCACCACTACTACACCATCACTAGTATAACCACCACTACTATACCATCACTAGTATAACCACCACTACTATACCATCACTAGTATAACCACCACTACTATACCATCACTAGTATAACCACCACTACTATACCATCACTAGTATAACCACCACTACTATACCATCACTAGTATAACCACCACTACTACTACCATCACTAGTATAACCACCACTACTACACCATCACTAGTATAACCACCACTACTATACCATCACTAGTATAACCACCACTACTATACCATCACTAGTATAACCACCACTAGTATAACCACCACTACTATACCATCACTAGTATAACCACCACTACTACACCATCACTAGTATAACCACCACTACTATACCATCACTAGTATAACCACCACTACTATACCATCACTAGTATAACCACCACTACTACACCATCACTAGTATAACCACCACTACTATACCATCACTAGTATAACCACCACTACTATACCATCACTAGTATAACCACCACTACTATACCATCACTAGTATAACCACCACTACTATACCATCACTAGTATAACCACCACTACTATACCATCACTAGTATAACCACCACTACTATACCATCACTAGTATAACCCACCACTACTATACCATCACTAGTATAACCACCACTACTATACCATCACTAGTATAACCACCACTACTACACCATCACTAGTATAACCACCACTACTATACCATCACTAGTATAACCACCACTACTATACCACTACTATACCATCACTAGTATAACCACCACTACTATACCATCACTAGTATAACCACCACTACTATACCATCACTAGTATAACCACCACTACTATACCATCACTAGTATAACCACCACTACTATACCATCACTAGTATAACCACCACTACTATACCATCACTAGTATAACCACCACTACTATACCATCACTAGTATAACCACCACTACTATACCATCACTAGTATAACCACCACTACTATACCATCACTAGTATAACCACCACTACTATACCATCACTAGTATAACCACCACTACTATACCATCACTAGTATAACCACCACTACTATACCATCACTAGTATAACCACCACTACTATACCATCACTAGTATAACCACCACTACTATACCATCACTAGTATAACCACCACTACTATAACCATCACTACTATACCATCACTATATACCACCACTACTATACCATCACTAGTATAACCACCACTACTATACCATCACTAGTATAACCACCACTACTATACCATCACTAGTATAACCACCACTACTATACCATCACTAGTATAACCACCACTACTACACCATCACTAGTATAACCACCACTACTATAACCATCACTAGTATAACCACCACTACTACACCATCACTAGTATAACCACCACTACTACAGCCATCACTAGTATAACCACCACTACTATACCATCACTAGTATAACCACCACTACTATACCATCACTAGTATACCATCACTAGTATAACCACCACTACTATACCACTACTATACCATCACTAGTATAACCACCACTACTATACCATCACTAGTATAACCACCACCACTATACCATCACTAGTATAACCACCACTACTATACCATCACTAGTATAACCACCACTACTAAACACCATCACTAGTATAACCACCCACTACTATACCATCACTAGTATAACCACCACTACACTACTACCATCACTAGTATACACCACCACTACTATACCATCACTAGTATAACCACCACTACTATACCATCACTAGTATAACCACCACTACTACACCATCACTAGTATAACCACCACTACTATACCACTCACTAGTATAACCACCACTACTATACCATCACTAGTATAAACCACCACTACTACACCATCACTAGTATAACCACCACTACTATACCATCACTAGTATAACCACCACTACTATACCCATCACTAGTATAACCACCACTACTATACCATCACTAGTATAACCACCACTACTATACCATCACTAGTATAACCACCACTACTATAACCACACTAGTATAACCACCACCACTACTATACCATCACTAGTATAACCACCACTACTACACCATCACTAGTATAACCACCACTACTATACCATCACTAGTATACCATCACTAGTATACCACCACTACTATACCATCACTAGTATAACCACCACTACTATACCATCACTAGTATAACCACCACTACTATACCATCACTAGTATAACCACCACTACTATACCACTACTATAACCATCACTAGTATAACCACCACTACTAAACCATCACTAGTATAACCACCACACTACTATACCATCACTAGTATAACCACCACTACTATACCATCACTAGTATAACCACCACTACTATACCATCACTAGTATAACCACCACTACTACACCATCACTAGTATAACCCACCACTACTATACCATCACTAGCTAAACCACCACTAGTATAACCACCACTACTATACCATCACTAGTATAACCACCACTACTATACCATCACTAGTATAACCACCACTACTATACCATCACTAGTATAACCACCACTACTATACCATCACTAGTATAACCACCACTACTACACCACCACTAGTATAACCACCACTAGTATAACCACCACTAGTATAACCACCACTACTATACCATCACTAGTATAACCACCACTACTATACCACTACTATACCACCACTACTATACTATCACTAGTATAACCACCACTACTATACCACTCAGGAGACATCACTACTACACCATCACTAGTATAACCACCACTACTATACCATCACTAGTATAACCACCACTACTATACCACTACTATACCATCACTAGTATAACCACCACTACTATACCATCACTAGTATAACCACCACTACTATACCATCACTAGTATAACCACCACTACTATACCATCACTAGTATAACCACCACTACTATACCCACCACTACTAAACCATCACTAGTATACCCACCACTACTACACCATCACTAGTATAACCACCACCACTACTACACCCATCACTAGTATAACCACCACCACTACTATACCATCACTAGTATAACCACCACTACTATACCATCACTAGTATAACCACCACTACTATACCATCACTAGTATAACCACCACTACTATACCATCACTAGTATAACCACCACTACTATACCATCACTAGTATAACCACCACTACTATACCATCACTAGTATAACCACCACTACTATACCATCACTAGTATAACCACCACTACTATACCATCACTAGTATAACCCCCACTACTATACCCACCACTACTAAACCATCACTAGTATACCCACCACTACTACACCATCACTAGTATAACACCACCACTACTACACCATCACTAGTATAACCACCACCACTACTATACCATCACTAGTATAACCACCACTACTATACCATCACTAGTATAACCACCACTACTATACCATCACTAGTATAACCACCACTACTATACCATCACTAGTATAACCACCACTACTATACCATCACTAGTATAACCACCACTACTATACCATCACTAGTATAACCACCACTACTACACCATCACTAGTATAACCACCACTACTACACCATCACTAGTATAACCACCACTACTATACCATCACTAGTATAACCACCACTACTATACCATCACTAGTATAACCACCACTACTATACCATCACTAGTATAACTACCACTACTACACCATCACTAGTATAACCACCACTACTATACCATCACTAGTATAACCACCACTACTACACCATCACTAGTATAACCACCACTACTATACCATCACTAGTATAACCACCACTACTATACCATCACTAGTATAACCACCACTACTATACCATCACTAGTATAACCACCACTACTACACCATCACTAGTATAACCACCACTACTATACCACTACTATACCATCACTAGTATAACCACCACTACTATACCATCACTAGTATAACCACCACTACAATACCATCACTACTATAACCACCACTACTATACCACTACTATACCATCACTAGTATAACCACCACTACTATACCATCACTAGTATAACCACCACTACTATACCATCACTAGTATAACCACCACTACTATACCATCACTAGTATAACCACCACTACTACACCATCACTAGTATAACCACCACTACTACACCATCACTAGTATAACCACCACTACTACACCATCACTAGTATAACCACCCCTACTATACCATCACTAGTATAACCACTACACCATCACTAGTATAACCATAACTACTACTACACCATCACTAGTATAACCACCACTACACCATCACTAGTATAACCACTACACCATCACTAGTATAACCACCACTACTACACCATCACTAGTATAACCACCACTACTACACCATCACTAGTATAACCACCACTACTACACCATCACTAGTATAACCACCACTACTATACCATCACTAGTATAACCACCACTACTATACCATCACTAGTATAACCACCACTACACCATCACTAGTATAACCACTACACCATCACTAGTATAACCACTACACCATCACTAGTATAACCACTACACCATCACTAGTATAACCACCACTACACCATCACTAGTATAACCACCACTACACCATCACTAGTATAACCACCACTACACCATCACTAGTATAACCACCACTACTACACCATCACTAGTATAACCACTACACCATCACTAGTATAACCACCACTACACCATCACTAGTATAACCACTACACCATCACTAGTATAACCACCACTACACCATCACTAGTATAACCACCACTACACCATCACTAGTATAACCACCACTACTACACCATCACTAGTATAACCACCACTACTACACCATCACTAGTATAACCACCACTACACCATCACTAGTATAACCACCACTACTACCATCACTAGTATAACCACCACTACTACACCATCACTAGTATAACCACCACTACTACACCATCACTAGTATAACCACCCTACTACACCATCACTAGTATAACCACCACTACTACACCATCACTAGTATAACCACCACTACTACACCATCACTAGTATAACCACCACTACTACACACCATCACTAGTATAACCACCACTACTACCATCACTAGTATAACCACCACTACACCATCACTAGTATAACCACCACTACACCATCACTAGTATAACCACCTACTACTACCATCACTAGTATAACCACCACTACTAACCATCACTAGTATAACCACCACTATATACCATCACTAGTATAACCACCCTACACCACACTAGTATAACCACCCTACTACACCATCACTAGTATAACCACCACTACACCATCACTAGTATAACCACCACTACACCATCACTAGTATAACCACCACTACACCATCACTAGTATAACCACCACTACACCATCACTAGTATAACCACCACTACACCATCACTAGTATAACCACCACTACACCATCACTAGTATAACCACCACTACACCATCACTAGTATAACCACCACTACACCATCACTAGTATAACCACCACTACACCATCACTAGTATAACCACCACTACACCATCACTAGTATAACCACCACTACACCATCACTAGTATAACCACCACTACACCATCACTAGTATAACCACCACTACACCATCACTAGTATAACCACCACTACACCATCACTAGTATAACCACCACTACACCATCACTAGTATAACCACCACTACACCATCACTAGTATAACCACTACACCATCACTAGTATAACCACTACACCATCACTAGTATAACCACCACTACACCATCACTAGTATAACCACTACACCATACTACTACACTGTAAATAATATTAAACCAGGAGAACGCCTTAATCATAACAGGAATTAATTATTGGGGGACTGAAGAGACCTGTCAATCATTATACACGCTCGTCAACAAAGACCAGGACTGAGGAAACCTGTCTATCATTATACACGCTCTTCAACAAAGACCAGGACTGAGGAAACCTGTCTATCATTATACACGCTCTTCAACAAAGACCAGGACTGAGGAAACCTGTCTATCATTATACACGCTCTTCAACAAAGACCAGGACTGAGGAAACCTGTCTATCATTATACACGCTCTTCAACAAAGACCAGGACTGAGGAAACCTGTCTATCATTATACACGCTCTTCAACAAAGACCAGGACTGAGGAAACCTGTCTATCATTATACACGCTCTTCAACAAAGACCAGGACTGAGGAAACCTGTCTATCATTATACACGCTCTTCAACAAAGACCAGGACTGAGGAAACCTGTCTATCATTATACACGCTCTTCAACAAAGACCAGGACTGAGGAAACCTGTCTATCATTATACACGCTCTTCAACAAAGACCAGGACTGAGGAAACCTGTCTATCATTATACACGCTCTTCAACAAAGACCAGGACTGAGGAAACCTGTCCATCATTATACACGCTCTTCAACAAAGACCAGGACTGAGGAAACCTGTCTATCATTATACATGCTCTTCAACAAAGACCAGGACTGTGTTGTGATTCTATTCTACAGTGAGGGACACCAAAGACACCATGACTCACTGTTACCTCTTGTGCGTCCCTCGCTGCCTTGGCATCATCCTCATTGTAGCGGTTGCAGTTGTACCTACAAAAACAGAGCAAGTAATTAGTGAGAGGAAAAAAACACATTTCAGTTCAATATGGTTGTAGCTTCCTTCATTATTACAGCAAGACCCGACAGCAACCGGACGGTTGCCAGTTCGAATCCCGGGTCTGACAGGAAATCTGTCCGGAAGTTAGTTTTTTTAACGGGAGGGTTGCTAGCAACAATCCTAGATGCCATCACCTGCAGTTGCGGCCTTGATCAAGGCACCTAACCGCCCCCAACAACAACAACTATTCCACGGGCGCCCAAGTAAGGCAGCCCCCTGGCTTTGGGAGAAAGCGGAAGTCAAATTTCCGTTGAACCTTAAATGACAATAAAGGAATCTTAAAGGGACACTTCGGGATGTTGGCAGTGGCCCTTTATCTACTTCCCCCAGAGTCAGATGAACTCGCTGATACCATTTTTATGTGTCTGTGTCCAGAATGAAGGAAGTTAGAGGTAGTTTTGCAAGCCAATGCTAACTAGCGTTAGCGCAATGACTGCAAGTCTATGGGTATCTACTAGCATGCTAGCATGCTAGCAGATCCCCATAGACTTCCAGTACAATAGTACTGGTCAGTAGGAGGTAGATCCACCCACCAGGCAGAGCCGTGTGGTTCCCAGGGCCCCAGGCAGACCCAGCAGAACTCAGCCTTGCAGCTCTGGTTCCGACACACCATGTGGTTGCAGCCACCGTCCTTCTCAATGGTCACGTGGCATTTGGGGCACTCCTGAGGGACAGATGGCCAAGCAGAGAGACGGCTCAGTAGCAGTCCATCATTCACACCGCAGCACTATAGAGCAACATTTGAGGGCCAGTTTCCAGGACACAGATTAAGCCTAGAATAACCACTGAGAATGCTTTTCAGTCCAGGAATAGGCTTAATCTGTGTCTGGGAAACCGGTCCTAAAATGCTTAAAGAGACACTCAAAATACAAATCTTCCTGGTTTCGTGGAGGACTAGCAACTGATATAGCTAGTTTCTGGACCTCCATAAAACAGACTAGGATAAAATACCCTTGTATTCGCAGCGATCCAGTTGGACGTCTCACTGTCGTCGTCACACTTCTTGATCCATTTCCTCAACCACTGAAAAGTCCATGTAGAAAAAGGATATTCAATACACAAGTTCAAAGGTCACCAATCTTTGTTTGATAATGTCCCTATAATACAGTAAGCAGAACTATGTTTATCTCAGGACCTCTGTCCCACGTACACTGCACCACTACCCATGAATGTCTAGTCCAGTACCATCCCACGTACACTGCACCACTACCCATGAATGTCTAGTCCAGTACCATCGCACGTACACTGCACCACTACCCATGAATGTCTAGTCCAGTACCATCCCACGTACACTGCACCACTACCCATGAATGTCTAGTCCAGTACCATCCCACGTACACTGCACCACTACCCATGAATGTCTAGTCCAGTCCCATCCTTTAGTCACTAGTGGAGATCTGAAAGGTCTAGAGGTATAAGCAATATGGTGACAACTCTACTTATCCTATCAGGGGACAAGGTGAAGCTACTACCACCTATCCTATCAGGGGACAAGGTGAAGCTACTACCACCTATCCTATCAGGGGATAAGGTGAAGCTACTACCACCTATCCAATCAGGGGATAAGGTGAAGCTACTACCACCTATCCTATCAGGGGATAAGGTGAAGCTACCACCATCTATCCTATCAGAGGACAAGGTGAAGCTACTACCACCTATCCTATCAGGGGATAAGGTGAAGCTACCACCACCTATCCTATCAGGGGATAAGGTGAAGCTACTACCACCTATCCTATCAGAGGATAAGGTGAAGTTGGCTATTGCTGTAAAGAGAACATAATGAAAAGACTCCAATCTGTCTTTTAGTTCTCAAAATTCTGAACTTAATTGAGTGAAAAGTCTTATTGGCACCAGCGGAGAACATCAGACATATCCCCGGTGAGTGCATATTCACTGTCTTTATCATTGGGTCAGTGCCACTTTTGTTTGTTTTTGGACGATAATTTCCTTCTCCAGGTTAGATTGACGTCATATTGTATTTGTGTCTCTTTTCGTAGGGCGATTATATGGAACCGACAACGTCGTGTTTATTGATCGGTTTGTCAGTGGCAGCAGAGTAGGCTACCCTGTAATTTTTGTTGTATTAAAAAAATATTCTGCTAATGTCTCCAGTGATATAAAGTGTAGTAGAATTGCATGAAATGTGTTTAAAAAAAAAAAGGCCAACATTTTCTGGTGTAAAGAAAGGAATGCTATCTGATATAGCCTAGCCTACTCTAAACCACTACATGCTGCATTTAACATTATGTTTTACCAACAGTGATTGAGTTATATTATTAGCCTAAATTATGACTATCCAATCTAATCATCACATTAGGAATAGTAGGCTCATTTTTTGTTGTTGTACTTTTTACCCCTTTTTCGTGATATCCAAATTGGTAGTTACAGTCTTGTCCCATCGCTGCAACTCCTGTACGGACTCGGGAGAGGCGAAGGTCGAGAGCCATACTTCCTCCGAAACACGGCCCTGCCAAGCCGCACTGCTTCTTGACTCAGTGCTCGCTTAACCCGGAAGCCAGCCGCACCAATGTGTCGGAGGAAACGCCGTACAACTGGCGACCGTGTCAGCGTGCATGCGCCCGGCCTGCCACAGGAGTCGCTAGAGCGCGATGGGACAAGGACATCCCGGGCCGGCCTAACCCGGACGACGCTGGGCCAATTGTGCGTCGCCTCATGGGTCTCCCGGTCGCGGCAGGCTGCGACACAGCCCGGGATCGAACCCGGATCTGTAGTGACGCCTTAGACCGCTGCGCCACTCGGGAGGCCCATAGTAGGGTCTTACATAAATAAGTCTGCAAATGCAAGGATGCATGGAATGCTTTATTATAAAGGTGCATTTTTAAGGTGAAAATGAGTTTCCCCAAACTTGAAACCCACACGCTGCCTATGTTAGAATAATTGCCCAAATTTACTTTTCCTCTGCTAACAAGACGAGTAACGAACAGCAAAATCACTAGCCTACAGTGAGGGAAAAAAGTATTTGATCCCCTGCTGATTTTGTACGTTTGCCCACTGACAAAGAAATTATCAGTCTATAATTTTAATGGTACGTTTATTTGAACAGTGAGAGACAGAATAACAAAAAAAAATTATAAATTGATTTGCATTTTAATGATGGAAATAAGTATTTGACCCCCTCTCAATCAGAAAGATTTCTGGCTCCCAGGTGTCTTTTATACATGTAACGAACTGAGATTACATTACACTCTTAAAGGGATTGCTCCTAATCTCAGCTTGTTACCTGTATAAAAGACACCTGTCCACAGAAGCAATCAATCAATCAGATTCCAAACTCTTCACCATGGCCAAGACCAAAGAGCTCTCCAAGGATGTCAGGGACAAGATTGTAGACCTACACAAGGCTGGAATGGGCTACAAGACCATCGCCAAGCAGCTTGGTGAGAAGGTGACAACAGTTGGTGCGATTATTCGCAAATGGAAGAAACACAAAATAACTGTCAATCTCCCTCGGCCTGGGACTCCATGCAAGATCTCACCTCGTGGAGTTTCAATGATCATGAGAACGGAGAGGAATCAGCCCAGAACTACACGGGAGGATCTTGTCAATGATCTCAAGGCAGCTGGGACCATAGTCACCAAGAAAACAATTGGTAACACACTACTCCATGAAGGACTGAAATCCTGCAGCGCCCGCAAGGTCCCCCTGCTCAAGAAAGCACATATACATGCCCGTCTGAAGTTTGCCAATGAACATCTGAATGATTCAGAGGAGAACTGGGTGAAAGTGTTGTGGTCAGATGAGACCAAAATGGAGCTCTTTGGCATCAACTCAACTCGCCGTGTTTGGAGGAGGAGGAATGCTGCCTATGACCCCAAGAACACCATCCCCACCGTCAAACATGGAGGTGGAAACATTATGCTTTGGGGGGGGGGGTTCTGCTAAGGGGACAGGACAACTTCACCGCATCAAAGGGACGATGGACGGGGCCATGTACCGTCAAATCTTGGGTGAGAACCTCCTTCCCTCAGCCAGGGCATTGAAAATGGGTCGTGGATGGGTATTCCAGCATGACAATGACCCAAAACACACGACCAAGGCAACAAAGGAGTGGCTCAAGAAGAAGCACCTTAAGGTCTTGGAGTGGCCTAGCCAGTCTCCAGACCTTAATCCCATAGGAAATCTGTGGAGGGAGCTGAAGGTTTGAGTTGCCAAACGTCAGCCTCGAAACCTTAATGACTTGGAGAAGATCTGCAAAGAGGAGTGGGACAAAATCCCTCCTGAGATGTGTGCAAACCTGGTGGCCAACTACAAGAAACGTCTGACCTCTGTGATTGCCAACAAGGGCTTTGCCACCAAGTACTAAGTCATGTTTTGCAGAGGGGTGAAATACTTATTTCCCTCATTAAAATGCAAATCAATTTATAACATTTTTGACATGCGTTTTTCTGGATTTTCTTGTTGTTATTCTGTCTCTCACTGTTCAAATAAACCTACCATTAAAATTATAGACTGATCATTTCTTTGTCAGTGGGCGAACGTACAAAATCAGCAGGGGATCAAATACTTTTTTCCCCTCACTGTATGTCAATCTACTATCCCCCATAGTAGAAATGTTGACCTATTCTATTGGTCAGCTTGTCAGAGAAAGAAATGGCCTATTCCAAACTGACTCTGGGACAGCTGTGGGACAATAGATTCCATATTCATCCAACCAGTGGGCCTAACCTTCATCCAACCAGTGAGCCTAACCTTCATCCAACCAGTGGGCCTAACCTTCATCCAGAAAACGTTAAAAAGCAATGAGGCTCATGCAACAGATCAGAACGTTTAGCATAAAAAAGGTTGATAAACGATTACCGTATTTTCCGCACTATAAGGGCACACCGGAGTATAAGCCGCAGCAGCTAAATTGAATGATATTGAATGATGTGTACATATATAAACCGCACTGGACTATAAGCCGCAGGTGTTTTAATGTTTAATTACCATATGTAAGGGATCGTGCACAGAGGGGATTGTCAGGAAAGAGACAAACTGTCTCGCTCTCGTTCTGTCTGTCTGTCTTGCTCTCGTTCTGTCTCTCGTACCACTCTCGGTTCCACTTTTACTTTTGCGCGCTGCCTGTCTCACTCTTTTCCGGCCTCCAGCTTTTCCTGCTGGAGCCCGCCGCTTAAAGGTGGGGGGCGCGGACCGGTCATAGAGCCCATAGAGTTAAAGTTGGTGGACTGTAACCTGTAAAATCCATAGATTTAGGAGGTCTTCTAGTGGCCGTTAGCTGTAAAAATCCATAGATTAGCCGCACCGTTATATAAACCGCAGGGTCGAAAAATTGGAAAAAAGGCGCGGCTTATAGTCCGAAAATTACGGTATTTCTTCACATTATAAGCGCAGCAAGCTACGTGCGAATGTTCGTTCCATAATGCAATTAGCAGGAAAACACCATTTTGAGCAGTTTGACGAGACAGAGATGAAAATATCCGTTAGAAATGTAGAAAGAGGGGAGATCTAAATATGCAACATCTAGCATGGGGCTGCTAATATGACTAGGATTGGGCCTTTGGCTACTGGACAACGAAAGAAAGTTGATTTGAAAACCAATAGAAAATGAGAGAAAAAGGCCACTGGTTTCAATGGCATATGGAAATCTTTAGAAAATAATTGCCTGCACGTTTGGTTGGATTTTGGCTATAGGCTACATTGAAGCAAGGTAAGACATGCTTCATAATATGCAGTAAAACGTTCAGGTTTCAAACAATTAAGCGTACGTTTTCAAAATGCATACTACATTTACATTTTTTGTCATTTAGCAGAAGCTCTTATCCAGAGCGACTTACAGTTAGTGAATACATTTGTGTTTTCTTTTTTTGTATTTTTTTGTATTTCTTTATTTTAGTTTTTTCCCCCTTTGTTCTGTTTAATTTTTTCTTCTTCTTTTTTTTTTTTTAATACTGGCCCCCCATGGGAATCGAACCCACAACCCTGCCGTTGCAAACGCCATGCTCTATCAACTGAGCTACATCCCTGCCGGCCATTCCCTCCCCTATCCTGGACGACGCTGGGCCAATTGTGCGCCGCCCATGAGTCTCCCGGTCGCGGCCGGCTGCGACAGAGCCTGGATTCGAACCAGGATCTCTAGTGGCACAGTTAGCACTGCGATGCAGTGCCTTAGACCACTGCGCCACTCAGGAGCACCTCCAGCTCATTGCAATGTGGTGTGTGACGCGCTGAAGCCTGCCTAGTTGCCGATGCATTTGAATGGGGAATGGGAAGCGTGCTTCAATTACCAGTTGAGAAATAAAAATAGTAGGTTTTCGTTTAAATTGTGGCCATTTTTTTCGTATTTTTGTAAAAAAAAAAAAAAAAAAAAAAAAAAAAATGTTGCGCAATAATTGGGCTTATTAAAGCATGTTTCACTCCAGTAGCAACAATAAGCAGTTGTAGCGTTCCATCAACTGGTATTTCAATCAATGAAGAGGCAAAAATGCATTATTTCACCAAGGGATTTTTTCTTTCTCCCGGACAATTGGCAGGCGCTTATTTTATTTATCGGCTATTCAGATTTTTTAGGGTGTCAAAAGCCGGCTATTACCGGCTAACGGAAACCCTGGACTACACCTATCCAATCAGGGGACAAGGTGAAGATACCACCACCTATCCAATCAGAGGACAAGGCTACCACCACCTATCCAATCAGGGGACAAGGCTACCACCACCTATCCTATCAGGGGACAAGGTGAAGCTACCACCACCAATCCTATCAGGGGACAAGGTGAAGCTACCACCACCTATCCTATCAGGGGACAAGGTGAAGCTACTACCACCTATCCTATCAGGGGATAAGGTGAAGCTACCACCACCTATCCTATCAGGGGACAGGGTGAAGCTACTACCACCTATCCTATCAGGGGACAGGGTGAAGCTACTACCACCTATCCTATCAGGGGACAAGGTGAAGCTACCACCACCTATCCTATCAGAGGACAAGGTGAAGCTACCACCACCTATCCTATCAGGGGATAAGGTGAAGCTACTACCACCTATCCTATCAGGGGATAAGGTGAAGCTACCACCACCTATCCTATCAGGGGATAAGGTGAAGCTACTACCACCTATCCTATCAGGGGATAAGGTGAAGCTACTACCACCTATCCTATCAGGGGATAAGGTGAAGCTACCACCACCTATCCTATCAGGGGATAAGGTGAAGCTACCACCACCTATCCTATCAGAGGATAAGGTGAAGCTACCACCACCTATCCTATCGGGGGACAAGGTGAAGCTACCACCACCTATCCTATCAGGGGACAAGGTGAAGCTACCACCACCTATCCTATCAGGGGACAAGGTGAAGCTACCACCACCTATCCTATCAGGGGATAAGGTGAAGCTACCACCACCTATCCTATCAGGGGACAAGGTGAAGCTACCACCACCTATCCTATCAGGGGACAAGGTGAAGCTACTACCACCTATCCTATCGGGGGACAAGGTGAAGCTACCACCACCTATCCTATCAGGGGACAAGGTGAAGCTACCACCACCTATCCTATCAGGGGACAAGGTGAAGCTACTACCACCTATCCTATCGGGGGACAAGGTGAAGCTACCACCACCTATCCTATCAGGGGACAAGGTGAAGCTACCACCACCTATCCTATCAGGGGATAAGGTGAAGCTACCACCACCTATCCTATCAGGGGACAAGGTGAAGCTACCACCACCTATCCTATCAGGGGACAAGGTGAAGCTACCACCACCTATCCTATCAGGGGACAAGGTGAAGCTACCACCACCTATCCTATCAGGGGACAAGGTGAAGCTACCACCACCTATCCTATCAGGGGATAAGGTGAAGCTACCACCACCTATCCTATCAGGGGACAAGGTGAAGCTACCACCACCTATCCTATCAGGGGACAAGGTGAAGCTACCACCACCTATCCTATCAGGGGACAAGGTGAAGCTACCACCACCTATCCTATCAGGGGATAAGGTGAAGCTACTACCACCTATCCTATCAGGGGATAAGGTGAAGCTACCACCACCTATCCTATCAGGGGACAAGGTGAAGCTACTACCACCTATCCTATCAGGGGATAAGGTGAAGCTACCACCACCTATCCTATCAGGGGATAAGGTGAAGCTACTACCACCTATCCTATCAGGGGATAAGGTGAAGCTACCACCACCTATCCTATCAGGGGACAAGGTGAAGCTACCACCACCTATCCTATCAGGGGATAAGGTGAAGCTACCACCACCTATCCTATCAGGGGATAAGGTGAAGCTACCACCACCTATCCTATCAGGGGATAAGGTGAAGCTACCACCACCTATCCTATCAGAGGATAAGGTGAAGCTACTACCACCTATCCTATCAGGGGATAAGGTGAAGCTACTACCACCTATCCTATCAGAGGATAAGGTGAAGCTACTACCACCTATCCTATCAGAGGATAAGGTGAAGCTACTACCACCTATCAGGGGATAAGGTGAAGCTACTACCACCTATCCTATCAGAGGATAAGGTGAAGCTACTACCACCTATCCTATCAGGGGATAAGGTGAAGCTACTACCACCTATCCTATCAGAGGATAAGGTGAAGCTACCACCACCTATCCTATCAGGGGATAAGGTGAAGCTACCACCACCTATCCTATCAGGGGATAAGGTGAAGCTACTACCACCTATCCTATCAGATCTACAGTACATGAAGTGTATATGGGGTTGTTTTTGTGGACAGGGCCAACCACTATCACACTACCACTGACGGGAGGGAGGGAGGGTTGAATTTAGACTCCGTTGTGACATACCTTACACTTGACGGGATCATGCCAGTTCTCACCACAATTGAAGCTGCAACGATTGGGTAGAAATAAAGATCCACATGTAACCAAATATCAATGCATTTTAAGATTCCCTTTGTGTGACAATTGCAAGAGATATCATCATGCGTTCTGAGAGATCTTGGTTGCAATCCTTTTACAGTGTGTTAATAATCAAGAAGTCTCTGTGTAATTATTGGCGTTAGATGCCCTCTGCATGCCAGAGAATGTGTGATACACAACCAAACCAATAAACAGGGAATGTAGTCATAGTGTGGCTGTCTCTTACCAGAACTGACGGCCACATGTGCATCTCACAGGCTTGGCATCTGGGTACTGGACTTTGACTACGTGATGGCAGTCTGGCGCTGGGCACCATTTTAACAGTCGATTGCACTGAGGACGAGAGGAGAGGAGTCAGGAACATAAGAAGCTGATACTAGCAGAAGGAATACATGCCATAACCCTCTTTTCCCAAACAAGCAAGCTTATCTAACGACATCTGAAGAACGCATGTGATATTTAGGCCCACGTGTAAAATTGCTTCATTGTTTTGTACAGACATCATCTTGATATAACATTTTTGCTGTATATTTGATCAATGAAGAACATTACATCTTACCTCTACAAAACTATTGGTAATCAAGTGTTGGTACTTCAGCTTGACCTTGGATTCTGTGATTAGTCTCCTACAGGAAAAGAACAGCTTTTCAAAAGCAAATTCAGGGAGTGGATTTGGACAAATACAAAACCAGCTATTAGATTTAGATTCAGAAACTCTAGTGCTACTCCGTTTCTCCTTTAACTCTCACAGAACAAGCAGTGTGTAGAGCAGGACTGCCCAACCCTGTTACTGGAGAGCTACAGACCTGTAGGTTTTTGCAAGCAGTTTGATAAAGATTAATCAGGTTAGTAACACCTGGGGTTGGAGCAAAAACCTACAGGAGGGTAGCTCTCCAGGAACAGGGTTGGGCAACCCTGGTGTAGAACTAGCACAGTGTAGAACTAGCACAGTGTAGAACTAGCACAGTGTAGAACTAGCACAGTGTAGAACTAGCACAGTGTAGAACATGTTGAAACTTAACAATAATAAAAAATGCTTTATTGTCAGAGCGGATAGGTGCAGTGAAATGTGTTGTTTTACAGGGTCAGCCATAGTAGTACGGAGCCCCTGGAAACAAATTAGGGTTAAGTGTCTTGCTCAAGGCCACAGACAGATTTTTCATCTTGCCGGCGCGGATATTGGAACCAGCGACCTTTCAGTTCCTGGCCCAGCGCGCTAACGGCTAGGCTACCTGCTGTGGGAGGCAAAGCGACAGCGACGTGACACTTACATGACTGTGTTGTCGTCCACCAATATATCACAGCTGTGAGCAGGGCAGGAAATAGTCTTTTTTTAAAGAAAGAGAAAGTAAACATGGTGAGATTTTTCACATCTCAACAAAAGCCCATTGATTGCTTTTCCTGAGTCCATTGTGATGATACACACAGGTAATTATTTTACTGTTTTGTCTGTGCTATTGCATTGCTTTCTTGACTACTTCCTGCTGACCTCTTGCCAGGCCCCGCCCACTAAGGGTTTCTTACCTTAAGGGTATTTTTCCTGGTTAAGCAAAAAAGGTGTTTGTGGCGCCTACCTGCCCCATCCCCTCCTCGATGATTTTGGTAGTCAAGTAGTCCCCCCAACACTGCATGCAGAACTTGTGTCCACACTCCAGGCCAGTGAAGTACTGTGGGGGAGGAAGACGATGTTTCAGTCATGTAGCGATTCCACTACATCTTCTGCTGAGGCTTGGTACCAATACACTACATCTTCTGCTGAGGCTTGGTACCAATACACTATTCCACTACATCTTCTGCTGAGGCTTGGTACCAATACACTATTCCACTACATCTTCTGCTGAGGCTTGGTACCATTACACTATTCCACTACATCTTCTGCTGAGGCTTGGTACCAATACACTTGCTTAGGGCAACATCGTCAGCCGGTACAAGGGGGATTTATTGCCAAATCATGTCAAGGCTACTTTGTGATCTCAATCTAGGGGGACTAAACTACAGCCCAGAAATACCCCCCATAGACACTGGTGGAGACCTGAGGAAGTTGACAGAAATACCCTAGACACTGGTGGAGACCTGAGGAAGTTGACAGAAATACCCCCCATAGGCACTGGTGGAGACCTGAGGACGTTGACATAAATACCCCCCATAGGCACTGGTGGAGACCTGAGGACGTTGACAGAAATACCCTAGACACTGGTGGAGACCTGAGGACGTTGACAGAAATACCCTAGACACTGGTGGAGACCTGAGGAAGTTGACAGAAATACCCTAGACACTGGTGGAGACCTGAGGACGTTGACAGAAATACCCTAGACACTGCTGGAGACCTGAGGACGTTGACAGAAATACCCTAGACACTGGTGGAGACCTGAGGAAGTTGACAGAAATACCCTAGACACTGGTGGAGACCTGAGGAGGTTGACAGATATACCCTAGACACTGGTGGAGACCTGAGGACGTTGACAGGAATACCCTAGACACTGGTGGAGACCTGAGGAGGTTGACAGATATACCCCCCATAGGCACTGGTGGAGACCTGAGGACGTTGACAGAAATAACCCCTAAACACGGGTAGAGACCTGAGGACGTTGACAGAAATACCCTAGACACTGGTGGAGACCTGAGGAAGTTGACAGAAATAACCCCTAAACACGGGTAGAGACCTGAGGACGTTGACAGAAATACCCTAGACACTGGTGGAGACCTGAGGAAGTTGACAGAAATACCCTAGACACTGGTGGAGACCTGAGGACGTTGACAGAAATACCCTAGACACTGCTGGAGACCTGAGGACGTTGACAGAAATACCCTAGACACTGGTGGAGACCTGAGGAGGTTGACAGGAATACGCTAGACACTGGTGGAGACCTGAGGAGGTTGACAGATATACCCCCCATAGGCACTGGTGGAGACCTGAGGACGTTGACAGAAATAACCCCTAAACACGGGTAGAGACCTGAGGACGTTGACAGAAATACCCCCTAAACACTGGTGGAGACCTGAGGAAGTTGACAGAAATACCCCCTAAACACTGGTGGAGACCTGAGGAGGTTGACAGATACCCCCTAAACACGGGTGGAGACCTGAGGAGGAGGTCAAAGTGCAGCACAGCCACAGTGTTAATACCTGTCCCCAATCTTTCCTACTCTAGTGGGTAAGGGTTAGGGGTCGTCTCTCTTCTTTCGAGAATAGTGACCGAGTTTGGGTAGTTGTGACAGGGCATGTCCTGATCCTTTCAGATGTACACTACTGGCTAGTGGATAGGGTGTAGGGGTTATGTGTTTCCCTTCAGAGTACTAACTGAGTTTGGGTAGTTCAGGTAGAAGAACTGACAGGACATGTCCTAGTGATGGGGAATCGATACAGTTACATATCACGATATTATAATTGATACTTTGACTACATAAATATTTTTTTTGCTAGGTAGCATTTGCTAGCGCTAGTCGGCTGTACCTGCCCAAATCCCTGGTATTTTTCATCCTATAGCTGGTTCTCCATCTTATTTTTTAAAATAGTGAGCCGACGTGTTTTCAGCACTTTTATTTCCATGACTGATCAAAAATCATTTTCTCATGCTCTCGTCTCTCTGCAGCAGACATATAGTGAGCAATATGTTAGGAACATGAAATAGCAATAAAAATCGCAGTATCGAATCGCAATATATAACGTATCAGTATCTAAGTATGGTGATAACATTGTATCGTGTGGTCCCTGGCAGTTCCCAGCTCGAGCATGTCCTGATCTTTTCAGATCTACACCAGTGTCTAGTGGGTAGGGGCTAGGAGTTAAGTGTTTCCCTTCATGCCTAGGGGTTGTGTCTTTCCCCTCAGAGCAGGATACTGACTGAGTTTGGGTAGTTCAGGTAGGAGATCTGACTGGTCCTGATCCTTTCAGATGTACACTACTGCCTAGTGGATAGGGGTTGTGCATCTCCCCCTTCAGAGTAGGGTACTGACTGAGTTTGGGTAGTTCAGAGCTACACTACTAGAACCTGCAGGTATGGGCTAGGGTTCAGAGTAGGGTACTGACCGAGTTTGGGTAGTTCAGGTAGCAGATCTGACAGGGAAGGTCCTGAGCAGAGGACCTCGTGTTCATCAGCCGTGTCCTCGACTTCTTGCTGGGGTTGATGACATGGCATTCCGAGAACAATTTGTCAAGGTTCCCATCAAAATACCTAGCGAGAGGGGAAATGTCGTCACTGGCTGGGAAACGAGCTACTTTATTGAGAGGTGTTTTATGCACTACAATACAGTGGAGGCTGCCGAGGGGAGGACGGCTCATAATAATGGCTGGAATGGAGCGAATGGAATGGCATTAAATGTGTGACGTATTTGCTACCATTCCACTTATTCTGCTCCAGCCATTACCCCGAGCCCCGTCCTCCCCAATTAAGGTGTCACCAACCTCCTGTGATACAACAGGAGCATCTTTAGGTAATGCTATAGCAAATGGTTACTTACAAAGGCAATAAATCACAGCCAAACTAAAGCACCAAGACAAAGGCTAACCCTGTGCCAGATCTCGGGACTTGAATTATCGGACACAGCATTAAGAAGGGTCGGCAGTGAAATTGGTAAACAGACAGTTGATTTGATCAATTCAATTTCCTTGTGTAATGCAGTCTATTCTTATGTATATTTAATACCAGACCATGGCCATTCAACAGACCTCCTAACTGACAGAATGATGGAAGCAATACTGCCAAGAAGATGACCCTGTTTTACAATGAGTTCACAACAAATCACACAAGAACCAATGTCACAACTAACCTTTCCATCAGTTTCTCTTTGTCCCAGTTGAAGTGACTAAGAAGTATTCTTGTTATCGTTGCAGGGTTCTAGAGAAGAGTAGCAAAAATTAGGAGGCAAAATACAAATTTATTTGGCCTCGGGAAACTTCACAACTTTTAAAAAAGACAGCCACCTACATAGCTATTTAGAATACGATTAGACAACACTAAACGGTAACTAGCAGTACGGTCATGTAAGTCATACGACAAATAAGACCTAGGCTATTATTGTTCAAAATGTGTGTCTAATAATAGGAATCATAAAAATCTGCAATTCATTGCAGACAAACTCACTGGCTGACAGAAGTGGGAATCAAGGTTCGGCCATGTTGTTTCAGGCGCACAGGCCTCAAAATCAGACACAGTGGAAAGTAAGATAGCTAGCTAGGTGGCTAGCTATAATCCAGGTGAAACTATGGACATAGGGGGCTGATAGGATTTCACGTAAACTAGATTGCTCTGTAGCTACTTCGCCATGTTGGTGCCATAAAAGTAGAGAAATGGCTAAATATGTTGATAGCAGTGTTGTAATAGATATCAGGTAGCTAACTTGTCTAACAAGGGAATAATATGACAAAGATGACTAGCCAAACTAGCTAGGTTGTCTGGATGTGTCTTACAGTTATTTTCACTAAATCTTTACTGTAGTTAGTTGGGTCAGCATCTTGGCAGAGCTGACAACTCGCTTATCTTGCTGAGCCAGGCGCCCTAGTCATTCAATAGACATACGTTATTGGTTCGTTAGCTAACGTTTGTGAACTAGTTAACGTTAGCTAACTAGCTAACGTTAGTTGACCAAACTGAAATTGACAGCTTCCCTAGACAGATAACGTTAATATAGCTAGCTTGTTAGCTACAGTAGTTTGTTAAATTGGAAGTCGGAGTAACTTAGCTACAGTACCCAAGCTAAGGTAACGTTACTAGCGTTAGTTTGTAGCTAGCTAACTAGCTAACGTTAGCTAGCAAACAAGCTAACAGGCGTTGAGGCTTACCGTTACCTACGATTGTTTGTGGTGGGCAGTAAACTAACTTGGTAACTAACTAGCTGTTTACGTTTTACAAGTTGCGGCCTACCGAGACCCAACATCCTCGGCCTTTCCTTCACCTCACCTGGATGACATCATTGACCTCCCTGATACACTCGACCATATGCTGAAGGATTTGTTCAGCAGTCAGAACCTCGAACCGATAGTCCTCCTCGTCTTGACCGGGCCCTAGTCCACTGCCCCCGGTCTCCCCACATTCATCTCGCTCTCCACCGGCCACAACAGGGTCATCCAACTCCACTTCCAGGGTGTCGTCTTCGGGATCCTCCTCAGCGCTGTCTTCGCTGCATTCCTCTTCCTCCTCGTCGAATTCATAATTGTACCCCTCGTCTGAGTCCATTACTCGGTTAATTTGATATCGTGACAAGGTATGATACAAACGCTAGATACGAGAATGTGTACAGGCCGCAATGAAACAAGAGACGAAATATTTCCGTGAAGAGAGTAGCTAGCTACATCAACATGAGCGCAGCTGCCGCTGTGGACCAACAAAGAGACGCGCCGTCATACGGACGGACGCTTTACGTCACGTCAAATAATGAAAGGATGGTCCGAGCAAAAGATGGACAAAATATTCAAGCTAATCAAGATCACTATTATGTATTTGTTGAGGACAGCGTGGAATGTTTTAACAAATTATTATACTTTATCATAAAGGTGTAAGGCTGCCATTCACCGTTGTGTATTCACCGTTGTGTTTTTCTCTAGTGAATTGGACCTTCTTTAAATGAGCCTTCATGATAAATCATTCAACAAACATTGGTTATTTATATTCTTGTGTAGGCCATTGTGTACTATGGGCACAAGAATCCTATGGACACATTACCCCCCAAAATACATTATTGGCATACCCATTAAAATCAATGAATAAATTGTCGTTTTAATACATTAACTTAGTTTTGTATCATATTGTAATGTTGTAGCCTATCACATTATATAATATGTAAGTGCATGAGACAACATTATATAGGGCCTGTTTACAATTCCACTGGTGGGCGTGCAGAGTGAGCGTGTATGTAGACACTTTACCACTAGATGACAGCACAGAGTTAAATCAAAAACTTTTGACATGCATTGGATTGAATTTAGTGGGACTGACAGCGATCTGCCCCATAGCCTATGCCAGAGGGCATAGCGTTGCGGTAGTGTTATAGAACATAAATAGGCTAATCTTATTTTGCAAATATTCATTTTGCAAGTATATTGCAATAATCGTACGCAGTCTTCAAATTATTTTAACTCCTTTACTGTTTAGCAAAATGTGGAATCACTAGGCATATTTAATTCACGTAAATCACCTTTGAGTATATCTGTTTTTACCTGATGATGAATAACCAGACTGTTTTCAATAACTATTACACATCTTCCGAGTCCTCTGTGAATTGAGGTATATTGTGTGTTTCAGGTTTTGTGATCACCGTTTTTTTTATTAGCCTATCTTATTGAAAGCCTACACATACCACAATAAAGGACAAAATATGTTCTACATAGATTACTAGACAAAATAGTATTTGAGCCAACACATGATATGTTGAGGAATGGTAGATGAAAGCAGAATGGAGTGTCATGGATCTGTGCTCCACGTTTGTTTTTCGGAGCCGTGTGACCTGATAGCTGCTTGATTTCGTATTCATTGTTTGTAGTATTATTTTCCAATACTGTTTGCAACCCCACAACTACGATTGTAAACTGAATGTTTCCACTGTATAAATCATCCGCTGTTACAAAAAAAATAGCTTTGCTGTGATGGCACAATATCTGGAGCAGGTGTTCTTTTGTTTGGTTAAAATACAGTTTGTTTTCATGCTATTGAAAAAGAAAACCACAGCAATAATCATAGCATTATCTCCCATTGGAACAGTCAACAGTAGTTAACCCTAGGGTCTTAGAGATTTACAGACTTTATATCACAGATGTCCATGGTGTGATCTTTATGGATAGCGCTGCTAAATATCTGTTGCAACCTGTTGAGGCAACCAAACAGAAGCGATTGCAACATTCTGATTATGCTCTAAAGCTTTGTTTACACAGGCAGCCCAATTCTGATATATTCTTTGACCAATCAGATCATTTATTTTGCCCATAATTGGGCAACATATCAGAATTGGGCTGCCTGTGTAAACACAGCCCAAGTAGACAAATACTGTGCTCTCTTAAAGAGAGGGGACATTTTTCTTAATTATGCCCACCACCTGAGGGAAAAAAAACGGATATTTTGTCATTTTCCAGAATACAATAAAATCTAGTTTGGTAAAGCAACCCGATTGGGAAACAAAAAAAAAAAATGATAGCGAATGTGTTGTAGACATATTTCAATGGCAAACTAAAACCATAATAGTGTCCTGCAGTCTCAGATGTGCTCTAGTCAGATTTACAGTTGGGTGTAGGAGGATGTGCTCATATTAATGGTACAGTACAGTGAAATACCTTTTACCTCGTCTCTGTGCTCTTCTGATTACATGAGAGAGGAGCAGGTTTAATGTGATACACCTTTAAATCCCCTCATCTGATCTGAGCCAGACCAGACAGAGCCTGATCAGATCCTGTTAAAGCATGCACTGAACTGTCCTCCCGACACAACATCACTAACTGCTCAGTCTCAGTCTCAACACAAGCACTTCATTCTCTTTTCACCTCATTGACAACAAAAATGGAATTGAAACAAAAATATTTTATGGCTATTTTTGAGGAAAAATACAATGTATCCCCTGCTAGAATGCCAGGTGAACACACACAAACCCCCCTCTGAGTGCAGGCAGGGTTACTGTATCTGTGAGACCCAGGGGGGTGGCAGTGAGGGGGACATACAGGTGCCACGTTACACTGGTCCTTTGAGCTGGGAGGACTGGGGGGACAATGGTGCTGTTAACACTGCTGACTGGGACCTTTGGGCCCTCTGAAACTTTAATGTGATTTGGTGAGCGACCTACCGCTCGCCGAGGTCAGAGATGAACCCGGGCCCCGGCAACGTCCCGGGGTTGCCGTGTGTCGTCGCCGCTGTAACCAGATGCCGGCCTGGCGACGGGGGCAGAGGGGGGAATCGGGTGCCGGCTCGTCTTTGTCCCCCCGTGGCATGGATAATGACCCGTCTGTCCTCACCGGGGGCATAGAGAGATGGGACTCAGTGTCTCAGGTAAAAAGAGCACAGGTTACCAATCTGATTTATACAAGGCAGGACAGTGACCTGATCTCAGGCAGAGGAGACTGTTTCTGAATCATTTATACTCTGTGTTTTTCCTTCCTGTGGGTTTTGCCTCAGCTCGCACCATATAGAACTGTAGCCTTTTCCTATCTAGTGGTGCTCTCTGTCTGTATCTCGTCAGGGGTCACATGATATAGATAGTGGGTTTCTGTGCTGATTTCCTTGTAATTAAGAATCTTTCAATTTAGTCGATCAATCGATTACGTATATTTCTAAATAAACTTAGCTCATATCTGAAAGAGACACCTTTCGATGAGTGTGTTCCTCGATAATCCATGATCAGTCACCTATAAAAAAAACGCTTCCATTATGTTTTGGCCACGTTGACAAAAGAGTGTATTTAAGTGAGTTTCCAATCATAGCCCTGTAGCAGGGGCCATGGGCAACTAAAATGTATTCTTCTTCTTCTTATTATTCTGCCTCTGGCAGAGGGGTAGGACTGACTTGGCCCCCTGGCAGAGTGGATGGGACCTGGTCCCCTGGCAGAGTGAATGGGAGCTGGAGGACTTGGCCCCCTGGCAGTGGGTGAGAGCTGGGGGACTTGGTCCCCTGGCAGAGTGGATTGACCTGGAGGACTTGGTCCCCTGGCAGAGTGGATTGACCTGGAGGACTTGGTCCCCTGGCAGAGTGGATTGACCTGGAGGACTTGGTCCCCTGGCAGAGTGGATTGACCTGGAGGACTTGGTCCCCTGGCAGAGTGGATTGACCTGGAGGACTTGGCCCCCTTGCAGAGTGGATGAGAGCTGGAGGACTTGGCCCCCTGGCAGAGTGGATGAGAGATGGAGGACTTGGCCTATTGGCTGTACTGTAGAAAGGTGATCTCTGGGTGTTTTGTCCTGCTGTAATCAGACAGGAACATCATCCATCATGAAAGCGAGGCTATAACAGCCAGGTTACAATGGGAGATAACATCATGAGAGAGGTTATTACAGCCAGGTTACAATGGGAGATAAGATCATGAGAGAGGTTATTACAGCCAGGTTACAATGGGAGATAACATAAGGAGCAGGGTCACAGGAGCCCGGCCCGGACGGCCTCGTGGGGAGAGGGACAGCTCAGGTGACAGCCCAGGTAAGTTCCTCATTACGTAGCCATGCCTGGCTACCACTGGCCTACATGGCCAACTCTCCGCTGGCCTGGGAAGGCTAGAGTAAGCCAGGGCTGGTGTGTGAGGGCTCGATGCACGGCCGCAAGCCTCACTGCTATGGTGAATTGGTTTATGCTGGATTGGTTTTGTGGTTAAATTGGTTTGGCACGAATCGGCAGAGTCCTGGTTCGTCACTGATAGAGTGGTACAATGACTGGAGAAATGACAAGACATTGTAAAACGTTATGTCCTACGTACTTCTGTCAGTGATGTGATGGACAATACTCTGGCATTGAAATGACTTTATGACAAATTAGCATTAATGTTAATCCTCTATTGTTCAATCTCTATTGCAATTAGAGTGTAACACGCAAACAGAAAATCAAGAGCTTATTAGTTATAATACGTCTGAAATCTCAACTATTTATCTGGGACTCACCAAACAAAAATATCAACATACGCAATGTACCAGAGTCTGCTGAGCCCCCCAAATCACTGACATGACACGATCGTCATCTGAAGGCGATTAAAGTATGAGTTGTTGGTCCGGTAGAGTGTGTGTCTGCAGGTGCATGTGTTTCACGTGTCACAGAGTTTTGGGAGTGTGTGACCCGGCCAGAGGCAGCATCACGTCCCCCGCAGGTGACAAAAGTCCTACCCATTGTCTTATCATCCCCCTGTAGAAGTGTGCCATGGCCCAAGTGTGTGAGTGTGTGTGTGTGTGTGTTTGTCACCGTTAAGACCCACAGCCAGCTCTGTCTGTCCATCCAGCATGCTCGTAGATTTTCACTCACTGACATGCTAATCCTGGACCGACGCCTCTCTCTCTCTCTCTTCAGCGTCACAACAGGCATAGATCTGTTTTCAATATCTTGCCAACTCCTATGGTCATTGTCACATTAGAAAGCACAAACAGATCTGGGGCCAGGCAATACTTAACCACCACCCCGAATCTGTTATGTCTAAGGGATGCCAATATCGTTGTCCCCCAATCCGTTTACACAGAAAAGGACAACACCAGTGAGTGTAAGTGGGTTATCTTGACTGTTACACCACAAAGTAGAGATGTTATTTCGCAGTAAGCATATTTTTTGGGGGGGCAAAATTAATTAATTTGCCTTGGGATTAACGATTAACAACTAAAAGGGTTTGAGAATTGAATAATATCAAGCTAATATTCACCCAAAAGAAAGGATATCATTTTAATTAGGACAAGCCGATTAGATGAAATACGATGAATTAGTAAAAAGAGACATTCGGTTCCAGAAAGACATCTGCTGTAAACCACTGGTCCGCATTCTGGGCGGGATGCTATTTACTGGTTCATAAGATACTGGTTTATCAGTCATATGGACACATTGGGCAGGATGCTATTTACTGGTTCATAAGATACTGGTTTATCAGTCATATGGACACATTGGGCAGGATGCCTTGTTACTGGCTATAAGCTGTGGTGTGGTACATTGGGCTGGGCGGGATGCTATTTACTGGTTCATAAGATACTGGTTTATCAGTCATTTGGACACATTGGGCAGGATGCCTTGTTACTGGCTATAAGCTGTGGGATGGTACATTGGGCTGGGCGGGATGCTATTTACTGGTTCATAAGATACTGGTTTATCAGTCATATGGACACATTGGGCAGGATGCCTTGTTACTGGCTATAAGCTGTGGTGTGGTACATTGGGCTGGGCGGGATGCTATTTACTGGTTCATAAGATACTGGTTTATCAGTCATATGGACACATTGGGCAGGATGCCTTGTTACTGGCTATAAGCTGTGGTGTGGTACATTGGGCTGGGCGGGATGCTATTTACTGGTTCATAAGATACTGGTTTATCAGTCATATGGACACATTGGGCAGGATGCCTTGTTACTGGCTATAAGCTGTGGGATGGTACATTGGGCTGGGCGGGATGCTATTTACTGGTTCATAAGATACTGGTTTATCAGTCATATGGACACATTGGGCAGGATGCCTTGTTACTGGCTATAAGCTGTGGGATGGTACATTGGGCTGGGCGGGATGCTAGTTCCAAGCGTTACTGTGACTCTTTAAGGAACACCTGTGTCCTGGACAATCAGACTACACCATCATTGGCTGTCTGTTTATAAGTGCCACAATGTTTATTGAATACATTAAATATTGATTATATTGTAATGAACTGGATAGAAACTGGTTCGTCTGCATGACAGTACGTTTTCAACCAATTTCATACCGTTCAACATACCAACAGTTTATTCTGTTTCCCAGACCCTGTAATAACACTAGCAGTACACCTCTTCACATCCCAGACCCTGTTATAACACTAGCAGTACACCTCTTCACATCCCAGACCCTGTAATAACACTAGCAGTACACCTCTTCACATCCCAGACCCAGTAATAACACTAGCAGTACACCTCTTCACATCCCAGACCCTGTAATAACACTAGCAGCACACCTCTTCACATCCCAGACCCTGTAATAACACTAGCAGTACACCTCTTCACATCCCAGACCCTGTAATAACACTAGCAGCACACCTCTTCACATCCCAGACCCTGTAATAACACTAGCAGCACACCTCTTCACAGCCCAGACCCTGTAATAACACTAGCAGCACACCTATTCACATCCCAGACCCTGTAATAACACTAGCAGTACACCTCTTCACATCCCAGACCCTGTAATAACACTAGCAACACACCTCTTCACAACCCAGACCCTGTAATAACACTAGCAGCACACCTCTTCACATCCCAGACCCTGTAATAACACTAGCAGTACACCTCTTCACATCCCAGACCCTGTAATAACACTAGCAGTACACCTCTTCACATCCCAGACCCTGTAATAACACTAGCAGTACACCTCTTCACATCCCAGACCCTGTAATAACACTAGCAGCACACCTCTTCACATCCCAGACCCTGTAATAACACTAGCAGTACACCTCTTCACATCCCAGACCCTGTAATAACACTAGCAGCACACCTCTTCACATCCCAAACCCTGTAATAACACTAGCAGCACACCTCTTCACAGCCCAGACCCTGTAATAACACTAGCAGCACACCTATTCACATCCCAGACCCTGTAATAACACTAGCAGTACACCTCTTCACATCCCAGACCCTGTAATAACACTAGCAACACACCTCTTCACATCCCAGACCCTGTAATAACACTAGCAGCACACCTCTTCACATCCCAGACCCTGTAATAACACTAGCAGTACACCTCTTCACATCCCAGACCCTGTAATAACACTAGCAGTACACCTCTTCACATCCCAGACCCTGTAATAACACTAGCAGTACACCTCTTCACATCCCAGACCCTGTAATAACACTAGCAGCACACCTCTTCACATCCCAGACCCTGTAATAACACTAGCAACACACCTCTTCACATCCCAGACCCTGTAATAACACTAGCAGCACACCTCTTCACATCCCAGACCCTGTAATAACACTAGCAGTACACCTCTTCACATCCCAGACCCTGTAATAACACTAGCAGTACACCTCTTCACATCCCAGACCCTGTAATAACACTAGCAGTACACCTCTTCACATCCCAGACCCTGTAATAACACTAGCAGCACACCTCTTCACATCCCAGACCCTGTAATAACACTAGCAGTACACCTCTTCACATCCCAGACCCTGTAATAACACTAGCAGCACACCTCTTCACATCCCAGACCCTGTAATAACACTAGCAGCACACCTCTTCACAGCCCAGACCCTGTAATAACACTAGCAGCACACCTATTCACATCCCAGACCCTGTAATAACACTAGCAGTACACCTCTTCACATCCCAGACCCTGCAATAACACTAGCAGCACACCTCTTCACATCCCAAACCCTGTAATAACACTAGCAGCACACCTCTTCACAGCCCAGACCCTGTAATAACACTAGCAGCACACCTCTTCACATCCCAGACCCTGTAATAACACTAGCAGTACACCTCTTCACATCCCAGACCCTGTAATAACACTAGCAACACACCTCTTCACATCCCAGACCCTGTAATAACACTAGCAGCACACCTCTTCACATCCCAGACCCTGTAATAACACTAGCAGTACACCTCTTCACATCCCAGACCCTGTAATAACACTAGCAGTACACCTCTTCACATCCCAGACCCTGTAATAACACTAGCAGTACACCTCTTCACATCCCAGACCCTGTAATAACACTAGCAGCACACCTCTTCACATCCCAGACCCTGTAATAACACTAGCAACACACCTCTTCACATCCCAGACCCTGTAATAACACTAGCAGCACACCTCTTCACATCCCAGACCCTGTAATAACACTAGCAGTACACCTCTTCACATCCCAGACCCTGTAATAACACTAGCAGTACACCTCTTCACATCCCAGACCCTGTAATAACACTAGCAGTACACCTCTTCACATCCCAGACCCTGTAATAACACTAGCAGCACACCTCTTCACATCCCAGACCCTGTAATAACACTAGCAGTACACCTCTTCACATCCCAGACCCTGTAATAACACTAGCAGCACACCTCTTCACATCCCAGACCCTGTAATAACACTAGCAGCACACCTCTTCACAGCCCAGACCCTGTAATAACACTAGCAGCACACCTATTCACATCCCAGACCCTGTAATAACACTAGCAGTACACCTCTTCACATCCCAGACCCTGTAATAACACTAGCAACACACCTCTTCACATCCCAGACCCTGTAATAACACTAGCAGCACACCTCTTCACATCCCAGACCCTGTAATAACACTAGCAGTACACCTCTTCACATCCCAGACCCTGTAATAACACTAGCAGTACACCTCTTCACATCCCAGACCCTGTAATAACACTAGCAGTACACCTCTTCACATCCCAGACCCTGTAATAACACTAGCAGCACACCTCTTCACATCCCAGACCCTGTAATAACACTAGCAGTACACCTCTTCACATCCCAGACCCTGTAATAACACTAGCAGTACACCTCTTCACATCCCAGACCCTGTAATAACACTAGCAGTACACCTCTTCACATCCCAGACCCTGTAATAACACTAGCAGCACACCTCTTCACATCCCAGACCCTGTAATAACACTAGCAGCACACCTCTTCACATCCCAGACCCTGTAATAACACTAGCAGTACACCTCTTCACATCCCAGACCCTGTAATAACACTAGCAGTACACCTCTTCACATCCCAGACCCTGTAATAACACTAGCAGCACACCTCTTCACATCCCAGACCCTGTAATAACACTAGCAGTACACCTCTTCACATCCCAGACCCTGTAATAACACTAGCAGTACACCTCTTCACATCCCAGACCCTGTAATAACACTAGCAGCACACCTCTTCACAGCCCAGGCCCTGTAATAACACTAGCAGCACACCTCTTCACATCCCAGACCCTGTAATAACACTAGCAGCACACCTCTTCACATCCCAGACCCTGTAATAACACTAGCAACACACCTCTTCACATCCCAGACCCTGTTATAACACTAGCAGTACACCTCTTCACATCCCAGACCCTGTTATAACACTAGCAGTACACCTCTTCACATCCCAGACCCTGTAATAACACTAGCAGCACACCTCTTCACAGCCCAGACCCTGTAATAACACTAGCAGTACACCTCTTCACATCCCAGACCCTGTAATAACACTAGCAGCACACCTCTTCACAGCCCAGACCCTGTAATAACACTAGCAGTACACCTCTTCACATCCCAGACCCTGTAATAACACTAGCAGTACACCTCTTCACATCCCAGACCCTGTAATAACACTAGCAGTACACCTCTTCACATCCCAGACCCTGTAATAACACTAGCAGCACACCTCTTCACATCCCAGACCCTGTAATAACACTAGCAGCACACCTCTTCACATCCCAGACCCTGTAATAACACTAGCAGTACACCTCTTCACATCCCAGACCCTGTAATAACACTAGCAGCACACCTCTTCACATCCCAGACCCTGTAATAACACTAGCAGTACACCTCTTCACATCCCAGATCCTGTTATAACACTAGCAGCACACCTCTTCACATCCCAGATCCTGTTATAACACTAGCAGCACACCTCTTCACATCCCAGACCCTGTAATAACACTAGCAGTACACCTCTTCACATCCCAGATCCTGTTATAACACTAGCAGCACACCTCTTCACATCCCAGATCCTGTAATAACACTAGCAGCACACCTCTTCACATCCCAGATCCTGTTATAACACTAGCAGCACACCTCTTCACATCCCAGACCCTGTAATAACACTAGCAGCACACCTCTTCACATCCCAGACCCTGTAATAACACTAGCAGTACACCTCTTCACATCCCAGACCCTGTAATAACACTAGCAGTACACCTCTTCACATCCCAGACCCTGTAATAACACTAGCAGCACACCTCTTCACATCCCAGACCCTGTAATAACACTAGCAGTACACCTCTTCACATCCCAGACCCTGTAATAACACTAGCAGTACACCTCTTCACATCCCAGACCCTGTAATAACACTAGCAGCACACCTCTTCACAGCCCAGGCCCTGTAATAACACTAGCAGCACACCTCTTCACATCCCAGACCCTGTAATAACACTAGCAGTACACCTCTTCACATCCCAGACCCTGTAATAACACTAGCAGTACACCTCTTCACATCCCAGACCCTGTAATAACACTAGCAGCACACCTCTTCACATCCCAGACCCTGTAATAACACTAGCAGTACACCTCTTCACATCCCAGACCCTGTAATAACACTAGCAGTACACCTCTTCACATCCCAGACCCTGTAATAACACTAGCAGTACACCTCTTCACATCCCAGACCCTGTAATAACACTAGCAGCACACCTCTTCACATCCCAGACCCTGTAATAACACTAGCAGCACACCTCTTCACATCCCATACCCTGTAATAACACTAGCAGTACACCTCTTCACATCCCAGACCCTGTAATAACACTAGCAGTACACCTCTTCACATCCCAGACCCTGTAATAACACTAGCAGCACACCTCTTCACATCCCAGACCCTGTAATAACACTAGCAGTACACCTCTTCACATCCCAGACCCTGTAATAACACTAGCAGTACACCTCTTCACATCCCAGACCCTGTAATAACACTAGCAGCACACCTCTTCACAGCCCAGGCCCTGTAATAACACTAGCAGCACACCTCTTCACATCCCAGACCCTGTAATAACACTAGCAGCACACCTCTTCACATCCCAGACCCTGTAATAACACTAGCAACACACCTCTTCACATCCCAGACCCTGTAATAACACTAGCAGCACACCTCTTCACAGCCCAGACCCTGTAATAACACTAGCAGTACACCTCTTCACATCCCAGACCCTGTAATAACACTAGCAGCACACCTCTTCACAGCCCAGACCCTGTAATAACACTAGCAGTACACCTCTTCACATCCCAGACCCTGTAATAACACTAGCAGTACACCTCTTCACATCCCAGACCCTGTAATAACACTAGCAGTACACCTCTTCATATCCCAGACCCTGTAATAACACTAGCAGCACACCTCTTCACATCCCAGACCCTGTAATAACACTAGCAGCACACCTCTTCACATCCCAGACCCTGTAATAACACTAGCAGTACACCTCTTCACATCCCAGACCCTGTAATAACACTAGCAGCACACCTCTTCACATCCCAGACCCTGTAATAACACTAGCAGTACACCTCTTCACATCCCAGACCCTGTTATAACACTAGCAGTACACCTCTTCACATCCCAGACCCTGTAATAACACTAGCAGCACACCTCTTCACATCCCAGACCCTGTAATAACACTAGCAGCACACCTCTTCACATCCCAGACCCTGTAATAACACTAGCAGCACACCTCTTCACATCCCAGACCCTGTAATAATACTAGCCGCACACCTCTTCACATCCCAGACCCTGTTATAACACTAGCAGCACACCTCTTCACATCCCAGACCCTGTAATAACACTAGCAGCACACCTCTTCACAGCCCAGACCCTGTAATAACACTAGCAGCACACCTCTTCACATCCCAGACCCTGTAATAACACTAGCAGCACACCTCTTCACATCCCAGACCCTGTAATAACACTAGCAGTACACCTCTTCACATCCCAGACCCTGTAATAACACTAGCAGCACACCTCTTCACATCCCAGACCCTGTAATAACACTAGCAGCACACCTCTTCACATCCCAGACCCTGTAATAACACTAGCAGCACACCTCTTCACATCCCAGACCCTGTAATAACACTAGCAGTACACCTCTTCACATCCCAGACCCTGTAATAACACTAGCAGCACACCTCTTCACATCCCAGACCCTGTAATAACACTAGCAGCACACCTCTTCACATCCCAGACCCTGTAATAACACTAGCAGCACACCTCTTCACATCCCAGACCCTGTAATAACACTAGCAGCACACCTCTTCACATCCCAGACCCTGTAATAACACTAGCAGTACACCTCTTCACATCCCAGACCCTGTAATAACACTAGCAGTACACCTCTTCACATCCCAGACCCTGTAATAACACTAGCAGTACACCTCTTCACATCCCAGACCCTGTAATAACACTAGCAGCACACCTCTTCACACCCCAGACCCTGTAATAACACTAGCAGCACACCTCTTCACATCCCAGACCCTGTAATAACACTAGCAGTACACCTCTTCACATCCCAGACCCTGTAATAACACTAGCAGCACACCTCTTCACATCCCAGACCCTGTAATAACACTAGCAGCACACCTCTTCACATCCCAGACCCTGTAATAACACTAGCAGCACACCTCTTCACATCCCAGACCCTGTAATAACACTAGCAGCACACCTCTTCACATCCCAGACCCTGTAATAACACTAGCAGCACACCTCTTCACATCCCAGACCCTGTAATAACACTAGCAGTACACCTCTTCACATCCCAGACCCTGTAATAACACTAGCAGTACACCTCTTCACATCCCAGACCCTGTAATAACACTAGCAGTACACCTCTTCACATCCCAGACCCTGTAATAACACTAGCAGTACACCTCTTCACATCCCAGACCCTGTAATAACACTAGCAGTACACCTCTTCACATCCCAGACCCTGTAATAACACTAGCAACACACCTCTTCACATCCCAGACCCTGTAATAACACTAGCAGTACACCTCTTCACATCCCAGACCCTGTAATAACACTAGCAGCACACCTCTTCACATCCCAGACCCTGTAATAACACTAGCAGTACACCTCTTCACATCCCAGACCCTGTAATAACACTAGCAGTACACCTCTTCACATCCCAGACCCTGTAATAACACTAGCAGTACACCTCTTCACATCCCAGACCCTGTAATAACACTAGCAGCACACCTCTTCACATCCCAGACCCTGTAATAACACTAGCAGCACACCTCTTCACATCCCAGACCCTATAATAACACTAGCAGCACACCTCTTCACATCCCAGACCCTGTAATAACACTAGCAGCACACCTCTTCACATCCCAGACCCTGTAATAACACTAGCAACACACCTCTGTAATAAGCCTTCTCCTTCTCGGTCAGCAGTAAATGGTCTTTAAGCTAAGTCATCCCAATGTTTAATTTACTTGGTGAAATGAGCTTACATGCCTGTGATATTTACTTAAGCAATTGATTTTCTCATTCAGATAATGATGGTTCTCTCAGCAGATGGTGGGGGGGTGGTCTATGAGGGGGAGAGGATGTTTGGGAGTGGGGTATGGAGGGGGGTCTTTGAAGGGGGAGAGGAGGTTTGGGAGGGGGGTATGGAGGGGGGTCTTTGAAGGGGGAGAGGAGGTTTGGGAGGGGGGTATGGAGGGGGGTCTTTGAAGAGGGAGAGGAGGTTTGGGAGGGGGGTACAGAGGGGGGAGAGGATGTTTGGGAGGGGGGTACAGAGAAGGTAATCCCAGTTGGCCAGTGGCTTGACACCTGCTATCCCCCCACCCCCTCCCACCCCTCATCCCCATCCTAAACTACTCCCCCCCCCCCATCCCTCTCTTCCACTCCCCTAACTCACCTACTCCAACCCCCCAGATCTCCTAAATGTGCCCCCCCTTCAGCTTCTGTTTTCAGCTGTGTGTCGTGTGGCTGAGGCATGGCTGGCTCTTTAATCCGCAAGTGGCCGTGTCAGCAGTCACGAGATGAGAGGCCTGGGGCGGGGGCTGAGGGAGGTGCGTGGTGAGGTTGAAACAACAACAATACCCAGTGATAACGCTCATTCACTGCCTTCCCCTCAGACATCTTCAACATATCCCAAAAACATAATCACCAGTTAGACCAGATCTATAATAATTAGCACATACCCACAAGCCACTTTGTCGATCCGTCAGATTACGATGTGCAGTTATAAACAATAACAAAATAATAAGGTAATTTCCCCCTGATCTCCTGGCAGTAAAACTAATCTGCTTGTGCCCTCCATATTTCCAGAAGGAACGAGCCTAATCTAGATTGTAATCTAATCCTGGGTGGATGGTGGGTGGTGGATAAAACAGGTCTTTGAGTGATTCGCAACCCCGAGATGAGGTTATAGGGAGGTGAACGCAATATAATGACCTAACACTAGTACAAATGTTATTGATCATTACTATTATTTTCAATTAAGAAGTGTTAATTGACTTGAGTATTACAAGGCTGTCTATAATGTTGAATGAAATTAAGATACAAAAATATAAATAATAATTAATGTAATAGATTTAATACCTTTTTTTTTTTTTTTTTTCACTACGCCACAAATCTGTCTTCATTCATCTTATTTATGCAAAGACAATGCCAGTGAAGTACACTCACCATACCGTTCATCTTTTCACCCGGATCATACCATTTTCTGAAAATGTCTAAAGATTTCCTTATTGTTCACAAAGACTACTATTTTATCATACAATTCTGCCATTTTTTCATTCACATAGTTATCAACGAAAATACTTATAGTGAAATCCTTACACTACCAAAGGTAATTCTTCCCTGTAGATAGACAGAATACCTAGAAGAATATCGAATCCTACTCTTTGATCAGAGTTCACATTCAAAAGGATTAGATACAGTGCCTTGCAAAAGTATTCACCCCCCTTGGCGTTTTTCCTATTTTGTTGCATTACAACCTGTAATTTAAATGGATTTTTATTTGGATTTCATGTAATGGACATACACAAAATAGTCAAAATTTGTGAAAAATAACTTGTTTCAAAAAAATTCTACAAAATAAATAACGGAAAAGTGGTGCGTGCTATGAAGCCCCTAAATAAGATTTGGTGCAACCAATTACCTTCAGAAGTCACATAATTAGTTAAATAAAGTCCACCTGTGTGCAATCTAAGTGTCACATGATCTCAGTATGTATACACACCTGTTCTGAAAGGCCCCAGAGTCTGCAACACAACTAAGCAAGGGGCACCACCAAGCAAGCAGCACCATGAAGACCAAGGAGCTCTCCAAACAGGTCAGGGACAAAGTTGTGGAGAAGTACAGATCAGGGTTGGGTTATAAAAAAATATCTGAAACTTTGAACATCCCACGGAGCACCATTAAATCCATTATTAAAAAATGGAAAGAATATGGCACCAAAACCAACCTGCCAAGAGAGGGCCACCCACCAAAACACACGGACCAGGCAAGGAGGGCATTAATCAGAGAGGCAACAAAGAGACCAAAGATAACCCTGAAGGAGCTGCAAAGCTCCACAGCGGAGATTGGAGTATTTGTACATAGTACCACTTTAAGCCGTACACGCCACAGAGCTGGGCTTTACGGAAGAGTGGCCAGAAAAAAGCCATTACATAAAGAAAAAAATAAGCACACGTTTGGTGTTCGCCAAAAGGCATGTGGGAGACTCCCCAAACATATAGAAGAAGGTACTCTGGTCAGATAAGACTAAAATTGAGCTTTTTGGCAATCAAGGAAAACGCTATGTCTGGCACAAACCCAACACCTCTCATCACCCCGAGAACACCATCACCACAGTGAAGCATGGTGGTGGCAGCATCATGCTGTGGGGATGTTTTTTAGTCGGCAGGGACTGGGAAACTGGTCAGAATTGAAGGAATGATGGATGGCGCTAAATACAGGGAAATTCTTGAGGGAAGCCTGTTTCAGTCTTCCAGAATGCAGAATAATCCTATTGGTCAGAATGGCTGAACTCCCACTGGCACCAATGACAGGAACATCCCAGTTATACAACCACGTCAGTCTACAGATAAAACGACTCATCCAACAATCAGATACTTCGCTATGTATGAAATGCCAAAGTGTCGCAACCAATGAATGACAGTAAGTAGACAGTGACATGACACTGTCCCAAATGGCATCCTATTCCTTACATAGAGCACTGGGTTTGACCAGAGCCCAGGTAATGGTGTAACCGGTGTGAAATGGCTAGCTAGTTAGCGGTGCGCACTAGTAGCACTTCAATCGGTGACGTCACTCGCTCTGAGACCTCGAAGTAGTTGTTTCCCTTGCTCTGCAAGGGCCGCCGCTTTTGTGGAGCGACGGGTAACGGTGCTTCGAGGGTGACTGTTGTCGATGTGTGCAGAGGGTCCCTGGTTCAAGCCCAGGTAGGGGCGAGGAGAGGGACGGAAGCAACACTGTTACAATGGCACCCTATTCCTTACATAGAGCACTGGGTTTGACCAGAGCCCAGGTAATGGCACCCTATTCCTTACATAGAGCACTGGGTTTGACCAGAGCCCAGGTAATAGCACCCTATTCGTTACATAGAGCACTGGGTTTGACCAGAGCCCAGGTAATGGCACCCTATTCCTTACATAGAGCACTGGGTTTGACCAGAGCCCAGGTAATGGCACCCTATTCCTTACATAGAGCACTGGGTTTGACCAGAGCCCAGGTAATGGCACCCTATTCCTTACATAGAGCACTGGGTTTGACCAGAGCCCAGGTAATGGCACCCTATTCCTTACACAGAGCACTGGGTTTGACCAGAGCCCAGGTAATGGCACCCTATTCCTTACACAGAGCACTGGGTTTGACCAGAGCCCAGGTAATGGCACCCTATTCCTTACATAGAGCACTGGGTTTGACCAGAGCCCAGGTAATGGCACCCTATTCCTTACATAGAGCACTGGGTTTGACCAGAGCCCAGGTAATGGCACCCTATTCCTTACACAGAGCACTGGTTTGACCAGAGCCCATGGAAAATAACTGCCATTTGGAAAATAATTGGCAACCCATTCCCTGTATCTATTCCCTATGTAGTGCATTACTTTTGACCAGCACCCTATTACCTATGGGTCCTGGTAAAAAAGTGATGCACTACAGTTTGTAGGGAAAAAGATGCCATTTGGGACGCAGCCACAGTAAGCCCATGCCTGCCTGCTGAAGCACATCTAATAGCAGGCAGGTGGCTGACCTTTCAGGGGCTGCAGCATGAAAGTTGTCGCTGACACATAAGAGGTGCGTGTGCCGTAACCGTGGACGCTTGTCACACGTCTGTAGTAGCGGCGGGGCAGTTGGCTGTGTTAAGTGTCTGGGGGGGGATCTCCTAAACTAGCCAGGGGCTGTGAGCTCCATCAAAGGGCTCAGCGAAGCTCCAATCTGACACTGATCTCCTCTCCTCCAGCCCAGCGCTGAGCGGCTGACCTAGGCCGCGTCCCAAATGGCTTCCTGTTCCCTATGTAGTGCACTCCCTTTGACCAGGGCCGTTAGGGACTCTCAGTGTAGGGAATAGGGTGCTATTTGGGGACACATACACTAACCCTGCTGGCTGAGGCCGGGCGCGGTGGTGCCCTCCCACCCTCCTCCCTGGGCCGTCCGTTCTGCTGAGGACAGCACCACGTAGCTTTGAGAAGCAGCTGTTTACCATCAGAGATCTAGGTCAGGACAGGAGAGACAGGAGCAGTCAGTAAGGTGCAGTGCTTGCTGGGCAGGATGGGCCAGGAGAGACAGGAGCAGTCAGTAAGGTGCAGTGCTTGCTGGGCAGGATGGGCCAGGAGAGACAGGGGCAGTCAGTAAGGTGCTTGCTGGGCAGGAAGGCCAGGAGAGACAGGAGCAGTCAGTAAGGTGCAGTGCTTGCTGGGCAGGATGGGCCAGGAGAGACAGGGACCGACTCCCAAATGGCACCCTATTCTCGATATAGTGCACTACCTTTGACCAGAACCCTATGTCCTGGTCAAAGGTATCTAGTGCACTATATGGAATAGGCTGCCATTTGAGAAGTGAGCCTTACAACGTTAATTATCTGGAATTACATCCAGATAGGGCGGCAGGTAGCTTAGTGGGTAAGAGCGTTGTGCCAGTAACCGAAAGGTTGCTGGTTCTAATCCCCGAGCCAACTAGGTGAAAAATATGTCGATGTGCCCTTGAGCAAGGCACTTAACCCTAATTGCTCCTGTAAGTCGCTCTGGATAAGAGCGTCTGCTAAATGACAAAAAAAAAAAAAAAAAAAAAAAAAAAAAAACATCAAAATGACATACCGGCAGTAACTAAAACTAAGTAAACAAATACTGTCGTAGGAATGTAAAATACCCGACTGGGTTTGAAAAACGTGCCCCTCATTTAGCACAGTGTAGTGCTAGACAGGACAGACAGGACAGACAGGACAGGCAGGGTGTCAGCGCAGGTTAAGGCTGAGGGGAGATAGTGCTAGACAGGACAGACAGGCAGGGTGTCAGCGTAGGTTAAGGCTGAGGGGAGATAGTGCTAGACAGGACAGACAGGCAGGGTGTCAGCGCAGGTTAAGGCTGAGGGGAGATAGTGCTAGACAGGACAGACAGGCAGGGTGTCAGCGCAGGTTAAGGCTGAGGGGAGATAGTGCTAGACAGGACAGACAGGCAGGGTGTCAGCGCAGGTTAAGGCTGAGGGGAGATAGTGCTAGACAGGACAGACAGGCAGGGTGTCAGCGCAGGTTAAGGCTGAGGGGAGATAGTGCTAGACAGGACAGACAGGCAGGGTGTCAGCGCAGGTTAAGGCTGAGGGGAGATAGTGCTAGACAGGACAGACAGGCAGGGTGTCAGCGTAGGTTAAGGCTGAGGGGAGATGGTGCTAGACAGGACAGACAGGCAGGGTGTCAGCGCAGGTTAAGGCTGAGGGGAGATAGTGCTAGACAGGACAGACAGGCAGGGTGTCAGCGCAGGTTAAGGCTGAGGGGAGATAGTGCTAGACAGGACAGACAGGCAGGGTGTCAGCGCAGGTTAAGGCTGAGGGGAGATAGTGCTAGACAGGACAGACAGGCAGGGTGTCAGCGCAGGTTAAGGCTGAGGGGAGATAGTGCTAGACAGGACAGACAGGCAGGGTGTCAGCGCAGGTTAAGGCTGAGGGGAGATAGTGCTAGACAGGACAGACTCCTAAACTACTGGTTGACCGTGGCCTGGCTTTAGAAGCCATGGCACTTAGTTACCTCCCTTGCTATTTGTGATATGCATGCAGTATCCATCTTCCATGGCAGCTACTGTAGATCTGTGTGGGTTGGGAGTTATTGCTTCACTGGGAGCAGAGGTTAGTTGTTGAATGTGTCCTGGCATTTTCAGAACGTGAACTTCTTCTAGTGTCAAGTTGTATAATGATTAGAAGACAGGAACAGGAATACGTGGCAGGTAGCTTAGTGATTAAGAGCGTTGTGCCAGTAACCGAAAGGTCGCTGGTTCTAATCCCCGAGCCGACCAGGTGAAAAATCTGTCAATGTGCCCATGAGCAAGGCACTTAACCCTAATTGCTCCTGGATAAGAGTGTATGCTAAATGACGTAAAATGTATTAATGGTTTTATTTACTGCACCCAACACAAACACTTATATATATATATATATATATATACAAAAGGGATGTAACCCAAACGAAGAGCGAGGTGTAACCTCTACACAATACACGGGACGAGACCCGTAAACAACCAGAGCACAATACACGGTACTCACGAGACCAACGGACATGGGACAATAATGGACAATGACAATGGGGAACAGAGGGCACATATATACACATACTAATCAGGGGGAATGGGAACCAGGTGTGTGTAATGAGACAAGACAGTCCGGGGTTGGTGGTAATGAACCAGATCATTGACGCCTAGAAAGCCGGTGACGTAGACCTCCGGAACTGGTGAACGGAATGAGCAGCAGTACCGGTGGGATCCGTGACATCTAGGATTTCTTGGCTTGGTAGACATTGAAATGCATTGATCTGTATTACAGTAACTTGTTGATTAAAGGAGAAGACAATCAACAGGGTCACATTTCCCTCACCAAATCATTATTGGGTACTGTAAGCTGAGTGAAGAGGTGGCATGAGCTTTGTGAGAGGTGGAGGTGGTTGGGTTGTTGGCGGGGCGGCCAGAGCTTTTCCACCTGACGCACAGGTAAGAGGCTCAAGATCGATCGCACAGAAGGCATTATCACCTGGTTGACATAACACTTCCCCAGCACGCAGAAACATCGATGTCGGGACCGCCGCAGAACCACAGTCAGCACTCATACTAAGTACTTGATCACATTTATATAATCACTTAATTTTCGATTATGAATAATTTTATATACAGTAGTAATAAATTGATACAGGAACATCAGAAACATAAATATAGAAAGAAAGAAAGAAAGAAAGAAAGAAAGAAAGAAAGAAAGAAAGAAAGAAAGAAAGAAAGAAAGAAAGAAATAAATAAATAAATAAATAAATAAATAAATAAATAAATAAATAATGAATAAATGAATGAATGAATGAATGAATGAATGAATGAATGAATGAATGAATGAATGAATGAAAGAAAGAAAGAAAGAAAGAAAGAAAGAAAGAAAGAAAGAAAGAAAGAAAGAGGGAAAGAAAGAAAAACAAAGAAGAAAGTAAATATGTAAATCATGAAGGAACTATAAAATAGAATAAACCCATGTGGTTGAGATGTAACAGAGCAGGCTTGGTGTGTCTGAGGGCATGTCCTAAATCTATGTGTGAAAACATAAACATTCTGTCATTAACATCGTTACGTAACAATCCAGCGGCTCTAATCATACCTTGAATTCTAATATTAGGCTTTCTCCCAGTCCCAGCCCTAATCTCTTTGCCTTGCCATAATCTCTACCCTGCTCATCTAAGCAAGTCTACGCTGTCCAACTCGTGTTTGCCATCATCCGTCCCGCTGTAGCCAGGTGTGTTGTTACGTAAAGCGATCTAACGGCTTGTTCCACCTGTCTAACTAACAGTAGGCGGTCAAAACAACAGGTACAGTGGACAGACGGGATCATTTTCTATATAGAGACCGGAGATCGTTTTTGGGTCAAGGATTTGGGTGTAAGTCCATGACCACATTCGTAGGTGTGAATGTTATGAAGATTTGAATGTACTGCACGTACTTGTACATGTAACAAATACTTAAAAAGTATCGCTGAGATATCACATTTGCTTTCTGGCGATTCCGATCTTTACCCCACTTTCCTATTATAATATAATAATAATAATAATATGCCATTTAGCAGACGCTTTTATCCAAAGCGACTTACAGTCATGCGTGCATACATTTTTGTGTATGGGTGGTCCCGGGGATCGAACCCACTACCTTGGCGTTACAAGCGCCATGCTCTACCAGCTGAGCTACAGAGGACTATTCTTGGCAACTTTAACAATGGAATAAAAAAAGCCAACATAGGGAGTTATTTTAAGATGGTCATACCACGGACTATTTAGCTATTTGATTTGGAATGTTAGGACCTCTTTAGGTATACATTTTTTTTGGGGGGGGAGGATAAAATATTGAATTTGGCCTTTACTGCTATAGCCCATAGAAACGATTTCAATAACATATTCATAAAAAGACAGTCCAAAAATCATAAGGAATAAGATTTTGAAATGTCTGTCCTATATCTAGGAGATATAAGGAAGCTCAGGATATATTTTTGTTTTTTTGGACACGTATTTAACCCCTGATATTCGTTGGCACAAAACTATCTCCACACTTACATTCATTTGTACGGGTCTAGACGAGTCTAGTGACACTGGTGGGGAAAAAACGGAGAACACCATCGTGCTCGTGAGAGTCTCCCCTTTCCACAGTGGGGTCATATTAGTTTGAAGCCCAAACGGTTCGGAGTTGGCACATCAGGTGTTACCGACTTCAGACTAGTCCCGTGACCATCTTAGGTGTGCTGCAGAATGTTATATCCCATCACTGTTCAAAGAAAGGTTGGGAACCACTGCCCTAGACAACCTTTAAACCATAATGTTCTATACATACAGTATTACTGTAAATGGTGTTTGATTAAAAAAACGAAAGATTGTTCATTAATAAATCTATATAATAAGCTGACATAAATATTCCATAGTCTGCCAAAAAATTATCAACAGACGCTTTTTATTTTATTTTCGATATTTTTTCAAGAAATGTAATGTACACTACATGGCCAAAAGTATGTGGACACATGCTTGTTGAACATCTCATTCCAAAATCATGGGCATTAATATGGAGTTGGTCCCCCATTTGCTGCCACAACAACCTCCCCTGTTCTGGGAAGACTTTCCACTAGATGTTGGAACATTGCTGAGGGGACTTGCTTCCATTCAGCCACAAGAGCATTAGTGAGGTCGGGCACTGATGTTGGGCGATTAGGCCTGGCTCGCAGTCGGCGTTGCAATTCATCCCAAAGGTGTTCAATGGGGTTGAGGACAGGGCTCTGTGCAGGCCAGTCAAGTTCTTCCACACCGATCTTGACAAACCATTTCTGTATGGACCTTGCTTTGTGCACGGGGGTATTGTCATGCTGAAACAGGAAAGGGCCTTCCCCAAACTGTTGCCACAAATTTGGAAGCACAGAATTGTCTAGAATGTTATTGTATGCTCTAGCATTAAGATTTCCCTTCACTGGAACTAAGGGGCCTAGCCCGAACCATGAAAAACAGCCCCAGACCATTATTCCTCCTCCACCAAACTGTACAGTTGGCAATATCCATTCAGGCAGGTAGCGTTCTCCTGGCATCCGCCAAACCCAGATTTGTCCGTCGGTGAAGCGTGACTCATCACTCCAGATTTTAGGCTGCTCGGTCATGGTTCTTATGCGGACATTGCTTCAATAGGCAGTTTGGAACTCGGTAGTGAGTGTTGCAACTGAGGACAGGCAATTTTTACGTGCTTCAGCACTCGCCGGTCCAGTTCTGTGAGCTTGTGTGGCCTACCACTTCGCGGTTGAGCCGTTGTTGCTCCTAGACGTTTCCACTTCACAATAACAGCACTTACAGTTTACCGGGGGCAGCTCTAGCAGGGCAGAAATTTGACGAACTGACTTGTTGGAAAGGTGGCATCCTATGACGGTGCCACGTTGAAAGTCACTGAGCTCTTCAGTATGGGCCAATGTTTGTCTATGGAGGCTGTGTGCTCGATTTTATACACCTTTCAGCAACGGGTGTGGCTGAAATAGCCGAATCCACTAATTTGAAGGGGTGTCCACATACTATATATACAAAAGTGTATATCTTGTGAAACATACACAATAGGAATATGTATATATTTCATGTATATTTCTTATATATTTATATACTGTATATCTGTTACTTGTGGTCCTCTGTAGCTCAGCTGGTAGAGCACGGCGCTTGTAACGCCAAGGTAGTGGGTTCGATCCCCGGGACCACCCATACACAAAAAAAAATGTATGCACGCATGACTGTAAGTCGCTTTGGATAAAAGCGTCTGCTAAATGGCATATTATTATTATTATTACTTGTAGAAAGCCATTAGCTGTGACCACCCCATCCTAATTATCTCACCACCGCGACCTGGTAGATTAAAGTCAAGACACGAGGCACGAGGCAGGGCTGTGCTATCGACCTAATCATTTCCCCCATAAGATAATGAAAACACTCTGATCAAATATGCATATTTTACCCCTGTTCCTCCATGCCAGCTCACCTGACCATGTTAACTGGAGTGGACACTAGTCTGCTTTAAACATTTCGATCATTTAGCAGACGCTCTTATCCAGAGCGATTTACAGGAGGGTTAAGTGCCTTGCTTATGGGCACATCGACAGGTACTGTCCCAACGCTCTTAACCGCTAGGATACCTGCCGCACATTTCTCCACTAAATGACGTTAGGAGCCTACCCTGATCCTGACACGTCACCTACTGTGACCATTCTGTCTGGTGGTCGTGGAGTTGACCCCGGGAGTTAACCCTGGAATTTTAGGTCAGAGATTAACCTCTTAAAATGGCAGATGCCTTTTTTATCTGTAAGTGACAAAATGGTTCCTTTATCATTATTATTATGTAAATTATGCATCCCGGACAAGCACCCAAATACGTCACGGCCCAAGTCAACCACATACGGTGTAAAGTGTAGGTGCATATTTTCACAACTGTTGTGATACCTGTTTGCGGTTTTTGGTAATCTTTTTGCTGAATTGAGTCTTTGAATTAAGTGTGTTAGTACTGGGCTAGAATAAAACGGTGTAACATTGGAGGTACCTACGGTAAATACTGGAATTGACAAACACTTAGAACAAGAAGGCGTGCGCGTGTGTCTTTACTATTTTCCTCGTGACTCATGACAAAATAAGACATTAAACGAGATAAATCCAACCAATCCCCCAAAAAAATTGACAATCAGTGACCTCGCTCAGAACACTAATTAGCTACCGGGTAAATCTCGCAGAGGTCATCAGTGTTACAGACAAGTATGGAGCAGAGAGCAGCGGCCACCATATGGCTAAAGATGCCCATCACCAGGATTCTGTCTTCTTTGCTGCTCTTTTAATCTTTTTGGGCTAATTGTTTTCTTCTCCTCCCTCCCCCACCTCACCCACTACTGGTCTGATCACAGTCTATGGTACCCCTAAGTAGAAGACTAAGTTTTATAGTGATGTAAGCTGATTAGCTGGTTTACAATGGGTTTTAAGCTGTTTTGTGTCTTCTCCAGGTGGAACTTGCTGACATCGACGTATAATTTGATCTCTAAGCAATTTTTGTGGTAAAGAGATTATTATTATTATTATTATTTTGGGAGATTGCAAAATATGACCTTTTCATTCAAGACAGGAGAAACATATTATTTCAGGTGATAATAAAACATGTTTAGTTTAGTTACTTGGTCCTCTGTAGCTCAGCTGGTAGAGCACGGCGCTTGTAACGCCAGGGTAGTGGGTTTGATCCCCGGGACCACCCATACACAAAAAAATGTATGCACGCATGACTGTAAGTCGCTTTGGATAAAAGCGTCTGCTAAATGGCATATTATTATTTATTACTTTTTCCTCAACTTGTTTCTCTAACTTTCTAGCAAGTCATGCTAGCTTACAGAGCAGCTGAGCAGCTAGCCAGCTAGCTAGCTAAAAGCTAGGCTAGGTTGAAAATACCACTGTAGCTAGCTAAAAGCTAGGCTAGGTTGAAGATACCAGTGTAGCTAGCTAAAAGCTAGATTGATGATACTGTAGCTAGCGACCTCCACCTAATAATTATCAAAAACAAACGTCATTACCACCACATTAAACTAAAACGGGAGGCAACAGTCATATAATATAAATGGTTTAACAGCCAATGTCTATTATTTAACATTACTATTAAAATAGTAGTCACTTATAGGAATGGGTAATTGTTTACAAGTTGCTAGCAATCCCATAAAGCCATCACCGAAAACCACATATTTTCATTGTCTTCTGTGGTTATGGTAACTTCCTGTTCTTTGTGGACTGAAGACTAGGCAAAGTTAGGGAAAATTCTATGTGTGCGGCGTCCATCTCGCATCGGAGCCTTCAACTTCAAGGGGGCGTTGTGATGCCACTCCATTGTGGACGTCCCCATTGAAATGAATGACATCCGGTGCAACGTAACAGAGTGCTTATGGTGAATGAGGCTTTAGGCTACAGTGTTGATAATGGGGCCCCAATGACAACACTGAGCTGAATTATCCTGTAGCAAGTTCCCCCTCAATTCTGCCCAGTTTTTTGGGGGATGTACTGTATACTTCTGTAATACTGTGTGGGGTAATCAGGCAAGGATGGGTTAAGTGGAATATGGCTGCTACATGATCCTGTAGCATACTGTATACCTCATAAATTCTATCCAGTTATGCAAAGTATTGTTTATTTCACATTAAATTAACCTCTACAGGATCGGTGTCCCGTATACGGGACGGTTGAGCTAACGTGCGCTAATGTGATTAGCATGACTGTTGTAAGTAACAGCAAACTTTCCAGGACATAGACATGTCTTATATGGGCAGAAAGCTTAAATTCTTCTTAATCGAACTGCACTGTCCAATTTACAGTAGCTATTACAGTGAAAACATACCATGCTATTGTTTGAGGAGAGTGCACAACAACAAAAAACGTATCACGCCAACTGGTTTGATACATTCACCTCTGAAGGTAAATATTGTATTACATTCAGTAATCTTGCTCTGATTTGTCATCCTGAGGGTCCCAGAGATAAAATGTAGCATAGTTTTGTTTGATGAAATCCATTTTATATTCAAATGTAGTAACTGGGTTCTACAGTTTGAACCCCTGCTGTCTCTGGCACCACACCCACCCCGCCCGGCCATCTAGATGTGTGAAAGTTAGTGTATAAGCTAATGATCCATCATGTATGACATTCCTGGGAGTGTGCAAACTTACATTTTGTATTACCATATCATGTTTGTATGTTCTCTATAGTTATGTACTTGAAAATGTGTCAACTGACGAATTCGGCACATTTGGGCAGACTTGATACAAAATAGTCCAGTATTGCAATGCTTCACTAGATCAATCTGAAACTTTGCACACACTGCAAATCTAAATTGCGCCTAAACTGCAATATTATATTGTGGCCTTTCTCTTGCATTTCAAAGATGATGGAACAAAAAACTAATAGAAAACACTGTTTTTTTGTTTGCATTATCTTTTACCAGATCTAATGTGTTATATTCTCCTACATTAACTTCACATTTCCACAAACTTCAAAGTGTTTCCTTTCAAATGGTATCAAGAATATGCATATCCTTGCTTCAGGTCCTGAGCTACAGGCAGTTCGATTTGGGTCATTTTAGGCGAAACTTGAAAAAAAGGGTCGGATCCTTAAGAGGTTAACAAAAAAAAAAATGATATGCTTTATTAATAACGTTTGTTTGATTGATTGATTAAAAGATATAGAATGCGACCTGTGCTGTGGCGTCCCTTCAGGCTCAACAGGTGGTTGTTTAGTAGCTGCTGTGTGTGGGATCAGAACAGGAGCAACTCTGAATCAAATCACTTTTCAGATACTTGGACGGCTAAAGTGAAACATTTACAAAAAAATAAAGCGTTTTCTTACACAGTTTTTTTTGTTGTTGTGTCTGAATCATATAGTAAATGTAGTTGTGTCTAACAGCGGGGGTTATAGATCTCTTGCCAGGAAAGTGAATAATCAGCAGAACAACAAAACAACAAACAAACAAAGTCATTGTAGAAGACAGATGTCTTGTCTGATGTCATTCATGTGCCAAGTAGCAGAGAATAGAGAAACTGCAAGCGTGGCCATATTGTAGTGAGCGTCATATGTCCAGATTAACATTATTCACTGAAACCAGTCAACTGTATGAGATAACAACAACTGATGAAATCACCAGAAAGTTGTGATGGCGCCAGGATGCTGTCTGACCGGTGACTCCAGGTGAAAGTTGTGATGGCGTCAGGATGCTGTCTGACCGGTGACTCCAGGTGATAGTTGTGATGGCGCCAGGATGCAGTCTGACCGGTGACTCCAGGTGATAGTTGTGATGGCGCCAGGATGCTGTCTGACCGGTGACTCCAGGTGATAGTTGTGATGGCGCCAGGATGCTGTCTGACCGGTGACTCCAGGTGATAGTTGTGATGGCGTCAGGATGCTGTCTGACCGGTGACTCCAGGTGATAGTTGTGATGGCGCCAGGATGCAGTCTGACCGGTGACTCCAGGTGAAAGTTGTGATGGCGCCAGGATGCTGTCTGACCGGTGACTCCAGGTGAAAGTTGTGATGGCGCCAGGATGCTGTCTGACCGGTGACTCCAGGTGATAGTTGTGATGGCGCCAGGATGCAGTCTGACCGGTGACTCCAGGTGAAAGTTGATGCTGTCTGACCGGTGACTCCAGGTGAAAGTTGTGATGGCGCCAGGATGCAGTCTGACCGGTGACTCCAGGTGAAAGTTGTGATGGCGCCAGGATGCAGTCTGATGGTGACTCCAGGTGATAGTTGTGATGGCGCCAGGATGCTGTCTGACCGGTGACTCCAGGTGAAAGTTGTGATGGCGCCAGGATGCAGTCTGACCGGTGACTCCAGGTGAAAGTTGTGATGGCGCCAGGATGCTGTCTGACCGGTGACTCCAGGTGAAAGTTGTGATGGCGCCAGGATGCAGTCTGACCGGTGACTCCAGGTGAAAGTTGTGATGGCGCCAGGATGCTGTCTGACCGGTGACTCCAGGTGATAGTTGTGATGGCGCCAGGATGCTGTCT
>CM062504.1:5681332-5706332 GCA_031479575.1 Coregonus ussuriensis | reverse complement strand
CATCGTTAGGACATATTGACAAACCATGATGGAGGATCACCTGTCTAAGATCCATCCCTCCTCCTCTCCAAGCGAATCTTCAGGGAGCAGTGGCACCGACTGTGACAGCAGAGGAGGTAAATGTTTGGCTGATATGGACTTCACATTATTTCTAAAAGCTGGTGCTCGGGCCAAAAGCTCGGTGAATAAAGGAAACAAAAGCTGCTCATGTTAAATGCTGCTCCAGAGTGCTTTATTCTTACAACACAACCAACGAAGTTCAGACCGCAATACACATAGTTTATTATTGATTGTGTTCCATAGTGAAGCACTTGGGATCAGCATTTACCATGTGTGGGCGGTTTTCTTCTTTACTGGCAGAGCAGGTGAACCCTCAGTGCTGCGCTCTCCCGTTAGAAACAACAGGTTGCTGTCCAGATTGCTGGCACCATGATGAGCCTGACGGAATTGTTACTGATAACAGTTAACATATAGATATCATACAGATAACAAGCTTAGTCTGTGTGTGGCTCCAAATTTCAAATACTTTAAAGTAAAATGTCTTTTTTCTATCAGCGCTGACGTTTCAAATTGAATGCATTGAAATGTATTTTATTTCATTGATACAAATATTAATTTTCAATGAGTAGAAAATACTATTTTTGGAATAACATATAATTGAGAATTATATTATTTATGTTGGAGAGAAAAAAGTGATGTTGCTTAATTAAAATGTTCAATTATTTGATAGTTGGATCAACTATGCTGTCTCGAACTACCCCACCTCGCTCTCTCTGTTGTCCCCCAGCAAAGAGTCCAGCCCCGGGTAAAGCCCTGAGTCCAGCACTGCTCTGTAAGGTATGTGGAGACACCAGCAGTGGAAAACACTACGGCATCTACGCCTGCAACGGCTGCAGCGGGTTCTTCAAACGCAGCGTCCGACGGAGACTCATATACAGGTGAGTCGCCGTGGTAACAGACACTGTAGCCCAGTGTATAGTCAAACTACCCACTGATGGATAGGCTAACTGTGTCATCACAACTTTACATTAAAAAATAAATAAAACAATTGATTTTAATACATTTAAGTTGATCCTGACTTCTTAGTTGACGTTTAAATCTCTAGAATAATGTATTATTTCACATACTGTGAAACTCTGCTAAAGATATGTTTCCCTCTGCTCATCCCAACAGGTGTCAGGCTGGTACGGGCATGTGCCCAGTGGATAAGGCCCATCGGAACCAGTGCCAAGCCTGTCGGCTGAAGAAGTGCCTACAGGCAGGCATGAACAAAGATGGTGAGTCGGTGAAATTCATTTATTTGGAGTCAAAGATAATAATCTGTTTTTCAGTATGAATAGATCTGAAAGTTTGTATAGTTCAGGTTAGAGTTGGGATATGTTTGTTGAGCAGTCTGTCTCCTTGGACGGTGAAGTGTAAAGGTGTGTCTTAACTCCCCCCCCCCCAGCTGTCCAGAACGAGCGTCAGCCCCGCAGCACGTCTCAGGTGCATCTGGACTCCATCGACGTGGACACAGACAAGGAGCACCTGGCCACCACACGGGATCCCACCTCCTCTTCCTCCTCCTGCTCAGTGATCACCCGGCCCCACATCACCTCCACCTCCACCAGCTCCTCCTCTGCCCTCCCACAGCGCTGTGGCTCCTCCCCCAGCCCTCAGAACAACCACCGCTTCATGGTCAGCCTCATGACCGCTGAGACCTGCGCTAAACTGGAGCCTGAGGATGGTAACGAGGCTTTTATTATGGCTTTGTTGGCTGCTTTTCCTCCCTTTCTTTCTTTCTTTCTTTCTTTCTTTCTTTCTTTCTTTCTTTCTTTCTTTCTTTCTTTCTTTCTTTCTTTCTTTCTTTCTTTCTTTCTTTCTTTCTTTTGTATTTACAGTTTCTCTCACAGTTTCCATAATGTCCAGGTTTTATCTTTGTATTTAAATCATTCCACTTCTTTCACAGTTGATGAGAACATTGATGTGACCAGTAACGAGCCAGAGAGGGCGTCCTCAGACTACCACATGTCCCTGTACCCTTCCAGTACAGAGAACGTGTACGAGACTTCAGCCAGGCTTCTCTTTATGTCTGTTAAATGGGCCAAGAACCTTCCGGTGTTCTCCAATCTCCCCTTCAGAGACCAGGTAAGACAGGACACTATGATAGTACATGAAGACTTCAGTTAAAGGGTTTACTTACAGTATAAAACTGCTTATAAAACATATCACTACATCGTTTGGTAATTGATAGTTTGTCAATATGAACGCTTTCGAATAGCTCAAACAGGTAAACAAGCGATGTTTTTTTTTATGGTGCAAGGAATAGTTTGATACAACTTCTACCTGTTTTGAGACACTGTTTTGAGACACTTTGAGACACAGTTTGTGATGTCATGTTTATGACCTGTCACCAGTGACCTCTAACCTTGTGTGACCCCCCCCCCCCACTGATCTGACTTCCTTTGTCCCCCTCCAGGTGATCCTGCTGGAGGAGGCGTGGTCTGAACTCTTCCTGCTGTGTGCCATCCAGTGGTCTCTCCCCCTGGACAGCTGTCCTCTGCTGTCCCTCCCTGACGTGTCCCCCACCCCCACGCAGAGTAAGACATCCTACAGCAGCCTGGACCTGCGTCTGCTCCAGGAGGTCTTCAGTAGGTTCAAAGCCCTGGCCGTAGACCCCACTGAGTTCGCCTGCCTCAAGGCCATCGTTCTCTTTAAACCAGGTGGGTGTCTGGGGCGTCAGGGGGATGTTGGTTTGGGATTTTTTGTTGCGGTGGTGTAATTTCTTTGCAATAAGAAGGGCCAGATATAATCTGTGGTGATGTTTTTGGGAACAGAGCTGAATGTAATGCAATACATATTTCTGTTTGATCTGGATTAGATTTACTGCCAGAGGTCTTTCTATTTCTGGGGGTATAAATTCTACTTCCACAGATTCTGTCTGGCCATGTGGATAATAAGACATACGATTGTTTGACTAGCTTCTACTCTTTGTTGTCACAGAGACCCGAGGTCTGAAGGACCCAGAGCAGGTAGAGAACCTACAGGATCAGTCCCAGGTGATGTTGGGACAACACATCAGATCACATTACTCCAGTCAGCCTGCCAGGTAGGATTCACGACGACCTCCCTGCACAACCTCACTGACCTCCCTGCACAATCATACTGACCTCCCTGCACAATCATACTGACCTCCCTGCAAAATCATACTGACCTCCCTGCACAATCATACTGACCTCCCTGCACAACCTCACTGACCTCCCTGCACAATCATACTGACCTCCCTGCACAATCATACTGACCTCCCTGCACAATCATACTGACCTCCCTGCACAACCTCACTGACCTCCCTGCACAACCTCACTGACCTCCCTGCACAATCATACTGACCTCCCTGCACAATCATACTGACCTCCCTGCACAACCTCACTGACCTCCCTGCACAATCATACTGACCTCCCTGCACAACCTCACTGACCTCCCTGCACAATCATACTGACCTCCCTGCACAACCTCACTGACCTCCCTGCACAACCTCACTGACCTCCCTGCCACAACCTCACTGACCTCCCTGCCACAATCATACTGACCTCCCTGCACTCAAGACTCTTCCTTTATGCTCTTTTATCCACATGGATCTGGATTCCAATGTATGTATAGCTAGCTACTAACCTGAAGAATGAGAGTATGTTCAATTGGCTGGTGAAATCAAATGTCACTTTTAGGAATCTGTAAATGACTTGATCTTGATATTATCTTGATAGCTTTTAACAGAATTGGAATCCGTTTCATTTTCTATTTTTTTAGACAGTTCAGGACTTTGACGAAATCTCTTTGCTGTAAATTCAAAGTGTATAACTCACCACCCTTCGCTGTCTCTCTCTCTCTCGGTGTAGATTTGGGAAGCTCCTCCTGCTGTTGCCCTCTCTGCGTTTCGTCAGCTCCGAGCGGATCGAGCTCCTCTTCTTCCACAGGACCATCGGCAACACCCCTATGGAGAAACTGCTGTGTGACATGTTCAAGAACTAATACACAGAGAAACAAAATGGACGCTCAGTTATACTGCACTAAGACACACTGCAAGGGAACATGCTGACAGCAAGAACTAATACACAGAGAAACAAAATGGGACGCTCAGTTATACTGCACTAAGACACACTGCAAGTGAACATGCTGACAGCTAACAAACTGCCGTGTGTAACAGAATGTTGTGAATCTTTTATTTGCCGTGTGTAAGAAAACCATGTAAATACGTTATTGCTGTAAGAGAGTGTTGAAAACGGACCTGCTTTTGAGCTTTGTACTGTTGGACAGAAAGTTTGTGTTTCATATCTTCAGTTACGTTTCTGTCTAGCTGTCCGTTATGTCTTTTTTCACGATGTCATGTAATATATTTATATACAATCTGTTTGGTGTTAGATACTGTACATTTCTGCTGTCATAAATATGTGTGCTGTATTTATGATTTCATGCCTTGATAAATTGAAAATTTTATTTTCGTGTTTACGTATTTCTTTTAATGAAGCACACGGCTGGCAGGCCTACATTTGAGCCAAGACGGTTACCTTCCTTCCCTCTGACAGTTTCACTGAACTGAAGGGGGTGAGTAGAAGCAGGGTTTACACCAAGATATATATTAACTGAAGGGGTGACTAGAAGCAGGGTTTACAGTAGGATATCTATTAACTGAAGGGAGATGACTAGAAGCAGGGTTTACACCAAGATATATATTAACTGAAGGAGATGACTAGAAGCAGGGTTTACACAAGATATCTATTAACTGAAGGAGATGACTAGAAGCAGGGTTTACACCAAGATATATATTATAGATATATGGAGGCTTAAATATCCTGATCTAGTGAGATATACATGGCGGAGACTCAATCAAGCTAGTCGTCTTGACTTCTTTCTTATGTCATTTTCGTTGGCAACAAAAGTTACAAAAGTGTTGATAGGGGACAGAATGCGGTTGGACCATCATATAATTGGCATATACATTACTCTTACTGAATTTCCAAGTGGGCGAGGATATTGGAAATGTAATCAAAGCCTATTGGATGATAACTTGTTTTTAACTAGGACAGAGGAATTTATAACATATTTTTTCTGACATAACATAGGTACAGCAAATCCCCTTATTGTATGGGACACCTTTAAATGTGCCTTTAGAAGCCATGCAATTCAGTACTCATCTCGAAAACAAAAGCAATTTAAGTCAAAAGAGTCCACACTAACAAAGGAAATAGAAGGTCTAACAGAACAGATAGATGGCAATAAAAACTGTAACATAGAGGCTCAGAATAAATTAGAGGAAAAACTAAAAGAAATTGAGAAACTTATTATATTATAAAAATAAAGCAAACTGGATGGAATATGGGGAAAAATGCACCAAATTCTTTTTTAATCTTCAACATAGGAATGCAACCAAAAATAATTTATTGAAACTGGTTACAAATGACGGAGTCACCCATGATTCACCAAATGATATTTTGAAGGAGGAAACAAAGTACTTTAAGCATATGTTTTAGTTTCAGTCGCCTCCATCTCCTCTAACTGAAGCAAATTGTAGAGATGTTTTTTCTATTGATAATGTAAAATTAACAGCAATGCAGAAAGACTCACGTGAAGGTGAAATTACAGAGGAGGAACTTCTGGATGCAATTAAAGACTTTAAGTCCGGAAACACTCCAGGGTTGGATGGCATACCAGTCGAGGTATACCAAACCTTTTTTGATATACTCAGAGGACCATTATTAGCATGTTTTTTACCACTCCTATGTAAATGGTAGATTATCAGACACTCAAGAAGAAGGTCTGATTTCATTATTACTGAAACAGGATACAAGTGGAAAATATAAAGATCCAGTCCATTTAAAAAATTGGAGGCCCCTTACAGTTCAGTGTTGTGATGCAGAAATTCTAGCAAAATGTATAGCGCATAGAATTAAAAAGGTATTGTCGGACATTATTCATTCTAATCAGACAGGTTTTTTACATGGGCAATACATTGGACGGGCCCCGTGTAGCTCAGTTGGTAGAGCATGGCGTTTGCAACGCCAGGGTTGTGGGTTTGATTCCCACGGGGGGGGCAGTATGAAAAATGTGTGCACTCACTAACTGTAAGTTGCTCTGGATAAGAGCGTCTGCTAAATGACTAAAATGTAAAATAATTGGAGATAATATAAGGCAAGTACTGGAAACAATAGAACACTATGAAAAATCGGAGAAACCAGGCCTACTATTCATAGCAGACTTTGAAAAGGCCTTTGATAAAGTACGACTGGGGTTTATATATAAATGCCTGGAGCATTTCAATTTCGGACAATCTCTTATAAATTGGGTTAAAATCATGTATAGTAACCCTAGGTGTAAAATAGTAAATAATGGCTATGTCTCAGAAAGTTTTAAACTGTCAAGAGGAGTGAAACAAGGTTGTCCACTATCGGCATATCTATTTATTATTGCCATCGAGATGTTAGCTAATAAAATCAGATCCAACAATAATATCAAGGGATTATAAATCCAGGGCTTAAAAACAAAGGTGTCACTGATGATTCATGTTTTCTTTTAAATCCACAACTTGAATCCCTCCACAGCCTCATAGAGGATCTAGATACATTTTTCTAACCTCTCTGGATTACAACCAAATTATGATAAATGTACTATATTACGTAAAAATATTTTTTTTACATTACCATGTAGTTTACCAATAAAATGGTCTGATGGTGATGTGGATATACTCGGAATACATATCCCAAATGAAATAAATGATCTCACTCCAATACATTTTAATAGAAATTTAGCAAAAATAGATAAGATCTTGCTACCATGGAAAGGTAAATACCTGTCAATTTGTGGAAAAATCAACCTGATTAACTCTTTAGTATTATCCCAGTTTACCTATTTGCTTATGGTTATGAATTCGGAGGACAGAAATTATTAAATATTAAAGCATTAGACCTATCACTAAAAGCTTAATTCATATAAAAGTTATACTTGAATCCGAACTGGTTCTCTAGCAAATTAGTAAGATTGTCTCACCCAATTTTCAAGAATGGCCTTTTTCCCTTTATTCAGATTACAACAACTCATTTTCAGTTATTTGAAAAGGAAATCATCTCCCAAATATCACTATTTCTAAAACAAGCCATAGAAAGTTGGTTGCAATTTCAATTTAATCCTCCAGAAACGACAGAACAAAAATGCAACAAATATTGTGGTTAAATTCAAATATACTAATTGATAAAAAACCTTTTTTTTTTTTTTTTTTTACAAAATGTTTAAAAAAGGTATAATCTTCGTAAATGATATTATCGGTAGAACTGGTGGAGTTATGTTGCACATGCAGCTAACAAAAACATATGGAAATGTCTGCTCTACCCAAAATTACAACCAAATAATTGCAACATTACTGCAAAAATGGAAAAGGAAAGTGGAAGGGGGAAAAAGTAAGGAACTTGTCTGTCGGCCTTGCATTAAAGAATATAATTGGTTAAAGAAAATTGTGATAAATAAAAAAGTATACCAGTTTCATTTGAGGACCAAAGGATTGACAGCCGTCCCATATACATTGCAAAATAGTTGGGAAGAGATTTTTGACGTACCGATTCCATGGCATAGTGTTTATGACTTGATACGCAAAACGACGCCGGATTCAAAACTTAGAATTTTTCAATTTAAATTATTATATAAAATTCTTGCTACCAATAGAATGTTATTTATATGGGGTAGTTGTAAATGAGAACTTGTTTTCAACTGGCTTACCTGGTTAAATAAAGGTGAAAAATAAAAAATAAAAATAAAAATATATATATATTCTTCCCAGCTCTGCAGATTTCGCTGCGAAGAGACAGAATCATTAGATCATTTGTTTTGGTACTGTCCATTTGTAGCTTGTTTTTGGACACAGGTCCAGGAATGGCTAAAGGATTGCAATATTTACCTGGAGCTAACCCTGCAGATAGCACTACTGGGTGAACTGAAAAGTCATAGTCAATCGATTAATAATATAATAATACTTTTAGCAAAAATGTTTATTTTCAATTTACGATCTGTAGAAACAATGAGAATAGAAAGGTTCAGAACTTTCGTAAAACATCACAGTACAGTTGAAAAATATATGGCAAATAGAAATCCAATATGTATGGTGTTAAGAGATAGATGGGTGGTGTTGAATGGAGTTGAAGGATGGGACTAATAACAAATAACAACTAAAAACAACAAGATAACTAATGTAAAGCATACTGTGTCCATAATAAGTATATAGGTTATAGGTTGAGAGCTTTTGGGAAAGAGCACAGTTCTAAAAATATGGCATATAGAAGCAAACCAGATGGACATCATGAAAATGATCAGAGGAAGTTCAGGAGTAAAAACAAACAAAATATAATTATTGTAGAATTTGACTGTGTCCATAAAATGTATACAGTGAGAGAAAAAAGTATTTGATCCCCTGCTGATTTTTTATGTTTGCCCACTGACAAAGACATGATCAGTCTATAATTGTAATGGTAGGTTTATTTGAACAGTGAGAGACAGAATAACAACAAAAAAATCCAGAAAAATGCATGTCAGAAATGTTAGAAATTGATTTGCATTTTAATGAGGGAAATAAGTATTTGACCCCTCTGCAAATCATGACTTAGTACTTGGTGGCAAAACCGTTGTTGGCAATCACAGAGGTCAGACGTTTCTTGTAGTTGGCCACCAGGTTTACACACATCTCAGGAGGGATTTTGTCCCACTCCTCTTTGCAGATATTCTCCAAGTCATTAAGGTTTCAAGGCTGACGTTTGGCAACTCAAACCTTCATCTCCCTCCACAGATTTTCTATGGGATTAAGGTCTGGAGATTGGCTAGGCCACTCCAGGACCTTAATGTGCTTCTTCTTGAGCCACTCCTTTGTTGCCTTGGCCGTGTGTTTTGGGTCATTGTCATGCTGGAATACCCATCCACGACCCATTTTCAATGCCCTGGCTGAGGGAAGGAAGTTCTCACATAAGATTTGACGGTACATGGCCCCGTCCATCGTCCCTTTGATGTGGTGAAGTTGTCCTGTCCCCTTAGCAGAAAAACACCCCCAAAGCATAACGTTTCCACCTCCATGTTTGACGGTGGGGATGGTGTTCTTGCGGTCATAGGCAGCATTCCTCCTCCTCCAAACACGGCGAGTTGAGTTGATGGCAAAGAGCTCGATTTTGGTCTCATCTGACCACAACACTTTCACCCAGTTCTCCTCTGAATCATTCAGATATTCGTTGGCAAACTTCAGACGGGCCTGTATATGTGCTTTTTGAGCAGGGGGACCTTGCGGGCGCTGCAGGATTTCAGTCCTTCACGACGTAGTGTGTTACCAATTGTTTTCTTGATGACTATGGTCCCAGCTGCCTTGAGATCATTGACAAGATCCTCCCGTGTAGTTCTGGGCTGATTCCTCACCGTTCTCATGATCATTGCAACTCCACGAGGTGAGATCTTGCATGGAGCCCCAGGCCGAGGGAGATTGACAGTTATTTTGTGTTTCTTCCATTTGCGAATAATCGCACCAACTGTTGTCACCTTCTCACCAAGCTGCTTGGCGATGGTCTTGTAGCCTATTCCAGCCTTATGTAGGTCTACAATCTTGTCCCTGACATCCTTGGAGAGCTCTTTGGTCTTGGCCATGGTGGAGAGTTTGGAATCTGATTGATTGATTGCTTCTGTGGACAGGTGTCTTTTATACAGGTAACAAGCTGAGATTAGGAGCACTCCCTTTAAGAGTGTGCTCCTAATCTCAGTTCGTTACCTGTATAAAAGACAGCTGGGAGCCAGAAATCTTTCTGATTGAGAGGGGGTCAAATACTTATTTCCCTCATTAAAATGCAAATCAATTTATAACATTTTTGACATGCGTTTTTCTGGATTTTTGTGTTGTTATTCTGTCTCTCACTGTTCAAATAAACCTACCATTAAAATGATAGACTGATCATTTCTTTGTCAGTGGGCAAACGTACAAAATCAGCAGGGGATCAAATACTTTTTTCCCTCACTGAATAGTATGTATGGGCTGGAAGTAGAGGCCTGAGCGTTGTTGTTCACTAGTTTACTCCAATTGGGGAAGGGGTGGTGGGGTTGGAAAGTAATGAAGGGAAATATAATTTAAAAAAGGATATGTGTGTGTGTGAATGGATGTATGTATGTATATATGTATGTATGTATGTATGTATATATATGTATATGTATGTATGTATGTTTGTACACTGCTCAAAAAAATAAAGGGAACACTAAAATAACACATCCTAGATCTGAATGAATGAAATAATCTTATTAAATACTTTTTTCTTTACATAGTTGAATGTGCTGACAACAAAATCACACAAAAATTATCAATGGAAATCAAATGTATCAACCCATGGAGGTCTGGATTTGGAGTCACCCTCAAAATTAAAGTGGAAAACCACACTACAGGCTGATCCAACTTTGATGTAATGTCCTTAAAACAAGTCAAAATGAGGCTCAGTAGTGTGTGTGGCCTCCACGTGCCTGTATGACCTCCCTACAACGCCTGGGCATGCTCCTGATGAGGTGGCGGATGGTCTCCTGAGGGATCTCCTCCCAGACCTGGACTAAAGCATCCGCCAACTCCTGGACAGTCTGTGGTGCAACGTGGCGTTGGTGGATGGAGCGAGACATGATGTCCCAGATGTGCTCAATTGGATTCAGGTCTGGGGAACGGGCGGTCCATAGCATCAATGCCTTCCTCTTGCAGGAACTGCTGACACACTCCAGCCACATGAGGTCTAGCATTGTCTTGCATTAGGAGGAACCCAGGGCCAACCGCACCAGCATATGGTCTCACACGGGGTCTGAGGATCTCATCTCGGTACCTAATGGCAGTCAGGCTACCTCTGGCGAGCACATGGAGGGCTGTGCGGCCCCCCAAAGAAATGCCACCCCACACCATGACTGACCCACCGCCAAACCGGTCATGCTGGAGGATGTTGCAGGCAGCAGAACGTTCTCCACGGCGTCTCCAGACTCTGTCACGTCTGTCACGTGCTCAGTGTGAACCTGCTTTCATCTGTGAAGAGCACAGGGCGCCAGTGGCGAATTTGCCAATTGTCACACCCTGGCTCTGGGACTCTATATGTTGAGCCAGGGTGTGTTCATTCTATGTGTTTATTTCTATGTTGGTAATTCTGTTGTGTTTATTTCTATGTTGGCTAGAGTGACTCCCAATCAGAGGCAACGAGTGTCAGCTGTCGTTGGTTGTCTCTGATTGGGAGCTATATTTATACTGTCTATTTTCCCTTTGTGTTTGTGGGTTCTTGTTCCGTGTTCGGTCATTGTTACCGTGGACTTCACGAGTCGTTTCTTGTTTTGTTGATTGTGTTCTATTATCACTAAAGATAATAAAGTTAACTATGTTCGTTCATCACGCTGCGCCTTGGTCTGTTCATTACGACGATCGTGACAGAAGAACCCACCATGCAACGACCAAGCAGCGTGTCCAGGGGCAGCTCTTGGGCTGGACATGGGAGGAAGCGTCGGGAGAAGAGACGGTGGAGGCGCGCCGTAGAGAGGAGCAGGCAGCCTGGACATGGGAGGAGATATTGGACGGTAAAGGGTCCTGGACTTGGGAGGAAATCCTGGCCGGGATGGATCGCCGGCCATGGAGTGAGACAGTGGAGAGGCGCCGTAGAGAGGAGCAGCGGCGCCAAATGGGTCAACGTCGGACAGGCGAGAGGCAACCCCAGAAAATTTTTAGGGGGGGGCACACGGCATGGACGACGGGGCTGACGGAGGCAAAAAAGGGGCGGATTCAGAAGGCCACCAGGTTACGGATACACCGCCCTGTACGTCCTGTGCGGATGCCTCACACGGAGTGTGTGAGGGTAGGCATTCAGCCAGGACGGGTTGTGGCCGCTCTTCACTCCAGGTCTCCTATCCGTCTCCACAGCCCGGTTCGGCCTGTCCCTGCTCCACGCACCAAGCCTACGGTGTGCGTCGACAGCCCAGCCCGGCCTGTCCCTGCTCCACGCACCAAGCCTACGGTGTGCGTCGCCAGCCCAGTCCGGCCTGTCCCTGCTCCACGCACCAAGCCTACGGTGTGCGTCGCCAGCCCGGTCCGGCCTGTTCCTGCTCCACGCACCAAGCCTACGGTGTGCGTCGACAGCCCAGCCCGGCCTGTCCCTGCTCCACGCACCAAGCCTACGGTGTGCGTCGCCAGCCCAGTCCGGCCTGTCCCTGCTCCACGCACCAAGCCTACGGTGTGCATCGCCAGCCCAGTCCGGCCTGTCCCTGCTCCACGCACCAAGTCTACGGTGCGCGTCGCCAGCCCGGCCCGGCCTGTTCCTGCCACTCGCACCAAGTATACGGTGCGCGTCGCCAGCCCGGCCCGGCCTGTTCCTGCCACTCGCACCAAGTCTACGGTGCGCGTCGCCAGCCCGGCCCGGCCTGTTCCTGCCACTCGCACCAAGTCTACGGTGCGCGTCGCCAGCCTGGCCCGGCCTGTTCCTGCTACTCGCACTAAGCCAGGGGTGCGAGACGTCAGCCTGGTAAGGCCTGTTCCTGCTACTCGCACTAAGCCAGGGGTGCGAGACGTCAGCCTGGTAAGGCCCGTCCCTCCTCCACGCACCAAGCCAGGGGTGCGAGTCGTCAGCCTGGTAAGGCCCGTTCCTCCTCCACGCACTAAGCCAGGGGTGCGAGTCGTCAGCCTGGTAAGGCCCGTTCCTCCTCCACGCACTAAGCCAGGGGTGCGAGTCGTCAGCCTGGTAAGGCCCGTTCCTCCTCCACGCACCAAGCCAGGGGTGCGCGTCGTCAGCCTGGTAAGGCCCGTTCCTCCTCCACGCACCAAGCCAGGGGTGCGCGTCGTCAGTCCAGCACAACCCGTGCCTGGGTCACCGGTGCCTGGTAAGGTACCGGTCAACTGCTCCACTATGGAGCTGAAGCTAACCGCTCCTGCTAAGTCCAGTTCAGCTCCAGCCGGCGGGGCCAGACTGGACCAGGGGCGCTATGGGGGGTTTATTGGAGGGTGGTGGTCAAGGCCGGAGCCAGAACCGCCGCCGAGGAGGTATGCCCGCCCAGCCCTCCCCTGTTTTGTTCAGGTTGAGGCGCGGTCGCAGTCCGCGCCTTTAGGGGGGGGTACTGTCACACCCTGGCTCTGGGACTCTATATGTTGAGCCAGGGTGTGTTTATTCTATGTGTTTATTTCTATGTTGGTAATTCTGTTGTGTTTATTTCTATTTTGGCTAGAGTGACTCCCAATCAGAGGCAACGAGTGTCAGCTGTCGTTGGTTGTCTCTGATTGGGAGCCATATTTATACTGTCTATTTTCCCTTTGTGTTTGTGGGTTCTTGTTCCGTGTTCGGTCATTGTTACCGTGGACTTCACGAGTCGTTTCTTGTTTTGTTGATTGTGCTCTATTATCACTAAAGATAATAAAGTTAACTATGTTCGTTCATCACGCTGCGCCTTGGTCTGTTCATTACGACGATCGTGACACCAATCTTGGTGTTCTCTGGCAAATGCCAAACGTCCTGCACGGTGTTGGGCTGTAAGCACAACCCCCACCTGTGGACGTCGGGCCGTAATACCACCCTCATGGAGTCTGTTTCTGACCGTTTGAGCAGACACATGTACAATTGTGGCCTGCTGGAGGTCATTTTGCAGGGTTCTGGCAGTGCTCCTCCTGCTCCTCCTTGCACAAAGGCGGAGGTAGCAGTCCTGCTGCTGGGTTGTTGCCCTCCTATGGCCTCCTCCACGTCTCCTGATGTACTGGCCTGTCTCCTGGTAGCGCCTCCATGCTCTGGACACTACGCTGACAGAAACAGCAAACCTTCTTGCCACAGCTCGCATTGATGTGCCATCCTGGATGAGCTGCACTACCTGAGCCACTTGTGTGGGTTGTAGACTCCGTCTCATGCTACCACTAGAGTGAAAGCACTGCCAACATTCAAAAGTGACCAAAACATCAGCCAGGAAGCATAGGAACTGAGAAGTGGTCTGTGGTCACCACCTGCAAAACCAGTCCTTTATTGGGGGTGTCTTGCTAATTGCCTATAATTTCCACCTGTTGTCTATTCCATTTGCACAACAGCATGTGAAATGTATTGTCAATCAGTGTTGCTTCCTAAGTGGACAGTTTGATTTCACAGAAGTGTGATTGACTTGGAGTTACATTGTGTTGTTTAAGTGTTCCCTTTATTTTTTTTAGCAGTGTATATATATGTGTATATGTATATACGTATATACAGTGGGGAAAAAAAGTATTTAGTCAGCCACCAATTGTGCAAGTTCTCCCACTTAAAAAGATGAGAGAGGCCTGTAATTTTCATCATAGGTACACGTCAACTATGATAGACAAAATGAGAAAAAAAAATCCGGAAAATCACATTGTAGGATTTTTATTGAATTTATTTGCAAATTATGGTGGAAAATAAGTATTTGGTCAATAACAAAAGTTTCTCAATACTTTGTTATATACCCTTTGTTGGCAATGACACAGGTCAAACGTTTTCTGTAAGTCTTCACAAGGTTTTCACACACTGTTGCTGGTATTTTGGCCCATTCCTCCATGCAGATCTCCTCTAGAGCAGTGATGTTTTGGGGCTGTCGCTGGGCGACACGGACTTTCAACTCCCTCCAAAGATTTTCTATGGGGTTGAGATCTGGTGACTGGCTAGGCCACTCCAGGACCTTGAAATGCTTCTTACGATGCCACTCCTTCGTTGCCCGGGCGGTGTGTTTGGGATCATTGTCATGCTGAAAGACCCAGCCACGTTTCATCTTCAATGCCCTTGCTGATGGAAGGAGGTTTTCACTCAAAATCTCACGATACATGGCCCCATTCATTCTTTCCTTTACACGGATCAGTCGTCCTGGTCCCTTTGCAGAAAAACAGCCCCAAAGCATGATGTTTCCACCCCCATGCTTCACAGTAGGTATGGTGTTCTTTGGATGCAACTCAGCATTCTTTGTCCTCAAACACGACGAGTTGAGTTTTTACCAAAAAGTTCTATTTTGGTTTCATCTGACCATATGACATTCTCCCAATCCTCTTCTGGATCATCCAAATGCACTCTAGCAAACTTCAGACGGGCCTGGACATGTACTGGCTTAAGCAGGGGGACACGTCTGGCACTGCAGGATTTGAGTCCCTGGCGGCGTAGTGTGTTACTGATGGTAGGCTTTGTTACTTTGGTCCCAGCTCTCTGCAGGTCATTCACTAGGTCCCCCCGTGTGGTTCTGGGATTTTTGCTCACCGTTCTTGTGATCATTTTGACCCCACGGGGTGAGATCTTGCGTGGAGCCCCAGATCGAGGGAGATTATCAGTGGTCTTGTATGTCTTCCATTTCCTAATAATTGCGCCCACAGTTGATTTCTTCAGACCAAGCTGCTTACCTATTGCAGATTCAGTCTTCCCAGCCTGGTGCAGGTCTACAATTTTGTTTCTGGTGTCCTTTGACACCTATTTGGTCTTGGCCATAGTGGAGTTTGGAGTGTGACTGTTTGAGGTTGTGGACAGGTGTCTTTTATACTGATAACAAGTTCAAACAGGTGCCATTAATACAGGTAACGAGTGGAGGACAGAGGAGCCTCTTAAAGAAGAAGTAGTTACAGGTCTGTGAGAGCCAGAAATCTTGCTTGTTTGTAGGTGACCAAATACTTATTTTCCACCATAATTTGCAAAAAAAATTATTAAAAATCCTACAATGTGATTTTCTGGATTTTTTTTTTCAATTTGTCTGTCATAGTTGACGTGTACCTATGATGACAATTACAGGCCTCTCTCATCTTTTTAATTGGGAGAACTTGCACAATTGGTGGCTGACTAAATACTTTTTTCCCCACTGTACACTCAATTAGTATTTGGTAGCATTGCCTTTAAATTGTTTAACTTGGGTCAAACATTCCGGGTAGCCTTCCACAAGCTTCCCACAATAAATTGGGTAAATTTTGGCCCATTCCTCCTGACAGAGCTGGTTTAACTGAGTCAGGTTTGTAGGCCTCCTTGCTTGCACACACTTTTTCAGTTCTGCCCACAAAATTTCTATAGGATTGAGGTCAGGGCTTTGTGATGGCCACTCAAATACCTTGACTTTGTTGTCCTTAAGCCATTTTGCCACAACTTTGGAAGTATGCTTGGGGTCATTGTCCATTTGGAAGACCCATTTGCGACCAAGCTTTAACTTCCTGATTGATGTCTTGAGATGTTGCTTCAATATATCCACATAATTTTCCTTCCTCATGATGCCATCTATTTTGTGAAGTGCACCAGTCCCTCCTGCAGCAAAGCACCCCCACAGCATGATGCTGCCACCCCCATCCTTCACGGTTGGGATGGTGTTCTTCGGCTTGCAAGTGTCCCACTTTTTCCTCCAAACATAACGATGGTCATTATGGCCAAACAGTTCTATTTTTGTTTCATCAGACCAGAGGACATTTCTCCAAAAAGTACGATCTTTGTCCCCATGTGCAGGTGCAAACCGTAGTCTGGCTTTTTTATGGTGGTTTTGGAGCAGTGGCTTCTTCCTTGCTGAGCGGCCTTTCAGGTTATGTCGATATAGGACTTGTTTTACTGTGGATATAGATACTTTTGTACCTGTTTCCTCCAGCATCTTCACAAGGTCCTTTGCTGTTGTTCTGGGATTGATTTGCACTTTTCGCACCAAAGTACGTTCATCTCTAGGAGACAGAACGCGTCTCCTTCCTGAGTGGTATGACGGCTGCGTGGTCCCATGGTGTTTATACTTGCGTACTATTGTTTGTACAGATGAATGTGGTACCTACAGGCATTTGGAAATTGCTCCCAAGGATGAACCACACATGTGGAGGTCTACAATTTTTTTCTGAGGTCTTGGCTAATTTGAAGGTAGGCCTTGAAATACATCCACAGGTACACCTCCAATTGACTCAAATGATGTCAATTAGCCTATCAGAAGCTTCTAAAGCCATGACATCATTTTCTGGAATTTTCCAAGCTGTTTAAAGGCACAGTCAACTTAGTGTATGTAAACTTCTGACCCACTGGAATTGTGATACAGTGAATTATAAGTGAAATAATCTGTCTGTAAACAATTGTTTGAAAAATTACTTGTGTCATGCACAAAGTAGATGTCCTAACCGACTTGCCAAAACTATAGTTTATTAACAAGAAATGTGTGGAGTGGTTGACAAATGAGTTTTAATGACTCCAACCTAAGTGTACGTAAACTTCCGACTTCAACTGCATATATATATATATATATATATGCGAGAAAAAAAAACATATGTGGGATTGGAAGTGATGCAGACAATTACATTGATGGAAGTTACAATCTATCTGAAATATTAAAGCTGATCTACCCCCTAAAAAAAAGATGTAAAAAAAAGACATATCTATTAACTGAGGGAGATGACTAGAAGCAGGGTTTACACCAAGATATCTATTAACTGAAGGGGGTGACTAGAAGCAGGGTTTACACCAAGATATCTATTAACTGAAGGGGGTGAGTAGAAGCAGGGTTTACACCAAGATATCTATTAACTGAAGGGGGTGACTAGAAGCAGGGTTTACACCAATATATCTATTAACTGAAGGGGGTGACTAGAAGCAGGGTTTACACCAAGATATCTATTAACTGAAGGGGTGACTAGAAGCAGGGTTTACAGTAGGATATATATTAACTGAAGGGGTGACTAGAAGCAGGGTTTACAGTAGGATATATATTAACTGAGGGAGATGACTAGAAGCAGGGTTTACACCAAGATATCTATTAACTGAAGGAGATGACTAGAAGCAGGGTTTACACCAATATATATATTAACTGAAAGGGTGAGTAGAAGCAGGGTTTACAGTAGGATATATATTAACTGAGGGAGATGACTAGAAGCAGGGTTTACAGTAGGATATCTATTAACTGAAGGAGATGACTAGAAGCAGGGTTTACAGTAGGATATCTATTAACTGAAGGAGATGACTAGAAGCAGGGTTTACAGTAGGATATCTATTAACTGAAGGAGATGACTAGAAGCAGGGTTTACAGTAGGATATCTATTAACTGAAGGGGGTGACTAGAAGCAGGGTTTACACCGAGATATCTATTAACTGAAGGGGGTGACTAGAAGCAGGGTTTACACCAAGATATCTATTAACTGAAGGAGATGACTAGAAGCAGGGTTTACACCAATATATATATTATAGATATATGGAGGCTTAAATATCCTGATCTAGTGAGATATACATGGCGGAGACTCAATCAAGCTAGTCGTCTTGACTTCATTCTTATGTCATTCATTCGGACCATCATATAATTGGCATATACATTACTCTTATTGAATTTCCACGTGGGCGAGGATATTGGACATTTAATCAAAGCCTATTGGATGATAACTTGTTTTTATCTAGGACAGAGGAATTTATAAATTATTTTTTCCGACATAACATAGGTACAGCAAATCCCCTTATTGTATGGGACACCTTTAAATGTGCCTTTAGAAGCCATGCAATTCAGTACTCATCTCGAAAACAAAAGCAATTTAGGTCGAAAGAGTCCACACTAACAAAGGAAATAGAAGGTTTAACAGAACAGATAGATAGCAATAAAAACTGTAACATAGAGGCTCAGAATAAATTAGAGGAAGAACAAAAAGAAATGGAGAAACTTATTCAAGAAAGATCAAGTGTAATATATTATAAAAATAAAGCAAACTGGATGGAATATGGGGAAAAATGCACCAAATTCTTTTTAAATCTTCAACATAGGAATGCTACCAAAAATAATGTATTGAAACTGGTTACAAATGACGGAGTCACCCATGATTCACCAAATTATATTTTGAAGGAGGAAACAAAGTACTTTAAGCATATGTTTTCGTTTCAGTCGCCTCCATCTCCTCTAACTGAAGCAAATTGTAGAGATTTTTTTTTCTATTGATAATGTCAAATTAACAGCCACACAGAAAGACTCATGTGAAGGTGAAATTACAGAGGAGGAACTTCTGGATGCAATTAAAGACTTTAAGTCTGGGAAAACTCCAGGGTTGGATGGCATACCAGTCGAGGTATACCAAACCTTTTTTGATATACTAAGAGGACCGTTATTAGCATGTTTTAACCACTCCTATGTAAATGGTAGATTATCTGACACTCAAGAAGAAGGTCTGATCTCATTATTACTGAAACAGGACACAAGTGGAAAATATAAAGTCCAGTCCATAAAGAAAATTAGAGGCCCCTTACAGTTCAGTGTTGTGATGCAAAAATTCTAGCAAAATGTATAGCGCATAGAATTAAAAAGGTATTGTCGGACATTATTCATTCTAATCAGACAGGTTTTTTACATGGGCGATACATTGGACGGGCCCCGTGTAGCTCAGTTGGTAGAGCATGGCATTTGCAACGCCAGGGTTGTGGGTTCGATTCCCACAGGGGGCCAGTATGAAAAATGTATGCACTCACTAACTGTAAGTCGCTCTGGATAAGAGCGTCTGCTAAATGACTAAAATGTAAAATAATTGGAGATAATATAAGGCAAGTATTGGAAACAATAGAACACTATGAAAAATCTTGGAAAACAGGCCTACTATTCATAGCAGACTTCGAAAAGGCATTTGATAAAGTGCGACTGGGGTTTATATATAAATGCCTGGAGCATTTCAATTTCGGACAATCTCTTATGAATTGGGTTAAAATCATGTATAGTAACCCTAGGTGTAAAATAGTAAATAATGGCTATTTCTCAGAAGGTTTTAAACTGTCAAGAGGAGTGAAACAAGGTTGTCCACTATCGGCATATCTATTTATTATTGCCATCGAGATGTTAGCTATTAAAATCAGATCCAACAATAATATCGAGGGATTATAAATCCAGGGCTTAAAAACAAAGGTGTCATTGTACGCTGATGATTCATGTTTTCTTTTACATCCACAACTTGAATCCCTCCACAGCCTCATAGAGGATCTAGATACATTTTCTAACCTCTCTGGATTACAACCAAATTATGATAAATGTACTATATTACGTATTTGTCACGCCCTGGCTCTGGGACTCTGTTATGTTGAGCCAGGGTGTGTAGTTTCTATGTGTTTGTGTTCTAGGTTCTTTATCTAGCTCATGTGTTTCTGTGTTGGCCGGGGTGGTTCTCAATCAGAGGCAACGAGTGTCAGCTGTTGCTTGTTGTCTCTGATTGGGAACCATACTTAGGCAGCCTGTTTTCCACAGTGTTTTGTGGTATCTTGTTCCGTGTTGGTTTTGTGTTGTAAACCAAGGACTTCACGTATCGTTTTGTTCGTGTGGGTGAATATAAATAAAAGTATGTTCGCATATCACGCTGCGCCTTGGTCCACTGTGTTTGACGAGCGTGACAGTATTGGATCACTAAAAAATACAATTTTTACATTACCATGTAGTTTACCAATAAAATGGTCTGATGCTGATGTGGATATACTCGGAATACATATCCCAAATGAAATAAATGATCTCACTCCAATACATTTTAATAGAAAGTTAGCAAAAATAGATAAGATCTTGCTACCATGGAAAGGTAAATACCTTGATTAACTCTTTAGTATTATCCCAGTTTACCTATTTGCTTATGGTTATGAATTCGGAGGACAGAAATTATTATATATTAAAGCATTAGACCTATCACTAAAAGCTTCAGTCATACAAAAGTTATACTAGATATCCGAACTGGTTCTCTAGCAAATTAGTGAGATTGTCTCACCCAATGTTCAAGAATGGCCTTTTTCCCTTTATTCAGATTACAACCACACACTTTCAGTTATTTGAAAAGGAAATCATCTCCCAGATATCACTATTTCTAAAACAAGCCATAGAAAGTTGGTTGCAATTTCAATTTAATCCTCCAGAAACGACAGAACAAATAATGCAACAAATATTGTGGTTAAACTCAAATATACTAATTGTTAAAAAACCTTTTCTTTTTTATAAAAAAAGAAGAAAAAAGGTATAATCTTCATGAATGATATTATCGGTAGGACTGGTGGAGTTATGTCGCACATGCAGCTAACAAAAACGTGTCTGTCGCCTTGCATTTAAGAATATAATTGGTTAAAGAAAATTGTGATAAATAAAAAAGTATACCAGTTTAATTTAAGGACCAAATGATTGACAGCCGTCCCATATACTGTAGATTGCAAAATAGTTGGGAAGAGATTTTTGACGTACCGGTTCCATGGCATAGTGTTTATGAATTGATACGCAAAACGACGCGGATTCAAAACTTAGAATTTTTCAATTTAAATTATTATATACAATTCTTGCTACCAATATAATGTTATTTATATGGGGAATACAATCCTCCCAGCTCTGCAGATTTTGCTGAGAGGAGACAGAATCATTAAATCATTTGTTTTGGTACTGTCCATTTGTCGCTTGTTTTTGGACACAGGTCCAGGAATGGCTAAAGGATTGCAATATTTACCTGGAGCTAACCTTGCAGATAGCATTACTGGATGATCTGAAAAGTCATAGTCAATCGATCAATAATATAATAATACTTTTAGCAAAAATGTTTATTTTAAATGTATGATCTGTAGAAAGAATGAGAATAGAAAGGTTCAGAACTGTTGTAAAACATCACAGTACAGTTGAAAAATATATGGCAAATATTAATCCAATATGGTTGGTGTTAAGAGATAGATGGGGGGTGTTGAATGGAGATGAAGGATGGGACTAATAACAACAACTAATAACAACAGGATAACTAATGTAAAGCATACTGTGTCCATAATAATATATAGGTTATAGGTTGAGAGCTTTTGTGAAAGAGCACAGTTAGAAAAATATGGCATATAGAAGCAAACCAGATGGACATCATGAAAATGATCGGAGGAAGTTCAGGAGTAAAAACAAACAAAATATAATTATTGTAGAATTTGACTGTGTCCATAAAATGTATATAGTATGTATGGGCTGGAAGTAGAGGCCTAAGCGTTGTTGTTCACTAGTTTACTCCAATTGGGGAAGGGGTGGTGGGGTTGGAAAGTACTGAAGGGAAATATAATTTAAAAAAGGATATGTGTGTGTGAATGGATGTACAGTGGGGAGAACAAGTATTTGATACACTGCCGATTTTGCAGGTTTTCCTACTTACAAAGCATGTAGAGGTCTGTAATTTTTATCATAGGTACACTTCAACTGTGAGAGACGGAATAAAACAAAAATACAGAAAATCACATTGTATGATTTTTAAGTAATTAATTTGCATTTTATTGCATAACATAAGTATTTGATACATCAGAAAAGCAGAACATAATATTTGGTACAGAAACCTTTGTTTGCAATTACAGAGATCATACGTTTCCTGTAGGTCTTGAACAGGTTTGCACACACTGCAGCAGGGATTTTGGCCCACTCCTCCATACAGACCTTCTCCAGATCCTTCAGGTTTCGGGGCTGTCGCTGGGCAATACTGACTTTCAGCTCCCTCCAAAGATTTTCTATTGGGTTCAGGTCTGGAGACTGGCTAGGCCACTCCAGGACCTTGAGATGCTTCTTACGGAGCCACTCCTTAGTTGCCCTGGCTGTGTGTTTCGGGTCGTTGTCATGCTGGAAGACCCAGCCACGACCCATCTTCAATGCTCTTACTGAGGGAAGAAGGTTGTTGGCTAAGATCTCGCGATACATGGCCCCATCCATCCTCCACTCAATACGGTGCAGTCGTCCTGTCCCCTTTGCAGAAAAGCATCCCCAAAGAATGATGTTTCCACCTCCATGCTTCACGGTTGGGATGGTGTTCTTGGGGTTGTACTCATCCTTCTTCTTCCTCCAAACACGGCGAGTGGAGTTTAGACCAAAAAGTTATATTTCTGTCTCATCAGACCACATGACCTTCTCCCATTCTTCCTCTGGATCATCCAGATGGTCATTGGCAAACTTCAGACGGGCCTGGACATGAGCAGGGGGACCTTGCGTGCGCTGCAGGATTTTAATCCATGACGGCGTAGTGTGTTACTAATGGTTTTCTTTGAGACTGTGGTCCCAGCTCTCTTCAGGTCATTGACCAGGTCCTGCCGTGTAGTTCTGGGCTGATCCCTCACCTTCCTCCTGATCATTGATGCCCCACGAGGTGAGATCTTGCATGGAGTCCCAGACTGAGGGTGATTGACCGTCATCTTGAACTTCTTCCATTTTCTAATAATTGCGCCAACAGTTGTTGCCTTCTCACCAAGCTGCTTGCCTATTGTCCTGTAGCCCATCCCAGCCTTGTGCAGGTCTACAATTTTATCCCTGATGTCCTTACACAGCTCTCTGGTCTTGGCCATTGTGGAGAGGTTGGAGTCTGTTTGATTGAGTGTGTGGACAGGTGTCTTTTATACAGGTAACGAGTTCAAACAGGTGCAGTTAATACAGGTAATGAGTGGAGAACAGGAGGGCTTCTTAAAGAAAAACTAACAGGTCTGTGAGAGCCGGAATTCTTACTGGTTGGTAGGTGATCAAATACTTATGTCATGCAATAAAATGCAAATTAATTACTTAAAAATCATACAATGTGATTTTCTGGATTTTCGTTTTAGATTCCGTCTCTCACAGTTGAAGTGTACCTATGATAAAAATGACAGACCTCTACATGCATTGTAAGTAGGAAAACCTGCAAAATCGGCAGTGTATCAAATACTTGTTCTCCCCACTGTATGTATATATGTATGTATGTATATATATGTGTGTGTATGTGTGTATGTATGTGTATACGTGTATGTGTGTATATATGCATATATATATACAGTTGAAGTCGGAAGTATACATACACCTTAGCCAAATACATTTAAACTCATTTTTACACAATTCCTGACATTTAATCCTAGTAAAAATTCCCAGTCTTAGGTCAGTTAGGATCACCACTTTATTTTAAGAATGTGAAATGTCAGAATAATAGTAGAGAGAATTATTTATTTCAGCTTTTATTTCTTTCATCACATTCCCAGTGGGACAGAAGTGTACATACACTCAATTAATATTTGGTAGCATTGCCTTTAAATTGTTTAACTTGGGTCAAACATTCCGGGTAGCCTTCCACAAGCTTCCCACAATAAGTTGGGTGAATCTTGGCCCATTCCTCCTGACAGAGCTGGTGTAACTGAGTCAGGTTTGTAGGCCTCCTTGCTTGCACACTCTTTTTCATTTCTGCCCACAAATGTTCTATAGGGTTGAGGTCAGGGCTTTGTGATGGCCACTCCAATACCTTGACTTTGTTGTCCTTAAGCCATTTTGCCACAACTTTGGAAGTATGCTTGGGGTCATTGTCCATTTTGAAGACCCATTTGCGACCAAGCTTTAACTTCTTGACTGATGTCTTGAGATGTTGCTTCAATATATCCACATCATTTTCCTTCCTCATGATGCCATCTATTTTGTGAAGTGCACCAGTCCCTCCTGCAGCAAAGCACCCCCACAGCATGCTTCATGGTTGGTATGGTGTTCTTCGGCTTGCGGCTTGCAAGCATCCCCCTTTTTCCTCCAAACATAACGATGGTCATTATGGCCAAACAGTTCTATTTTTGTTTCATCAGACCAGAGGACATTTCTCCATAAAGTACGATCTTTGTCCCCATTAAAGGCACAGTCAACTTAGTGTATGTAAACTTCTGACCAACTGGAAGTGTGATACAGTGAATTATAATTATAATTGTAAACAATTGTTGGAAAAATTACTTGTGTCATGCACAAAGTAGATATCCTAACCGACTTGCCAAAACTATAGTTTGTTAACAAGAAATGTGTGTAGTGGTTGACAAATGAGTTTTAATGACTCCAACCTAAGTGTATGTAAACTTCCGACTTCAACTGTATATATATATTTGCGAGAAAAAAAACATATGGGAGATTGGAAGTGATGCAGACAATTACATTGATGGAAGTTACAATCTATCTGAAATATTAAAGCTGATCTACCCCCTAAAAAAAAGATTAAAAAAAAAAAGATTTAAATAAATAAAAGATTTAAGAAGCAAAAATACAAATAAATATATTAACTGAGGGAGATGACTAGAAGCAGGGTTTACACCAAGATATCTATTAACTGAAGGGGGTGAGT